>VDFB02270651.1:305428038-305473524 GCA_007258455.2 Sequoia sempervirens | reverse complement strand
GGATCAAATTTGTCTTGTATGTACAAATACTTCCAATTAGTTGTATTTTTGGAAGTCAAGTAGTTAAAATGTCCTTCAAATTAGCCTCATTTTTTAAATGGCTAGCATATGCTTTCTTCAAATTATTATAATATCCATGTATCACCTAATTTATGCAAAATTAAATATAATCTATGGCTAGGAAATTATCAACCAATTTAATCACTTTATTCTTACCTTCCTCCTTAGCAACCTTCTTTGTCTCCCTTCTCTATTTCAATTATTATTTTAATTCCTTTGCCATCAATGTGAAGGTTTATCTATCCTAAAAAATTATGTCCACAAATCTAGATTGAGGGATGGTAGGCTCATATGTGATGTGAGTAGGAGGTGTAGTGTAGTAAAATGCATAACCTTGCATTTTCACACTTATTTGGTCCCTCCTTGCTTTGTTTATCCTCATTTATGTCTTAATTTGTCCTATTTTGCACTTACAAGCCCTATGAATTATATCCTTTTCTAGCTAATCCCAACATTGTCTAATGCATAAATGATAATTTTATGATTTTGTCTAAGTGTCCCTGATATTTAGGCTAGGACTAAAATGCCACCCAAGGTGTCTTTGTCCTGGAAAGGTCAAGGGGACCTTGATTTTGAGGAATCTTAATTGGGCCCCTTTTTGGTGTTTGTGCCCTAAATTTTTAGCCTTGGGACTAAGATGCCACCTAGGGAATCTTAGTCACCATTGTGGTATTTTTAGGATTCAATTTCAAATCTTGGGGGGATTTAGTCTCTTTTATTTAATGAATTCATATGTCAGGTTGCTATGGTGCAATTTTAGGATATTAAGCATATATTTAAGTATAAATAGAAGGTTCCTTCACTCATTTTTAATAACAAGATATATAGCAATCAAGTCTTTTGTGGGAGAATTCCTAATAGTAAATTGTGTTCAAAAGAGCATTCAAGATCATTCTATTAAGCATTTGGATCCATCATTAAGATTCAAGCATAATATCAAGGATATTGTTGCATCATGTTTGTTATTGTGCTAATATTTGTGATGTAGGGTTTGTGATTCAAGAAAGTGTTTTAATCATGATCAACATCATTCAAGCAAGAGCCAAGAACCACATCCATTGCAACCATTTCAAGCATATTTACAGACTTTACAACAAGGGTTTGGGGAATTGTAGCATTACATGTTCATTTGGAACACCATTTCTCTTCATTGTTCTATTTCATTTCAAGGCTTAATTACCAACAAGTGGTTTGACCAAGGAAAACCCCCATTCACTAACAATCAACAAGTTTTTCTCCTCTTGCATTTTTTGATTACAGATTTAGGTTAAATACTTGAAGATTATTTGAAGTGAGAAGTTGCAAAGTTGAATTGCAAAGTTGCCATCTTCACAAAAAATCACCTACATGCCAGATTTAAAATTTTCAATACCTTAAGGATCTCAGAAGAAGAAAGTGCAGATCTTGGACCTCAAGACCACATTCAAATATTTCAAAAATTCTAGATGGGACTAAGTTGCCACCTAGGGCTTCTTAGTACTCCATAGGGTATTTTTTAGAGATTCTTTGGGATTCTATTTCAACATTCGAAGATTCTACATCTGCCCTAAAAAATAGAAGTGTGACTAAGACAATAATAAGGGGGTCTTGTCCTCCATAGCAATTTTCAATAGCTTCTTTGTATTTCTATAATCCTTATTACATCTCTAGACTTCTAAGGTACATACAGCCTAACTCCCTATTGCATAATTTCATCATTTGCGTCTTTCATTTGGCGTGCATAACTAGGTTTTTTGAGTTTAATGCTTATTTATCTTTTCCAAGAATTTTCTTAGTGGTGAACCCCTTAAAGCTTAAAGAACCCCCCACCTAGGTTGTCCTCATTGAGAATTGACTCAACTTGTGAGGTTGATAGTCAATCCAATTACGATTCCTAGGACATTATTAAGTGGTTGGTTGGAGAAAGGGTGACATTGTGTATTCATTTTCCCACCAATCATTTTGGTGAACCTGATTTCTTCTTCTTCATTTTAGAGCACTCATTTTCTTATTTGGAGTCCTTTAAATTCTTAGATATAGATTGCTTTCATTCTTGCATTGCATCTTGCATTAGTGAAATTGCATCTAAGGTTTCTCATACTGAGTGAAAGTGTATTTAGGGTTTCATGTATTTGAATTAGTGAAAGTGCATATAGGTTGCATTTTCTATTTTTTTTCATCATCTTATCTCATTGAAAAAAATGAAAAGTGTAGTTCCAATCATTTTAATTTCATTTAGAAACATTGTTATTGCATTGAAAATTGAAAAAAATGTATTCAAATTTGCATTCAATTGCTTCTCATTAGTCACTTTTTTCTTGCATCTGTTTGCACATTTTTGTTTCCAAACATCAACTCACTGACTAGGAAACCTGTGAAAAATGTAAAAAAATCATAATTTGTTTTTTTTTTTTGAACAAAACCTCTGCTAAGAGGGTATGTGTAGGATCATCATGGAAAAAATAGGCCCTTAAGTGGCAAATTTTTTAGAAAAATCAGAGTTAGCCAACTTGGCATACAAATTTGAATAAGCTATCTATATTATTTCAAAATATGCTAAAGTAGGTGTAGAAAATTAGATTTGGTTTCACAAACTACTAGGTTTATTTTTATTTTTTAAAAATCTATTTGATAAAAAATTTGAAATTTCAATGTAGTAGTTGTAAGATGGGGTTAGAAATCAAATAAAATAGATAAAGTGACAGCCAACACCTCTAAACTTTTAACCCACATCCAAAAAAGAGAAAACAAAGTAAGCATAAGGAAAATAAAACATTAAATTAAAATACTCCCCATGCTTGAACTTGAATCACTTCTCTTGCTCTCCTATTTCTCATTTTGCAAATATGCCCTCAGATTTGTGGTGTAACTTGTGCAAATACCTGTGAATGATAAGTAGAAAGTTGGAGAAGAATAGCTGTTAAGCTGAAAATGGAGAAGGAAGGTTGTTTTTATAAACAACCATTCAAATGGACGGTTGAGATTAATCTTCTAGAAAGATTCCAAGATCAATGGATGGGAATGGATGAGAGGGATGTTATGAAATGGATGGTTGAGATCAAGATACCGAGAAAAGTGCCAAGATCAATGGTCAGAGGTGATGCACAAAAATGCTGCCATGCATGGAAAATCTATGGCCTTGATAGCTATGACACACCCTAACAACTTCCTTGAAAAACAGCTAAGACATATGAAGCTGCAGTAAAAATGAATGTTATGACAGAATCTTGACCAAGTGATTTGCATAAATAATCTATTTTAGGTATTTTATTCAAATGGAGGGAAATGGACAGAGTGGAAAATAAATAATTTATTCAAATTATTCCATTTGAAAATAGGGGAGGAAATGGACAAGTGGAAAATAAATGTATTTATTCAAATTCTTTTATTTGGAAAAATAGAAAAGAAACTTCAAATTTAATTCATTGGAGATGGAAGTCTAGACCTTAAATAATTGAGGCAGATTCCTTTAATTAGGAGGTGGAATAAGATAGTTAAATGATTTTAATGTTATTTAAGCACAAGAATAAAGGACATGAATAGATAAATAATTAATGGTATTTATTTAACTATAGATGAAAAATGAAAAAATAATTAAGCCAAATAATAATTTAGTTATTGCGCTTGTGAAGAGCTCTGAGAAATTAGTAACACAATTGAGTCTTCAATGAGTGGGATAGAATAAATATTAAGAAAATTGAATTAATTAAATAATTATTAAAATTAGTATTTAATTAATGAAATATAATCAAACATAATTGAATAACTAAAATTATTATCGAAGGATGAGGATGAAGAAAAATGATGCTTGAAGGCTTAGGATATTTTTATTTGTTTACAGTAGTACTTAAATTTCAGGGAAAAAAAAAGAAGTAGATGTATGTCTGACCACCCTAACAACATTAAAATGATATTATTCTTTTATAATATTTTTCCCCTTGAATATAAATGCAGAGGGACTCATGTGTCACGATGTGATGCATATTTTTTTTGTACATTTTTTTTAGGGGAAGTGAATGAGCTAATTTTTGATTTTTTTTTATAACATAAATTTTAAAAATAGCAAAAACCTAGTATGTCTAACCACCTTAACTTTGGTCAAAACTTCATGAAATTCAATTTTATTTTATTTAATCTTATATTATGTGAAGTGTAGAATGTGATACATATTTTGGATTCAAAAATGTGATGCCATTTGAAAGCTATAAATTTTTTTCAATCATCCTATCAATTAGGGCTTTAGTTTTAAGTCAAGTAGAAAATGAATGATAATTATTTATTAAATTCAAAGTAAATCATAATTTATATTGGTGGAAAGCTAAGAATCTCCTTTAAAAATCCTTTTCATTTCATCAATTATGGGTAAAAAAAAGTTGTCAGCCACATACCCTACACATACCCATCATATTGCCACTTTTTGGTCCATGATGATCCTACACATACCCAAGATGAAAATCCCTTCTTGGTGTCTTATTCCCTCTCAGAGTTTTTGGCTCAGTGCCCTTCTCTTGTTGTTTGTTATCTATTTTAGTCTCTAGAACTTAAAAATCTCATCAAGAGGGCCAAAACGCCCTTCTTGGCATCTTAGTCCATGTTGAATTTGAATTTGAATTTTTTAGGACTTGAAATTATTGTTTTGTGCTTCTAGTGGCTACCTTCAATTTTCTGTTTTAGTTTATAGAATTTTTGTTGTTTCAATTTCTTTAATTTCAAGTGCATTTTTTTAATCTTGCATCAAGGTTATTGAAATTACCTTCTCTTCAGAAGAAACAATCAAACATGCACCTAATGGCCCTCTTTACATAGCCAACAGAGACAATAGTAGGCCCACTCCTGGGATTTTAATTGATGTTGTCTTTGGAGAGAATGTGATCACATAAGAACTCTTATATGTGCATGAACTTACTCAAGATAGATATGATAAAATGAAATCATGAATTAAAACACATGATGGTGTTGCTTGTGCTACAATGGGATTGATCACACTCCCTTTACAAGTAGGACCGAAGAAATTAAATGTATCATTCTCTATGATATCTAATTCAAACCAATTTCATGTGAAGTTAGGCTACAAATGGCTTCAACCCATGAATGTGGTCCCATTTATTGTCCATAAGTGCTTCAAGTTTCCAATCGACAATGAAATGTTCACTATAAACCATAGTAGCTTTAGACCTCCATCTTCCCATGGAAATTTCTCCTTAGATTATTTTTTCCTGAGCCTATGGAACCTATAAGAGCCCATGAGGAATTCCTTTTTGTATCCTACCAAAAGTTCAAAGCCAAATGCATAGCCAAGCTATCCCTTAAAAATTTTCCTCCACCTATGATTGAACCTAAAGCCCTGCCAACAAACCAAGCCCCATCCATGAAAAATCCCTTGCCTATTTCCTATAAAAGGCCTAGAGAAAACCAAACAAGTCCTAATCAAACTCCTAAGCAGTTTTATAAAGCCAAAGAGAAAGTGATTGAACAACCTTCCATGGTTTCTTCCATTCTTCCTTCACAAGAAGAAAAGGAACCTGTGGTTGAAAAACCTGTTCCTACACAAACACAACTTGAAAATTGAAATAAAAGAAACCAAAATGCTAGAGACCGTAGGCATCGACGTTGTGCTATTGTTTGAAAGATGAATGATGACAAAAATTTGAAAATCAAGATCCAAATTGGATAGAAAAAATAAATGATGAGTCTCCTCCATTACCAAAACAAATAGATCATATGTCTCCAATACAACAAGGAATAACACCTTCTATAGATATTATCATTCATCCTCCTATTATAGTTAACTTGGATGACAATGAGGAAACAACTAAAATTTATGAACAGGTGCATAATGAGTTGAATTTTTTATTTTCCTCTTCCATGAGCTTAAATGATAACAACTATGGTTATCCTCCAAAACTGAGTGATTCACCATGTGTTGAACTTGGTGTTTCCCTAGTACAACACTTGATGTGATCCCTCTCGCTAGTAGTGATTTTAATTTTGCATATATTGAACAAGACTGGGATGTAGAATACTTGCTCAATTGTTGATCTACATGTGCTTTGCTATTCTATTTATTTTCTTTCTTTTTTCTTTCTTTTGTGTGATTGCATGTGTGGCTTGTGGTCCCTCATGATGTTCTATTCTTATGTTATCTCTCTCTGTGCATTCCTCTATTTGTACCTTCATTCTTACATATGTCATAAAAAAATTTCCTCTTTAATTTTCTTTTCATTTCAATTTTTGTCTTTTATTTTCCTTTTTGGGATGACGAAAGGCATCAAGACACCCTATGTCTCTTCCATGTTGACACAAAATATTTTCTCTTATTATATTTTCTTTTCATGTTATGCTCTTGTGTTTTCTTTTGGGGATGACACAAGGCATCGAGACACCCTATATCTTCCATGTTAACCCAAAAGGTTTTTTTTTCTCTCTTTGTGTCATTCTTGAAGTTCTATGTGTATTTGGGGAATGATGATGGTTTTGAGCTCTCTAATATTATTGTAGCAAAGAAGAATACTAACCTTGAATCTATAGATCCCTTATGTGTTTTTGGGGGGAAACCCTCTTTTCCTTTTCACTTTTTTGGCTACTTTAAATTAATTTCTCATAGCATGGTGTTAGCGATTTCTTTAAAGTGGGGGAAAACATTATCACTATTTTTTCACGATTTCATGTTCCTTGTGCAATTTCCTTTCTTCTTGCGATGCATCATTCTCTTGGTGGTGTCATTGGGTTTGACTTCCTTTGAGAGCATGATATTTCCTTGTCCTTTCTTGGAGACATTAGGCACAATGTTCCATAAGATGAGACCTTTTTCACTTGTCTTCTCTTGGAAACAAGATGAGACCTTTTTCACTTTTCCTCTCTTGGTTGTCCAAACATTACGTATGATGCTCCCTAGGATGAGACCTTGTATTTATCCTCTTTTAGAGATGTTAAGCACGTTGAACCCTAAGATTAAGACCTCACATGAACTAAGCGAAATCCCTTCAAAAATCTATTTTTTGTGCATCTTTCTTGTACCTTATTAAATTCATGGAGGTATGGCTTTGATATAGTCCCCTGGGGATCACCTAGTGAACAACTAGGTTCACTAGCCCATGTGAGCATGCAATTTTATTTTGTATTTATCATTGTCATGGGGGTATGACGTTGATATGGACTTCTTAGGGCTCAGCTAGTGAACAACTAGCTTCACTAGCCCGTGTGAGCATGCATTTTTCTTTTTTCCTTATTGAAGTCATGGAGGTATAGATTTGATATGGTTCCCTGGGGCTTGGCTAGTGAACAACTAGCTTCACTAGCATGTGTGAGCATGCATTTTTCTTTTATCCTTATCATAGTCATGGGGGTATGACATTGATATGGAATTCTTGGGGCTCACCTAGTGGAAAAATAACTTCACTAGCCTGTGCGAGCATTCATTTTGTTTGCATAATGGACAACACATTCGACTTGTAAAACTTTCTGGAAAAAAAAGCTAGAAGCAATCAACTGCATTGGATGTCCAATCAAAGCTTGATCCATTGCATTATTTTTATTTTTCCTTCTTCCTTATTCTTTCTTTCATGGTGTATGTTTGTGATCTGGTTATGACTTCATATATCATTCGCAAGCATGTTCCTTTGTGCCTATGTTGGTTTTCCATAGGATCTTGATCCTAGGGGCTTGGCCACCCTCTTGATCATTTTCATCCTATCTTACTAACATTTGTACATTTTACACCCTTCTGATTGTGTGGTTGGCTACTTTAGTGTGAGTTTGAAGCAAGCTCATCTTGTCACTAAAGTAGGGGCTAAATGTAGTGTAGTAAAATGCATACCCCTGCATTTTCACACTTATTTGGGCCCACCTTGCTTTACTTATCCTCATTTATGTCTTAATTGGTCCTATTTTGCAATTAAAATCCTTATGAATTTTATCTTTTGATGGCTAATCCTGACATTCTCCAATGCATAAATGATAATTTGATGATTTTGTCTAAGTGTCCTTAATTTTTGGGTTAGGACTAAAACACCACCTAGGGCAACTCTATCCCCCAAAGGTATTGGGACCATAATTTTCAAGCATGTTAATTGGGATCCTTTTTAGTGTTTGTGCCCCAAGTTTTTAGCCTTGAGACTAATATCCCACCTAGGGCATCTTAGTCCCACTTGAGGTATTTTCAAGATTCAATTTCAAATCTTGGCGAGATTTGGCTTCCTTTATTTAATGAATTCATATGTCGGCTTGGTGTGGTATAATTTTGGGATATTAAGCATATGATAAGTATAAATACAAGGTTCCTTCACTCATTTTTAATAATAAGAATCTATTAATCAAGTCTTTTGTGAGAGCATTCCTAATAGTAAATTGAGTTCACGAGAGCATTATATTAAGAGCCATCATCAAGATTCAATCATCATATCAATGATATTGTTGCATCATGTTTGTCATTGTGCTAACATTTGTGATGTAGGGTTTGAAATTCAAGCAAGTGTTTTAATAAAGATCAACATCATTCAAGAAAGAGTGAAGAACCACATCCATTGCATCCATTTCAAGCATATTTACAAACTTCACAACAAGGGTTTAGTGAGTTGTAGTATTGCATGTTATTGATTCAACATTTTCCTTCATTATTATAATTCATTTCAAGGTTTAATTACCAACAAGGGGTTTGACTAAGGAAAACCCTCATTCACTAATGATCAACAAGTTTTTCTCCTCTTGCATGTTTGTGATTGAAAATTTAGGTCAAAGACTTGAAGATCATTTGAACTGCAAAGTTGCATTGAAAAGTTGTCATCTTCACAAAAACTCATCTACAAGCCAAATCTAAGAGTTTCAAGACCTTAGATCTAAGAAGAATAAAGTGCAGATCTTGGATCTCAAGATCACATTCAGAGATTTTAGAAATTTCAGATGGGACTAAGTTGCCAACTAGGGCATCTTAGTCCTTTGCAGGGTATTTTTCATAGATTCTTTAGGATTTTGTTCTGACATCTGAAGATTCTACATTTGCCTCAAAAAACACCAGCAGGACTACGATAACAATAAGGGAATCCTTGTCCTCCATAGCACTTTTTGATAGCTTCTTTGTATTTCTCGAATCCTTATTACATCTCTAGACTCCCTAGGTACATATATCCTAACTCCCTTTTGCATAATTTCATCATTTGCATCTTTCATTTGGCTTGCAGAAACCCCCCTAAAAGCTTAAAGAAACCCCCATCCTAGGTCCTCCTCATTGATAATTGACTCATCTTGCAAGGTTGATAGTCAATACAATTAGGGCTCTTAGGACATTCTTGAGTGATTGGTTGGAGAAAGGGTGACATTGTGCATCCATTTTCCCATGAATTAGGAGGTATTAGAGATTACAACCTGTTGTTCTTCTGCATTAATTTTATATTATATTTTTGTAGCTTCTCACAATATTTTTGCAACTTCCTAATTAAAGCCTCAATAATGAGTGGTGTGCTTAATAGAAATGATGTAGCTTTTGAGGTTGTGGTGATCAATAATCTCCAAAAAATTAAGTTTCTATCTATTTCATTGATATCCATGTAAACTTGGGTCTTCTAGTTATTAAGGAAAATCACCCTTATTACTAATGCTTTAAAGTTAGTGTTCAACCTAGACCAAAAATTTAATCGTATGGATTTGTATTCAAAGGTTAGTACTTCTTCATCATTATTTTACCTCTTGATTGTGTCCAAAGAAAATTGAGGCTCAATCCCATCTAGGTTTAATAATAAACACCTACTTCTTTAGCCAATTTCTTTCCCTCCTCAGGGGTAATGTTGTTGACATGGAAGCCAACTTCTTGCATAACTTTCCTAGTCACTTCTTTCATTTTCTCTTATATGGCCTCTTCTTCTTCTTCCTTATTCAAATTTTGAATGAATATATTCATTCTCAATTAAGAGGTCATTGAATTCCTTATATTTCATAGAGGGGTATGTGCAGGATCATCATGGAAAAAATGGACCCTTAAGTGGTGAAAAATTTAGAAAAATCAAAGTTAGGCAACTTGACATAAAAATTTGAATAAGTTATCTATATTATTTCAAAAATATGTAAGAATAGAATATATAGAAAATTGAATGTCATTTCTAAACTACTAGGTTTATTTAAAATATATATATATATTTGGTGAGAATTTGAAATTTCAATGTAGTAGTACTTAAATTTTAGGGAAAGAAGAAGAAGTAGGTGTCTGTATGACCACCCTAACCATAATAAAGTGATAATATTTTTTTATAAGATTTTAGATATAAGTATAGAACTCATGTCTTGATGTGATGCATGTCTTTTTGTAATTATTTTCCAAGTAAAACATTAATTATGAATTTATTATTACAACTTTTAAAAAATATAAAAACTCATATGTTTGACTACCTTAACTTGGTCAAAACTTCATGAAATTCATTTTTCTTTTTCAATCCTATAGTATGTGAAGCATAGAATGTGATGCATGTTTCAGATTCAAAAAATGTGATACTATTTGAAAGCTATAGATGCTTTTCAATCAGCGTATCAATCGGGACTTTAGTCATAATTCAAATACAAAATGAATAATAATAATTTATTAAATTCAAAGTAAAGCATAATTTATATTGGTAGAAAGCTAAGAATCTCATTGAAAAAAAAATTTCATTTCATCAATTCTAGATTAGAAAAAAGTCATCAGCCACATACCCTACACATACCCATCATATCGCCACTTTTTGGCCCATCATGATCTTGCTCATACCTAGAGTCATCATCAAGTAGGAATTTTGTGCAAACTAGAGCTCTTCTATCAGTTACAACATCAAGTCTTTCTCCAAGGTTTAATTATATTTCGTCTTGAGGAGCTTCATCAACTTTAAACCTTTGGGTAGAGGCAAGAGATATATTTACTTCATCAATATCCATATATTTTCTCTCACCTCCTCTATGATTTCTAATGATGAACCTAGATCTTTAATAAAGGTTGTCTTTTTGAACCCTAGTGAGTTTTAGATGTAGGCCATGTAGGATGATATGATAGTCTTGGATAGTTGTGAAAGTCATAATATTATTAATTTTCCTAAAGTAAGAAATTCCATTGGTTGTAAGTGGGCTTATTAAAATAAAATCAATATAGATGGTAGGTTAGAGTAGTAAAATGGTAAACTATTGGTTAGGGTTACTCACATAGAAAGGGAGTTGATTTTGGTTATATTTTCTTCTATTCCATAATCAGTTTTTATTATAATCCTATTATCTTTTGATATAGCTTGTGATTTTAAAATTGATAAAATGGAAGTCAAGAATTTGTTCTTATACATGGGGATCTTAAGGAAGAGATCTATATGTGTTAGACTTACTATTTTTTGTTAACAAGAAGGAACACTTGATTTGTAGGTTAAAATAATCATTGTATGGTTTAAAACAATCATCCAAGATGTAATACTAGGAGTTTTATTTATTGAATTTATTTCAAGTATATTTGGGAGTGAATATGGTCATTTTTTTATGTTCAAACTATTGATGATTATATTTGAATCATTTTGTTGTATGTAAATGATATTTTGTTTATTGCTAAAAACATGTTGATGATTAGGGAGTTCAAAACTTACTGTTTGACACATTTAATATGAAATATATTAGGGGGATGCAAGATAAATTATTGTGATGGACATCAACATGATTTAGCTACATAGCAATATTTTTAAGTCAAAGTAAGCATATCACTACCATTTTGTACTGTTTTATTATGCATGATCCTAAACTAGTGAGTATTTTATTCTATTTTCATAAGATTTATTTTGACACATCTCCTAAATTAGATGATGATTTTGAGGATATTTTTACCCTACATTATGGTAGTTCTTCATTAACATAATATATGTTAGTTTATAGTAGACAAAATATTACCCAAGTAGTGAGAGTTCTAAATAGCTTGATGTCTAACCCTAGTAAGGAGGATCAAAAATATGTTAAGAATATGTTTACATATTTTCTTGGGACTTTCAATTACTACTTGTGTAATTATGGTATTGAATTGGGTAATTAATTGGACACACAAAGATTTATGATGCAAAGTGGGTAGGGGATTTGGATAGTTAAAGGTCCAATAGTTCTTTTGTTTTCTCTATTTTCCTTTTCCTTCCTCAATCCATCTCACTAAAAGGAAATTCAGGGAGTTGGATGAGTAAAAGAAAAAGCATGGCTAATTTATCTATTATTGAATCATAAGGTGCTAAACATGTCTTTAAGGAGATTTATTGGTTATAGAGGATTTTTACATGTGTTGTTTTAATTTAGTATTTATAGAATTAATTTATAGTTAGAGTGTTATTTTTTTGCTAGCAATCTTATATTTTATGCTTACAATCTTATATTTTATGCTTATACTAAGGATTTTTATGTTTAGTATATCAATTTGTGTGAAATATGGTAGAGAATGGCAAGTTTGTGTTATAGAAGGTAGACATGGTAAAATGGAAAAAATTCCCTCACAATGGTAACAACCATGAATAAGTTATCTTCGTGTAGGAACACCATGGGCCTTGGTTCTTATAGTTAGTTTCATTTATATTTCCTATGGATGCATTTACAATGTATAATTGAAATTGGGAGAATCTTACTATTTATATTTTATGTTTCTCCAATAGTCTTAGAAGGTACATACTTACATTCCTAGAGTGTTATTGAAGACAATTTTAAATTTAGATTTTCCTAGTTCATCTTAACATTAGTTCTTATATAGATTCGTGAAGAAGGTGGAGCATAAAAGTGGTAGTTATAGTTAAATTTAAATTCATTTAAGATGCTTTTCATATTTATAGGTGGTAGAAAATAAGTGGAGAGTCTTGTCATGATGATTTGGGCCCACATAATCTAAACAACTCCAAAATAGAGTGTTAGAATTGAGTATGCGAATTTTTGAGGAGTTATTAGTTAAAGTGTTAAAATGAACAAGACATTGTTATATTACCATCAGGATTTACCCATGTAACTTTAAAAGTCAAACTCATTGACCCATGTTTCTTGAGTAGTGGTTCACAAGAACCCATCTCTCATGAAATTGAATGGTCCACTTAGCACTCATTGCATCTAGGTAATCTACTCATAGAGGTGAAGCATTGGACCTTCCCGGGAGGTCACCCATCCCAATATTACTCCAGCTCAAGCACACTTAACCACGAAGTTTCCCCCAAGGTTAAACCCACTTTTATTGCAACCACATTTGAAAAACCTTCAACAAGTGTCGTACCTTATGAACCATTCACTATAGAGCTCCCTTAGGTCATCAATTGAAAAGTACAAGGTATTTTCCATAGCAAGTCAAATTGTGATTTTCTAAATAAAATTCAAACTCATTGACCCATGTTTCATGAGTAGTGGTTCACAAGAACCCATCTCATTGACCCATTGACCCATGTTTCATAATTTGACATGTTGTGGAAAATACCTTCTACTTATCAATGAACAAGACAAATGAGAGGGGGGGTGAATCAATTGTAGCAAATTAAACCTTTAAAATCCTCTAGAATAATCAGATCCACATGTAAATTCATTAAACCCTTATTCTGTTAGTATGATTAAACATGTAATGCACATAACAAAAGCTGAAAACACAACACCATAAATAAGAGAACACCATATTTACATGGAAAACCCAATGAGGAAAAAATCATGGTAAGGATTATATCACAATATAAGTAATTGCAAAACTAGTACAATGGCTCACTACTAGAATAGGACACAGTCTCCAAAAATTCTCATAGCAAGGGCTCAGTACCACAGAAAGAAATATAAGAAGATAGAAGAAGAATGTTATAGAGAGAACACTTTCTCAATGCAACAAGGATTCCACCACAATTCCTCACACACTTTCATAGTCTTGCTTGAATGATTTTGCATGCATTCAGCTCACGACCTTCAAGAACCCTAACACTAAAATTCACTCTACTTTGCTTAAATTTGCATCACACACTTCACTTGCATTGATCTTTTTTTTTTAGCAAAAGGATAATGCCTATATATATTGATATAATATGAAAATTACATTATAGAAGTATTTTTTAACATGGATCCTGCACTACTTTTTCACTTGCATTGATCTTGCATATATCTTGCTTCACATTTCTTTCATACCTCAACTCACATCAACACCACACTCATTTATATCAATCTCAACCTCAAAAATTTCTCTAATGTTGGCAACTGGCCATTATGCACACAAATCAAAAATAAATCAACATCTAAATATTCCTGTGGTGCATAGGAACTAAGGAGACCTACATATATCTTTAATTATGACCCAAATAGATCCCAACACACCTCAACATGCTTCTACAAGCTTCACAAGTAGTGTTAACACAAGGTGAACCAATACCTATGTTAAACACCATAATCATTAAGTATGTGCTTCCTCAAATTAATCTAAAATTTCTAGTCAACAAAATTTACTTGAACATGATCTAGAATAATTCATGAACTACTTGAAAAACATCAAAAAATTCATCCAAACTTACATCATTCAAATAATTCAACTCGGAATAGTAGGTTTAACCGTTACTTGCATACTAATAGGTGAAACTCACATTGTACTGCACCAAATCAAGTAAAACCTTGAATACAAAAAGATACAAGAATTATAATTAGCTTCCTAAATTTTCACAACTTGAAACCAAATAGTGGAGAAACTTAGAGAAAATACATTTATCCCCAAGCCATAGAAAACATCACTAAACAACTAGTTCACATAATGGTGAAAACATATCACACTGTACAATGAACCAAAAACCCAAATTCTAAATATAGCAATATATAACAACCTTGAATAACATATAAGAATGACACAAGCATAGAATCAATACATAATAAATATGTAGCACAACTCGAAGCATACTATGAACACCTACACACAACATCTTAGCTCATTTCATCTTTGAACTCTACAACAAAAAGATAGCTCCATGTACTCAACAATTTCGTAGTATCTCAACTATACATGCACAATTTGTATCAACCTATTTTCCTCTTTTTCACAATGAAACAACTTCCTTAATACACGGTTGAAATCAATGACCAAACCAGTCAACAAACTTCCTATTGACATTAATGACAACACTTTCATACTTGCAACATAAAGATGGATTTGCAATTATATTTTCTATTTAGGGAATCATTGATTGAGCCTCTTTGATACCCATGTGAAGTTATTAATTTATTTAATATTCTTAAAATATTATCTCCAAGGTGGGTGCAAGGTTTTTAGATAATACCATGGTCTTGGTATCTACTTTTTTGTACATTCATTTATGGTTATGACCTCTCTCCTTGCCTATATATTAGTGGTCTGAGATAATGATTTCATAACACTATTTGTAGGTACATAGGTTTTTTCAAAAATTTCTTAAAGTGTAGAGTGTTAACTCACAACATGTTTTCTAGTAGAGCCATATGTTTCATGACTAAACTAACATAATGCAATTTGATATCCTTGTGAAACCCATCATATTGTATGGACACCTAGCATAACGTCGCTTGATAGCTAGTAGATCTATGTATATTATGAGTGATCATCTAGCATAACATAAATGAGAGTATCATGTCCAACATTCTATTCGATGGATGAAATTTGGTATTTGAGTTAAATTTTAGATTGAAGTCTCTTCACATTATCAACTCAAATCCTTTTTAAATCTACTAAACTTGTGTTTTCATGTTTTATGTTTATCATTTTTAATATTTTTTTACGTGTTTGGTTTATTCCTTTTACATTTTTTCTTCATTTATTATCTTTTCTTTATGTATTTTGCATTTTTTCTTTGTGTATTTTCTTATGAACTTGTTTTGTGTATTCATTGTTTATAATTTGTGCTTGTCATGTTGTATTACACCTTGTGTGTGTATTCTTTATTTTTTACATTTTTGTTTCATAGGATCTTGAGCTTGGGGCCTAGTGCATCCCATACATTCAATGTTCTCCTTCCTCTCCAATGTTTGGATAAAAAAACCCTTCTTGGTATATCCTTACTTTAGTGTGAGCATGAATGTAAGTTCATACTCTCAATAAAGTGGGGGATAAATGTAGCATTATAAATTGTCACCCTTGAAAATTTCACACTAGAGTGATCCCACAACACTAGTTTTCAATTTTTGGCCAAACTAGAAACTAAAATAATTTTTTCTAACTAAATCTTCACTTTCAGGAACCTATAGTAGCTAAAATGTGAGGAATTTGAAGATGATGAAAACTAGTGATTTGTGACATTCTGTCTGCAGATTCTAAATATAGTTTTTCAAAAAATTTGGAATTAGATTGCACTTCTTTTTCCGTCTCCTTTGAAAACTAGCTTTTTTTAGTAAACACCATTTTTAAGGAGTAACGCTCATTGTATACAACATAATTTTTTTCCATGAACGATAAAATTCTATTTTTTTCGAAATTAGATTTGTAACTACAATATCTAGTGCTTCCAATTGGCTTCATAGTGTTTTATTGAATTTTTTTTCCTTAATCAAGTTTTGAAGTCAAACCAATTTCAATTTAGACATAGGTGGACCGTATACAACGTAATTTTTTTTGTATGTATAAAAATTAATTTCTTTTGTTGGATCAAGGACTTCAATAGCTAGTGCAGAACAAAGAGATTGATCTTTTGGTGAAAAACCTATGTTTAATAAAACTAAAAGAACAAATACATAATAAAATCAAAACATTAAAATTATATTCATTGGACAGCTCACTCTAAGGACTACCACAGTTGGTTCTGTGAAGTCTCCTACATTTTCATTCTCAACCCAAGATTTGAAGGACAAAATTATGGAGTTTTTTGGTGACATAGGGTGAGAAGGTGGGAAAAGGGGGGTTCGAGTGAACCCCCTTTCCACAACCATTTTCTTTCCTCATTTTTTCAGGAAATGTGGGACCTAGCATTTAATGGGTTTGCTCAAAGGGGGGGTTCCTTGGGTTCACTTGAACCAAAAGTTCGTTCAAACTCCCAAAAACCCAATTTTTTTGCATGGAGTCATTTTTTGTGACTTTTCCTTCGTCACTCAAATTGTAAACCACTTTTGTGGGTTTACCCACAAATTTTAGCTATTGCATATGTGCTTGGAATTAGTTATGCTCTTAATTTTCCTATTTTATGGTCATTTTTGAGAAATTGGAATAAAATTGGGAATTGATATTTAGTATTTATTTAAATACATCAAAAGCCCCAAAATAGGTATGACCTAGGGTGCTACCACCCTTGAAAAATCTATTTTATCCTAATTCTAAATATGTTATTATTGACATTCTAACATTTACAAATTTAAATTCATTTGTTAGCTTTTGATAATAATTTTGTGG
This sequence comes from Sequoia sempervirens, assembly GCA_007258455.2. NCBI lineage: Eukaryota > Viridiplantae > Streptophyta > Pinopsida > Cupressales > Cupressaceae > Sequoia > Sequoia sempervirens. The sequence goes on along the minus strand of VDFB02270651.1, from coordinate 305,456,171 downwards.
GAAAACTATTAAATGCATATAAATACAAGTATTTTTCACCATCTTAAATCCCAAAGAAATCTTAAGGAAACATAGCAATCAATTTAGCACTTGAGCATCCTAAAATTAAGTAAAGAGAAAAATAAATAATATTTTATAGTACATTTTATTAGTCAAGATTCACGTTAGAATGCATCAAATTTATATGTAAGATTGTTCTTGTTTTATGTTTATTTATTTTGTGAGTACTAACGCTTGTAGGACCTTTAATCAAGGATCCCACTCCACTTGCATGAGATGAATACAATGAGTTTACTCCATCAAGGAAAGAAAATATAAGTAGTAAGTTACAACACTTGTCATTTATCACTTGTTTTTATCCATTTACCCTTGCTTGACCGAGGTTAAACAATATTTACATCATCATAACCATTGTAGAGGTGGGAACACCAAAATAGGGTTTGAATTAGACAAGAACCTATATGACACAACTCTTTGACCCCTCTCTTGTGTGCAAGTGATAGATGTGAATTAGATTTCAAAGAAGATTGAAAACCTAATTTTAAGGTCAAGCATTTAGGCCTCCTACATCAACAAATTAGGGCAAGAGGAATTAATCATCAACATAAGAAGTTTCAACATTGATTCTAGGAAGGAAGAACCAATAGATTGTGACCTATTGGGACTTGTTCAAAAATTATTGAGATCTACACCCACTAGTCTAGGGGACCACCACCCTTTTCTAGGCAATTTGAATCCTAATTTATATGTTAGGTTCCTATGTCTCTACACTTTGTTGTTTTGTTATCTACTTTTGTGTTTCATTTTTATAATTTTTTGTATTTACATCAATTTTCTATAGCTTCATTTTTTACCTAGATTTACATTCACTTAAACAAAGAAAAATAATTGTGGGTTCTTCAAACTTTTATCACTAGAGAATCCCAGTCTACAATAAATCTTATATTTTATTTTTAGTTTTCATTCTATTTGATCTACTAGGTGGGCATTGATGTTCAATATAATGCATAAATGCATATGAAAACCACACAAACAACATTAAGAGAAAACTCATGGTAGTTCAAAGCATATCAAATATTTCATAGGTGATATTTGATTTGAAGGGATATTTGATATACATATTGGGAAATGATCTACAATATATATTCTAGGTGAAAAGAATACATCAAGATAAAAATTCAAGGAAAATTAAATCATATCTGAGGATGGTCAAAGGTACATTTGAAATGATGTCTTCCAACTTTCAAGAAATTATTTATTGGTAACTAAACAATCCTTATCAATGCCAAAAAAATTTCTACATGAAACATCAAATTACATATAGTTATCATAATGGAACTTGTTTTAGATTGAAAATTCACACTATATGTAATCTATCAACTAATTATATATTAAATATATAAGTACTAAATATACCAAAATGTATTAATATGATCTAAAACTATCAAATATGAGATCAGGTTATGAGATTTGATAATAATTGTATATTATTTAGGATATCAAAAGTAACACTAAATAAAATTAATATCTTACATAATTATTCATTATTCATTATAAATATAAATAAAAGTAAAATAAAGAAGCTTTCCTTGTTTCATCATCTTTCATAATCATATTTTTTTAATAATCATAGTTGAGAGTTGAGAGAATAGAAAACTATTTTAGATGAAAAAGATTATAGTTGAACTGTGTAGAAGAAATATCAAAGGTAAGATTGATTGTACATAAAGGATAAGTCTTATCAATAGTATTCATCCATCTGTCTCTCATCACAATTGTGGTTGTCATGTTGTGGACAGAGAATTTCTTATAGAAAATTCTCTACTTTTCTTTTTGTTCAAGGCTTTGATTTCAAGCAAATGATAATTTTTACAAGGCATATGGGGAAAATTAGGTTAAGCATTCAAAATAATTGACTACTTAGCCACGTAATTAATTGGATAGAATTTTAGATATGAATTTTGGAAGGGGTTAAAGAAAATGGCACAAAATGTAGGAGTTATATTAATTTTGGAGATTCAATAATAACCATCTTCACACGTGGTTATAAAACAAATGAAAAATATACAAATTAGATGGTATTGAGAGTAAATTATTTGTTCATATATAATATTTATTTTAATAGCATTCATCGTTGTTGTTGAAGCAAATCTGTGTTACCCAATTTTATTCGCTTTGGTAGATTCACTCCATATTGACAGTGTAAATAGTACACGATAGCCCATCTATTCAACAATTAACCAATAGAAAGAAGGAAAGACTTTGAATTTAGGAAAGGTGTCTCTTCCCATAATCAAGGGATGTGGATTTCTTCCTCTCAATCTAATCTCAAGCTCTTGGATGATAACCCCACTCAACCTTCCCCTTTTGCAAGATCTACGTCTAGGTCACCACCTCCTACTAGTGTTGACTTGGATACTTCTGAACAATCAAATTTATTAAGAAAACGTTATGGATCTCTACCACCTTCATCTTCAAAGTTGGGTAGTCTTGTCCATCCTATCTCTGTTGCTAACCGTTATGAAGCTTTGTCATATGAAGATGATCCTTCTTTCACTTCTTCACAATGATGTTTAAAATAATGTCTTGGAATGTGAGAGGGATTTCACTCCCTCACCAAAAATATGGTGTTAAGGATATTATTGTGAAGTGGAAACCTGATGGTTTTTTTTGCAAGAGGTTAAAATTTTTGGTTCACGCCTTGTTTGTGCTTTATCCAATGTATAGAGAGATTCTTTGTTTCTTCATGCCTCACATAGGGAAGGTAGGGGCAGAGTAGTCCTTGGTTTAGCCTCTTGCTTATATAATTTTTTCATTGATAAAGGTGAGGACCCCTCACATAGTTGTGCTTGGGCCCTAACTTTTATCAATGGCTAGTTAGTTGGTTTCCGCTTAGTTTATTCTCTAATGGTGGGAAAGAAAGAAGTGAATTGTAGGATTGGATGTGTAATAATCTCCCTAATTTAGATTAGATTTTAGGGAGATATTTTAATATGGTTGAGTATCATAGTGATAAAAGTTGGCATAATCATATGAAACTCAACAATGAAGAATTTGATAAGTGGTTGCTTTGTCGTAATATTATTGGGGTGGTTGATCATAATCATAACAAAGATCACAATCATGGCAATAATTGGTTCACATGGTGTAACTATAGATTTGGAGGGGATAGAAAATTAGGTAGACTTGATAGATTTTACATCTCTTCAAATCTTCATGTTATGCAAGATTTTGGTGGATGTAGTGTGAGAGTTGATTATTCTGCTACCCTCTTAGATCATTTTCCAATATTTTGCACTATTTTAGGGGATGGTAATAGCTCTGGGGCTTCAAGTTTACCCTTTAAACTTGATAATTCCCTCCTAAAAAACTAAGCTTGTGTGGCTTCTCTTGTTGGCATTTGGAATTCAATCCCGAAACCTAATGAGGGTGAGTCTTATAGGGATTGGTGGCAAATGGAAATTTTGAGATGTCTTGAGTTTCTTCATTCTCTTGGAAGGAGATTAGCTTGGTATTGTAAAATAAAGGAGATTAGCTCAGTATTGTAAACTAGAACATATCCAAAAATTACTTAATTATAATCCTAATGATTCTAATTTGCAAACTTCCATAGCTTTTGGGTATGTGTAGGATCATCATGGAAAAAATAGGCCCTTAAGTGGCAAAAAAATAGAAAAATCAAAGTTAGGCAACTTGAAGTAAAAATTTGAATAAGTTATTTATATTATTTCAAAAATATGTAAGAATATAATTTGTAGCAAATTGAATTTAGTTTCTAAACTACTAGGTTTATTTTTAAAAAAAATCTATTTGATGAAAATTTGAAATTTCAATGTATAGTACTTAAATTTCATGGAAAAAATAAGAAGTAGGTGTCTATCTGACCACCCTAACTACAATAAAATGATAATATATTTTTTATAATATTCTAGATATGAGTACAGGACTCATGTCCCGATGTGATGCATATTTTTTTGTAATTTTTTTCCAAGTAAATAATTAATTATGATTTTTTTATTACAACTTTTATAAAATATAAAAAACTTGTATGTCTAACCACCTTAACTTGGTAAAAAATTCATGAAATTCAACTTTAATTTTTTTAATCCTATAGTATGCAAAGCATAGAATGTGATGAATGTTTTGGATTCAAAAAATGTGATACTGTCTGAAAGCTATAGATGTTTTTCAATTAGTCTATCAATAAGGACTTTAGTCATAATTTGAATAGAAAATGAATAATAATTACAAGTATTAAATTCAAAGTAAAGGATAATTTATATTGGTGGAAAGCTGAGAATCTCCATTAAAAACTCTTTTCGTTTCATCAATTTTGGGTAAAAAAAATTCGTCAACCACAAACCCATCATATTGCCACTTCTTGGCCCATCATGATCCTGCACATACCCTTTTAGAGAAACACAACTCAGAAAAATTGCTATGTACAGGGGTGAAGGGGATAAAATAAGGGCCAGATTGCATTGGATTAAGGAGGGGAATAAAGGTTCTAAATATTTCTTCAAATTTTTAAATTATAAACATAGGAAAGAGTTTATTGGAGTTATCTAGGATGATTTAGGTTGTGTTCATTCTAAACTAGAAGAGGTTATGGGGTTGTTTAAGAATTAGTATGAGAATATTTTGAAGGAAGATCCTCATTGGAATGAAACTCAACCTATCCTTGAAGATATGGTTGAGGATTTGATTCCTAAAAAGGTTGATACTCAATACATCCATTTTTTGGATAGAGATTTGTCTTTGGAAGATCTTGAACATGCTATTTTTTCAATTCCTCCTAACAAAAGCCTTGGGTATGATGGTCTTCCAGTGGAATTTTATCAAACCATGTGGGAACACATTAAAGATGACTTCTACCTTTTTTACTTAGAGGCCTTAGAGTATGGTTCTTTAGGGCCTTTTGTTAACAAAGGGATTATTAAGTTGATGCCAAAAGGGAAAATTGAGGATACTATTTTTGGATGGCACACTATCACTTTGCTTAACACTTCAAATAAAATTATTGCTAAAGCTATTGCTACGAGGATTAAATCGGTGACGAAGTTGATAGTGAGACCTGAAAAAATTGGGTTTCTTGGAGGGAGATTTATCCTCGATAATCTCATACTTGCTTGGGAAACTAAAAAATGGGCCCAACAATCAAGCCAAAATGTTGTGTTGGTCAAGTTAGATTTTGATATTTAGCATATGATAAAATACACTAGAGAATTATTCTTAAATTTCTACAATGGTTGGGCTCTGGTCCTAAAATATGCAAACATGTTCAAATTCTTTTCTCAAAAGCTAATGCTCAATTGGTTATTAACAAGGAGTTGTCAAGCTCTTTCCCTTTACAACGTTCGATTAGGAAATGTTGTCCTTTGTTTCCTTTTTTGTATATTCTTAATATAGATGTTCTTGGGTATCTGTTGCAAAAATATAATCAAATGAACTTGATTAGGAATATATTTTTTCCAAATGGTGCTATTGTGCTTAATTCACATTTTGCTAATAATAGTATTCTTTTTCGTCAAAACTCATAGGAAGAAATTGAGAATGTGACGAGGGCTCTAGAACTTTAATGTGTTATATCTGGTTCTAACTTAGCTCCTCATAAAATGAAGTTTATCATGATTAAATTTAATCATGTTCCTTATTGGATCCCAAAGGAGTGGAAATAAATTCAACATGTTCATATTTCTCATTACTTGGGAATTCCATTTGGGTTGGGAGTTTCACTTGTGGATCAGTGGAATTGGTATTTGAATAAGTTGAAGAATAAACTATACACTTGGGGGAACAAATTTTTTTCTTTGGTTGGTAAAATTTAAGTTGTGAATAAGATATTTTTGGCTTCATGTGTGTATTATTCATCTTGCTAGATTCCTTCTAAAAAAGGTTATGAGGACTTTTAAAATAAAATGATTTGTTATTTCCTATGTTCGAATTAGAAGGGTGAAGCTGGTTTCAAATCTTCCTCTTGGTTGTACTGCATACAACCTAAATCTAAAGGGGGTTTGGGTCTTTTGGACCCTAAAAAACAAGGTTTTTGCTTGGCAGCTAAATGTATAGTTAGAGTGGTTAATGGTGATGAACCATTGAAGATTTCGGTTTGGTTTCACATTGAATATGCCACTGATAGAAGTCATTGGCAAGTTTTTCATTGGATCTAGATAAAATTTTGATGCCCCCTTATCTTAAGTTAAAAGCCTCTTTTTCACTTTTGTCTATTTGGAAAGCTTGGCAAGTGGTTTGTAATTGTCTTAATTGGAAAAATACTCAGATTTAAAACATGGTTTTAGTTTTGGTTTTTCTTCCATTTGGTGGAATAGAATGGTCCAATATTGGGATCAACCCCATGCTTTGGCATTCCCAAGATATGCATTGGATCTCTTCAAGAAAGGGATTCATTAGTTTGGATATCTTTGGGATTTCAATGCTCTGGACTAGTTTGATTGGCAAGTTACTAAGGATAAATTGTGTTTAAGAAATAAGCTTCAAGGTTATGTGATCTTTTTGAAAGATTTGGTTCATATGGATCTAGTTATAAAATTGTGCACTCCTTTATAATGCAATTCCTTCAAGGATTGTGGTGGTTGTCCAAATTTGAGTTTGGTTATTTTTCTTTCAATTTTTTTAATTTGAGCCTCTTTCCTTAAATCCTAGACTTAATAAAAAATGGCATTGCCAATTTAGAGAAAAAATATGGCAAAGGTTGAGTGCCCAAATATAAAATTCTAAAGTTGAATCTAATGCTTAGATTTTAGCTTGGAAAGTTCTGCATGTAAATTTTCCTATGGGTGACAGATTGAAATACTTTGTTGTGTAGCCTAGCAGATGTCCCTTTTGCTAGCATAGAGAAAGTTTGAAACATGTCTTTTGGGATTGTTCGTGGGCTAAAAGAAAATGGAATGCTATCTTCCAATACCTTCCTAATATTTTTGGGCATACTTTAAGATGGAAAGAAGGTATTTTGGGTTTTTGTTTACAAAATAATGTTGTGGCCGATTCTATGAGGTAGACCATTTTGTATAGCATATGGAAAAGTAGATGTGTCTTCTTTTTTTTTCAAACCATAATGTTCATCAAGAAGGAGAAATGCTAAAGTTTTTCTCTAACGTTATCTTTCAAATTTTCTTTTTGTGTTCTCATATGCAAGGTGTTTCCAAGGAGAATGTGAAGATTAATAATCAACTGGAAAAGATAAAGTTTAATTTGCTGCAGTTGCATGGAAAAGATTTCATGTGTTCCAAACAAATCCAATGTATGGTTAAGTTTAGATTATAGGCCTGGTCCTATGTGATGTGTGGGGTCTTTATTCTTTCCCCATGATTGCAATGGTCTTTGTTGGCTACTGGTTTATGTATTTCTCTTCCAACTTGTTGGCTACATCTTCTTAATTGTATTTTTCTACATTATTTCAATAAAATAGAGATTTTGACTTTAGGCGTACATGACAAGGGTTGGCACTGCTCCACGACAAAAGCTACATGTTGTTGTGTCACACATCACACAAGGAGCATGCATGAGTTAATTGCATAGGGCCCAAATCCTTAAAGTAGAAGAGACAACCATCGACCTATAGTGAAAAGAACATAAAGGAAATCATGCGGTATGTGAAAGATTATGATGGGATAAAAAGTGGCAATATGATGGGTATGTCGTTGATGACTTTTTTTTTACCCAAAATTGATGAAATGAAAAGGGTTTTTAAAAGAGATTCTTAGCTTTCTACCAATATAAATTATAATTTACTTTGAATTTAATAATTAATTATTATTCATTTTCTTTTCAAATTATGACTAAAGTCTTAATTGATAGACTGATTGAAAAACATCTATAGATTTCAAATGGTATCACATTTTTTGAATCCAAAACATGTGTTGCATTCTATGCTTCACATAATATAGGATTAAGAAAAGAAAATTTTAATTTGATTAAGTTTTGACCAAGTTAAGGTGGTCAGACATACAAGTTTTTCAGATTTTTTAAAAGTTGTAATAAAAAATTCATAATTAAACATTTGCTTGGAAAAAAATTACAAAAAAATATGCATCACATCAGGACATGAGTCCTCTACTTATATCTAAAATATTATAAAAAAATATTGTCATTTTATTGTGGTTAGGGTGGTTAGACAGACACCTACTTCTTATTTTTTCCCTAAAATTTAAGTAATATTGCATTGAAATTTCAAAATTTCACCAACTAGATTTTTTATTTTTTTAAACAAACCTAGTAGTTTAGAAACTAAATTCAATTTACTACAGATTCTATTCTTACATATTTTAAAAATAATATAGATAACTTATTCAAATTTTTATGTCAAGTTGCCTAACTCTAATTTTTCTAATTTTTTTGCCACTTAAGGGCCTATTTTTTCCATGATGATCTTGCACATACCCCATGATAAGACTTGAAAAGCACAGTAATAGGTAAAAAATGGATTATGGAACCCTCTAGGTAAGACTTCCATTTTTTGCCCCTCCTAACTTTCTCTAGCTTTCTGATAAGATGACCTTCCATTTTCCTTTGTTCTGGGCTTCGTCATTAGTGGAATTTTTTTATTATTGACTGTTTTATCTCAGTTGGGATGGTGGTACTAGCCTTCATAGATGTGTATATTGATTTCCATTGTTATTGTCTCCCTTTCTATAGTCCCTTTGTCAGACTGCTATTTATTTAAATTGTAATTTTTCTTTCACTATTTTTCAATAAAAAAGAAGAAAGAAAGAAAAGATGACCTATATATCATGGATTCAATTAATTTTTAATAGTTGTTTTTTTTCCTACAAACCTTATTATATTTTATTCAACTAAACTATTAATATAATTTTGAATACTTAAGACTTTGATAACTGTAGCAACTCTAGAAAAAATTATGAGATCAAGTAGGGAGAGGGAGAAATTGTTGTGTAGTTAAATTTGTAAATCTAACACTAGTTTTTTCCCTTATTTTTAGTGAAAATTTCCTACACAATCTAGGATTTCACCTTCTTTTGAATTAGGGTTTGAAGATAAGGAATCTAGTCCTCTAGACTTACAAGATAACTATAACTACTCTATAAATTAGTAGATTATTAGAAAAAATAAAAATACTCTAATGTTTGTGTCATTAGGTCATAGTAATGTAAAAATAATTCATTGATATAACTAATCCTCTTTTAAATCAACCTTTGATGAGATTTCAATTGTATTCCACGTAAAAATTTGATTGTATTATTAGAAATTCAAACATGGAGATCTAATTTATTAACAATTTTTGGGTGATCCCACAAAGCGGGTTTACAATTTCTGAGAGATTATATTTTTGTTGAAATCACATATTTTTAGAAAATATAATGGTTTAAGCCTTAAAAATTTCTATTTAAAGAATTCCAATTAAATAAGGTTTGATCGAACTACCTTAGATCAAACCCCCTTGGATAGAACCCCGCTAGTTTTAAACTATACCTATAACCAAGTCTCCTATACACCAATCAAAATTCTAATAATTTAAGACAACTTTTGATTTACCTTTTGGGGGATCAAATGAATTGAATTAAAATTTATTTTTGAAAGTATGCAGTCCTTATTGTAAGCTTCCCAAAAATTATAATTTTAAATAAATTTAATTTAATTATTATATTCATATTTTATTTCTTGCGAATGTAGGTTTTTCACTCAAAATCAAGCTCTTTGTTCTACACATGTGGAAAAATAGAAGATTATCAAAAAAAATTGAAAAATATGAGTGCATCAGATATTGAAGTCCTTGATACAAGAAAAAAAAATTGATACATACAAAAAAAGTTACGTGTTATGCAGTCGCACTATGCCTGAATTGTAATTGGTTTGACTTTCAAACTTGATTAAAGAAAGAAAATTCAATAAAAACTATCTAACCAAGTGGAAGCACTACATATTGGAGTTAAAAATCCAAATTTGAAAGAAATAGTATTTTATCCTTCATGGAAAAAAATTTATGCATTATACAGTGAGCATCACTTTTTAAAAATATTGTTTTATGAAAAAAAATAGTTTTCAAGGGAAATGGAAAAAGAAGTGCAATCTGATTCCAAAAATTTTGAAAAAAATATATTTAGAATCTATAGACAAAATGTCACAAAACTCTAGTTTGCATCATCTTCAAATTCCTCATGGTTTAGCTGCTATAGGTGCCCAAAATTGAAGATTTAGTTAAAAATAATAATTTCAGTGTCTAGTTTGGCCAAAAATTATAAACCACTATTCTGGGACCACCCTTTTTTAATTGCACTAGAATATTAGATGTCTAAAAGTGAAATGTTGAAGCCTTAGATCTAAAATAAATAATTCCTTTATTTTCTAGGCATTAGGATTTTTCTATTGAATATAAGAGCCTGACACTTTAAATTTATATTTATATGTATTTATATATATACATATGTATGGCTCTAGAAAAATTCACTGCTAGCAGTTCATTGACAAAAAATTCACCGCCAGCAATTCACTGTGGTAGAAAATTAACCACATTAATATTTTTAATATATATTTTGAAAATTTTGACTTTATTAAAAATATTAGTGCAGTTAATTTTCCGCTATGGTGAATTGCTAGTGGTAAATTCTCTATGGTGATGAATTGTTGATGGTGAATTTTTCATATGCCCATATGTATACATATACACATACATATATCTATGTATATGGACATATGTATGTATATGTATACATACATATACGTATGTAATATATATTGCATATATGTATGTATATATACATATACATATATATACACATATGCATATATACACACACATACACAAACACACATATACATACACACATATATACACACACATATATAAATATATATACATATATAAAAATAAAAAAATTAGGGTTAAAAAAAATAGATCAATTTTACAACATTTCTAATTAATCAGTTTCTTGAGATGGAAGAATTAACTAACTTTTCTTGATCATTAATGTACACAAACATTAATACAAAATATTTTTATCATCTAAGGATTCTCTTGAGAATTAAATAAAACATGTGAAATTACTATATTACACATGCAAATTTCACACATCACCTCCCATAATCAAATGTTGATAAATAATATTTCTTCCAATATGCTCTAAACTTCCACCCTTTTCATTTAATTTCAATATATAGGTGTTACAACATATCTCATTTTGGAAACTTGAGCTTATAATAATAATTTAATCCTTTATTCTATCCTTGCCTAGATTTTTACTTCCCCAAATTTCCAACCCTTTATAGTATTTTTTATTTGTACATATACATCCAAATCTAGCTACCTATGTACATAAAAATCACATCTATTCTTTCAAAAACCTAGACTAATACATAAGCTCAAAAGTAAGTTATAATTTAAATTTTCCTTTAATTTGATTCATAGTCCCAAAATTAAATCACACAAATAGCATGCCTTTATTTGTATCATGGGACTAAAATTAAATTATAATGAATCACACTCTAAAATTATAAAGTGATTTGATAATATATCCAAAGAATAAATAAACAAAAGAAGTCCCATGTTGAGCACTCATAATTCATTGTCTTGCTGCTACTACTACTACTTTATTGTGTGGTTATTTATTGCTCCTTTAGGTAGTGCATTTTGAAGTTCTTAAAAGAGTCTAAGACCATATTTAGATTTGTGGATCTTGAGTACTAAAATTTGACCTTCTTAGAGAGGAGGGTATTCCTAATTGGCTTATATACCTCCTTCAATTTAAGTATGTAGTATTGGAGCATATTAAAGTTTAATTTGTATCTCATCAAATTCTAGAGTAAACTATTAGTCATTTGTTGCTTAACAAAACTAGAATATTATGTTATGATTAGTATAATATGGAGGAGTTTCCCAAGTATTTCACAAAAGGCATAGGCGATTGGTTTTATGAAGCCCTATATTCCCACCATGATAACATCTACCACCTCCATCCTACTAGAAAAAAGTATTTTGTATTCCTTTGGTATTTTGATCCTCTCTTTTGTGGTGTTAGGCCTCTCTAATGTAGGTCAATATTACCAAATTAGGAACAACATCATCCTTTAAAAGGTCTACAAATGGTACCATAACCATAGTTTGAAGTACAAGAAAGTGATCTTCAATGGCAACAAGCTCTTTATCACTTATTTCTTCAAAAACTGTCATGGTATTAACTAGCTTCATCATTTATCTTGTGATAACATCAAATGACCTCCTTGGTGTGTCTTCTACCTTGTGATTACAAGATATTCATGTTTATGTTATTTTGCACTAATAACTCCTCCTACATCTTTCCATTAATTTTTTTTCTAATTCTACTAGGATAGTTTAGACTCAGTTATTTGAACAAATATAGGGTCCAAAGGGTATTGAATATAAGTTGATGAATCGCCATATTGAATCTTGAGTTTCTTTTATTATTATTTCTCATCCTAATCAAAATTCTGGAGACTACCAGTATTAATAATTATTTACCTCTCACATTTAGTGGCCTAAATTCATCTTCTACACTTTATTTAATCCCTAAGATTCATATGCACTTACTTTTTGTTAGCCACTAGGTTAGATATCTCTACAACTATTACTCCTTGATATCTACTGAACTATAGTAGATAATATTCTTTCTCTTTTAGGATTTGGTTAGCCATTAGATAATTCTATAATATTTGAGAATTTATTTATCATAGGATTATATTTGATTTACTCTTCTCATTGGTGGAGCTTAACTACACTAGAAATCCTAAATACCTTGGTGTTTTCCTATATGTTCTCTACGAGGAATTGGGGGTGAAGGATGCATAGAGTGAAGTAGGCTGGGAGGTGGAGTATGGGTCATTGTAAAGTAGGATCTAGGAAAGGAAGGAGGTGAAGGGATCTTAATTTGGATAGGGATTTTTGATTAGTATCCTTCCCCAAAAGAAGACATGACATCATAAATCACACCTTCATCTTTTGTTATAGTAGGAATTAAAATTTTTGCTATATAAGTATTTATTCCTCTAACTCATCATGCTACTCATTATTCCATATTCATTTTTTTGGAATATTAGTTGAAGGGTAAGGAAGAATGGACACAAATAGAGGAGAGGGTTGAGGTGAAGGTACATTATATATGAGGAGGAGAATGGGAAGGTGTAGGTATTATTATATTTTTCTTGAGTTTCCTATGTCATGACCATTTTCCTTCTTCATAGAGATAATTCATCTTTAACTTATTTCTCATTCAAATTTGTTTCAAATGTTGAAATAAAATACTTTATTTTCTTACAAGATCCAATCCTCCTTCTTTGTCTTAAAGAAGGCTCTTTTTCTATTTATTTTCACTTTGTAGCCCTTGAAGATTCTCCCTATTTAGAATTTTATCATTTTGTGGCCACTGTGAGTGGATAAACACTATGCATTTAGTGGATGACTTCTTGAGCCATTTATTTATTGTTTAAATCAAAACTCGTGTCCTAGTTTCCAATAGACCAGTCAATCTTGTCCATTGATCTATTAAAATATTTATTCTAGTTGTAGGAAGGGTCAATCACCTTTTCATTTGATTGAATAACCTTTGTAAATCTATCAATCTTGAATTAATCTACATGTGGAATAGTCATGAAGATGGAAAAGATGAATGTGATGATAAATAGAAGAAATGCATTAAGGAAATGCATAAAGAAGATTTATACCTTGGGTAATCCCACAAAGTTGATTTATAATTTCTAGGAGATTCTAATTTTTGCTAAAATCACATATTTTTAGAAAATATAACGATTTAAGCCTTAAAAAGTTTCATTTAAAGTATTACAATTGAAGAGGGTTTGATCACACTACCTTATATCAAACCCCCTTGGATAAAACCCCACTAGTTTTAAACCACACCTATAACAGAGTCTCTTTTACACCTATCAAAATACTGATAAAAAACCACTTTTGATTTACCTTTTGGGAGATCAAATGAATTCATTTTTTTAAAAAAATTGTATGTAGTCCTTATTATAAGCTTCCCAAAAAGTATAATTTTAAATAAATTATATTTTATTATTATGTTTATTTTTATTTCTTGTGAATGTAGGTTTTTCACCAAAAATCAAGCTTTTGTTCTACATGTGGAAAAATAGAAAATTATTTTAAAAATTGAAAAATATGAGTGCACGGATATTGAAGTCCTTGATCCAACAAAAATTTGAATTTTGATATAGGTATTTTCAAGATCATCATGGAAAAATAGGCCCTTAAGTAAAAAATCAGAAAAATCAAAGTTAGGCAACTTGACATAAAAAATTGAACAAGTTATCTATATTATTTCAAAAATATGTAAGAATAGAATCTATAGAAAATTGAGTGTACTTTCTAAACTACTAGGTTTATTTAAAAAATAAAATCTATTTGGTGAAAATTTGAAATTTCAATGCAGTAGTAATTAAATTTTAAGGAAAAAATAAGTAGGTGTTTGTCTAACCATCATAACCACAAGAAAATGATAATATTTTTTTATAAGATTTTAGATATAAGTAGAGGACTCGTGTCCCAATGTGATGCATATGTTTTAATAATTTTTTTCCAAGTAAATAATTAATTATGAACTTTTTATTACAAATTTTAGAAAATATAAAAAACCTTATGTCTAACTACCTTAACTTGGTCAAAACTTCATGAAATTCATTTTTTTTAATCCTATAGTACGCAAAGCATAAAATGCGACACATATTTTAGATTCAAAAAATATGATACTATTTGAAATCTATAGATGTTTTTCAATCAGCCTATCAATAAGGACTTTAGTCGTAATACAAAGAGAAAATGAATAATAATTATTTATTAAATTCAAAGTATATCATAATTTATATTGGTGGAAAGCTAAGAATCTCCTTTAAAAACCCCTTTTCGTTTCATCAATTTTGGGTTAAAAAAAGTCACCAGTCACATACCCTACACATACCCATCATATAGCCACTTTTTGACCCATCATGATCCTGCACATACCCATACATACAATTTTTTTTGTGTTATATGGCCTGCCTATGTTTGAATATTAATTAGTTTGACTTCAAAACTTGATTAAGAAAACAATATTCAATAAAACACTATGAAACCAATTGGAAGCACTAGATATCATAGTTACAAATCTAAATTCAATTTTTTTAGAATTTTATCCTTCATGGAAAAAAGTTGTGTTATATGGTGAGTGTCACTCCTTAAAAATGGTGTTTATTGAAAAAAACTAGTTTTCAAAGGAGATGGAAAAAGAAGTGCAATCTAATTCCAAAAATTTTGAAAAAAATATATTTAGAATCTACAGACAAAATGTCACAAATCACTAGTTTGCATCATCTTCAAATTCCTCATGGTTTAGCCACTATAGGTACCCGAAAGTGAAGATTTAGTTAGAAAAAAATAGTTTAGTGTCTAGTTTGGCCAAAAATTGTAAACCAATATTATAGAATCACCTTGTTCATAGTATTGTCCTCTTCATGGATTGAGCTCACAAGATCACACCCATATCTTGCAAATTTTTTCCAAACGATGGAAATGGTTTTGGTTGCTCAATATTTTAGCATGATGATGATAGGAAAGTGATGGATTCAATGGATATTTGGACAACATAAGATTATGGAGAATGTGGATGTAAAAAATGAGAGCCAAGGCCCCATTACATAGAAATTTGGTGAGAGGAATCAAGGGCTAGGATTGATTTGTAAATGGAGGGTTGAGATTGAAATAAATATAGGGTTTCGATCAAGGAGTGAAGATTGATTAGCCTTGTGTCATGTATCACAACATCGAAAGGGGTTAAATGGGGAGGTATGTTGCACATGTATGAGCACACATTGGGAAGAGAAGCATTAAATTGTGTAAGAGATAGGGTGGCTTGATATATTGTATTATACCAAACAATTACATTTAACATAGGTTCACCTATGTAACTGTAGATCCAATAACGATGAGTGTGGATTTTAGTTGATGTGTGGATCTAAATTATACTAAATTGTTGATTTGAACTTACATAATATGGGTTGTTCGATTTCTCTCACCTAAATATGTGATATTTGGATTATTGTAAATTTTAACATTGTATACAAACATGTTGAATAAATTTAATGAATAGTAAAGATAAATTTTTCCTTAATCTAACCTCTAATCATACCAATCCAACAATAATGGACCAAATTCTAGGACTATAAGAAAACATGCAAAGAACCTAGTATTATGCATGTTAATTAACCTAAGATTATGTGTGCTAAGGTTTTAATCGTTGATAAGGGTTTGAAAAGATATCAAGGGATTAAATGCTTTAAAGTATACAACGAATTCACCCCCCTCTTAGTTTTCCTACGCATCAAATATCTTACACAAAGATCCTTAATGAGGACCATATCCCCTCACTCCATCATATCTGCTCCATTAGAAAAGACTATGCACCCACTTCATTAATTTTTTTATTGATGTGATATTTTTTTCCAAACTTGGGATATATAAAACTCTATTAATCCTATTGAATAATCCACCAATGAGTTAGATTAAGAATCTACCACAACCAATGATACTAAGATGAGAATCATCATCAAGGAACACAATATTTTCATCATGTATTCTTCATAATTTAAAAATGAACCTCAATTAGAGGTTATATGGAAAGAAACTCCATACTATATGTAGGCACCTTATAATTTAATGGCTTACTAGGTCTGTGAAATATATATATACATCATTTTGATTATTTTTTTAACATTCATCATCTCAATATTTTTTTTTTGTTTTTTCTTTCCTACTTGCAATATCTTCTAAAATTATATTCTTGACATAATGTAACACTTAGTCTTAGATTTTCCATGAGATTTGGCTCAAAAATAAGACTTCAATATAAAAATTTCATTCTTCGTGTCATTCATCTTACAATTATCCTTTAATATTTTATAAAATAATAAGTCCTCCTTTGTATGTTCATATGTATTTTAATTTACCTCTTTCAAATGTAGCGCAATCACTACCTCAACCATCTTTATTTTCAAGGTATAAATCCCAATTTCCATCACTAAGTTATCACTTAATTTTGGGAAAAATCTCAAAATTATCCTACAATGATCCTCTTCCTCCATCATCACTCCCACAAAATCCAAGTAGATAATGATAATATTGAACATGCTCCAATTATGAAGCATGCAACCACTTTCATCTATTCATATGGTGTAAGTCTCTCTCAATAAAATATTGTTAATAATAGATTTAGCCTAGTAGAATTCTACTAACTAGTTCAAAAAATATCGTGACATGGTTTATTCTTTATGTACATTTAATAAAATAAAATATACCAAACATTTCTAGTGAGACTCTTCATCATTCTTCTAAATGATCTAATCAAGTTGTGATATTACAATAAATTTGGTTTCAAGTATGGAACCCCATTAGTATCTATATATAATATTACCCTCCATATTTAGCTTCTATAACTGAAATTTAGCATCTATGGGTATCTGCATATCTATACACAACGTGTTTTCCATTTTCATGTAACAAGATCTCATTTTCCACAAGATCCACTCAAAATGAGATTAGATAAAATAACCTTACCCATAAAAAATATAAAATGAAAGGATCCAAAGGTTTATAATATGTTTCATACTCTAATCAATGACATGATTAATGTCTAAAAATAATTTAAACCTTACAATTAGAAGGAAATTAATATAAAAATAATATATCATAACAAAGTATTTATGTGGGGAAACTATTTCAAGAAAAAAATCCCACACTTTAAAGAAAATGAATGTATTATTTTGTAATCAACATTATCACAATATACTTGTAGTCTTTCATTGTATAGTACTACTAATAGTAAGAGAATACTTTGAAAAAAATTTGGCACATAAAACGTGTATCCTTAAGCACCAATAAATAGATATTATCAAACCACAAACAAAGATTAGTTTTCTAAAATATTGTAACAACCATTTCAATCCAAAATTGGTGTCCAAAGTTACATAAATTCTAACTCCCAACTTGATCATTTTCTCTGAGATCTTTTAGAAGATGCTATTGTAATTTTCATAACCTATCATAAACATTACCATAAGTAAATAATCATCTTAGGCACTCCATTTTGGTACATAAAATATAATTCAAAGATGTATTCAGACACATCATAAAATGCAATATGAATTGGTTGAATTTTCAATGTAAAAAATAACCTTATTTTACAACTCTTGAGAATTATAGTTAGTCTTCAACTACTATCCTTATCATGCATTCTCTTACACATGCTTCATGACATGGTAATCTCATACATGTGGTGTATCAAGGTGTACACATGATATAATGTCCATGCCATATGTGGGACACCCTTTTCTATGTGGGATGACACATGATAAATAAATTTAATATTAAATAATTAGTATTGACCAATAGAGCTACAAGGTGTATTCATGACACACATCCTAGAAATATCATGGTAGGGGAAGGAGGGGGAAGGAGGAAACACTCTGTGAGAAAAGTGGTCATAGAGTGAGTAGAAGGATTAGTATATAGAAAGAAGTGTGGTATATGGTACTGTTAATTATAGGAGTGGAAGGATGAGAGGTTATTAGAATGAAAGTTATGGTAAAAGTGGTTGTGATAATATGAGGAATAGAAGAAAATGAGGTAACACTAGGGGTGATGACATGAGTAGGAGGAACCAAAAAATTTATAATTGTGGGGTTAGAGGATGAAGGGTTAATGGATGGATTGGATGATAGACCATTTAAATAATTTATTAGAGTGTCTTTATTATTAAGAATGTTTATTCCTTAAGGAGAAATAAATGATTCTTCGTGCAAAATGATATCTAATTTTAATATTTTTTATCTTGAAAAGTATCTTTATATGTAGTTATCCCATAAGTGAGATCTTGCTTAGCCACATATGTATCATGAAATAATATTGAACATGAATTGCAATAACAATTATGCAAACAATACTTATTTGGAATATTCTTTTTAGTTCAAATTGAACCATGTTAGGGTTCAAGCAAAGGATTTGTTTTAGGGTAAAAGTGAGGAATATGAGATATTTCCATGTAATGATCACATACAAACCTAAAGGATAAAATATAGTAAGAGTATACAAGATTTAAAATAATGAAAAAAAATTAACAAGCATATCTGAAATATATTAACATATGAGAGTTAGAGGAAAAAATAAGGGCAGATGAAAATACAACCACACATGAAAGCACACAATTCTATAGTAATATATGATTACATGAAGCATAAGTCATAGGCAATTGAAATTCGAATGAGATCTAAAAGAAAATAATTTAATCAAAAGAATTAGATTTGAGAACCCTAATAAAAGAAAGAAGGCATTTAAAAAAAAAAAAATCGAGGTTGTGTAGGAACATTAGTTTCACCAAAACATAGAGGGAAATATACATCTCTATATTAAATAATTCAAAAAAATAAAGCAATGATTATCTCATATTTTAGCTTGTTAAAATTAAATGAATTTAACATGATACTTAGCTCAAATTCTCAAGACTGAAAAATGCAGGAATTGATTTGTTGAGGTACTATAATTCTATGGAGCTTACTTGCATTATATATATATTAGATTATACAAAGCAATTACATTTAACATACGGTCACCTGTGTAATTGTAGATCTAATCACTATGAGTGTGGATTTGAGTTGATGTGTTGATCTAAATTATAGTTTGTTGATTCAAACTGACATAATATGGACTATTGGATTTCTCTCACTTGAATATGGTATATTTGGATTATTGTAAATTTTAACATTGTATATGAACATGTTGAATAAATTTATTGAATATTAAAGATAATTTTTTCCTTAATCTAACCTCTAATCATACCAATCTAACTATAATGAACCAAATTCTAGGACTGTAAGCAAACATGCAATGAACCTTGGATGATGTGTGCTAATGTGATGTGCTAATAATGATACTAGAATCCTCTCATAAGTGCTCTACAAGGTCTATAATTATTGCTCACACATGATCCTTTATATACATATATTTTCTTTTAGATTGTAGGAATTGGTTGGGTATCCGGCCCCCTATAAACTGCAGTGTGCTTGGTAAACTTTTTTCAAGTGACTGGTGATGTTGGCATGACATGCCCTCTAGTACCATGGGTTTGGGGGGAGACTAGACCTCATGACCTCTTGCCTATAATAGGATGCTTTAGCCAATTGAGCTAGCCCCCCCACCTCATGATCCTTGATATTTTGAAATGAATGAAATCTTGATGTTTTTGAATGAATGATTGAATGCATAGTAATATAAATATCAAATATTGTGTGCTAGATAAGCTCTTAATGACTAATAAAATAATAGAAACATGTGTTATGTTGACTTCTATTGACTAACTAATTGAATATAAATGACTAAATTTAAAATTTGAATTTTAAAAGTTAGAATTTTTATTCATCAATGTAGAAATAGCCTAGATCAAGTTTACACACACAAAACTAATTTAAAACAATAAATGAGAAATGTAAAAAACCAAAATAAAATTTTAAAATTCACTTTAATGATGATATCCTAAATCAATTTCATATAAAAAATCATATTTAAATTAATTAATACATAGGGAAAAGGGCACATGGGCTACCTATGCAATATTAGATTTTTATTTACACCTTTTAATAAAGCTCTTCTTACAATCCAAAAAAAAGTGGCGCCGAGTCAATTTTCACCATTATAAATACACTTCACAACTTGTATACTAAATAATTTTATAGGAGACTTATACGTGTCAATAGTTTTAGAAAATTTGGAAGGACGGAACCACGAGATTTTCACGCCTTGACCCTGCTTCACCCTGCTCAGAAAGTCTTGGAAATTTCTTCTTTCCAAAAGTCATGAAATTTTCACGGCCTGAGGGGAAGGCCATTGAAAGAATGAGAGACAGACGAATCTTCTCCCGACATGAGAAGAAGAAAAATGAGAAAGACAAAATGCATACTGTTGTGAAGGCTTCCGCATTCCTTCCCTCCCAGCTTTCCCTGCCATTTTGATCAGGACTTCTCTTGCATGGCTCAGCTGTAATTTGTTGTTTCCGTCAAAGTCTTTACCATCTAAAATGTCCTTTTCTACAATTGATTTCCACTTTCTTTTTCCTTCACTACCTGCAGCGAAGTCCGTATGTTGACGTAGTTTTCGCTTTTATTTATATGTTCCAACATTAAAACCTTTGGAACTGCCTTTGAAGTTTCCGTATGGAATTTTCTGTCCACCACATGACAACCACAATTGTGATGAGGGACATATGGATTGATTACCCTTGATAAGATTTCCAGCTTTATCCAGCTTTTTCCCTCTACAGCTCGGCTGCAATCTGTTTTTAATGAATATATTCTATTTAAAAAGTGAGGGTGGTACAGAAGCACATAGAGCTTTTCCAACATTTTTACAAAATTGAGCAGCCATAGCTATGTGAGACGATGAGGGTCTTGAAGATTCCCTCAAACATCTCTCGGGATATCAATTAGCTTCCCATCTAGGGGAGAGGGGTCTATAGTGGAGCAGGGTCGAATAGTGAGGATAGAAGTAGTCCACATTGGACCCCATAGTAGAGCATCTTAATATCCAATTTCAAAACACTTTTTACCCATAAAATACACAAACTGACAAATCATGTGATGCCACATCAGTGCACCAATAAAACATGACTTAGTGCACCACTATCAATCTCACGTTTTTTTTGGCCCTTTTTGGATACCTCAACAAAAAGCATGCTGATGTCACATCATATTTGATGATGTGACCCTAAAACGAAATATAGAAGCACATGAGTTGCCAAATAAACTGCTGTACAAAATTGGGATTGATTTAAAATTTTCACATAAGATTTTGAAAACCACAAAGTTAGGGTGCTCCACTATGGGCCCCTCTCCCCTAGTGAGAGCATTGTATTTCATTTGGTAAACTATAATTTTTTTTTCATTTGATAGATTGTCAAAATCTTTTTCTTCTAAAATAATTCATTTTCTGTTGTTGTTTGATATAAGAGCATGAGTATAAGTTAATACATTTTTAGTTCAGTGTGAAGGATTGACCGGTATACATTATGCCAAAGTCACTAGGGCATGATCTCAACCTCATCTGTTATATCATACCTCCAAGGATTTGAACTTTGGTAGATGAAATTACCAAGAAACATGGCATTACTTTCACGAGTTGTTCTCACCGAATTGAACTACAAACCTTTAATAGGTAATGTAGTTAAACTATTTGCCTAAAATAATGGGTCTCAAATTTGGGTCATCCTAAGTTTTGTGTAAATTCACATACCTTTAGAAAAATTAACAATTTAAGTCTTAAGAGGTTCTGTCTAAAAGATTTAAATTGAAGAGTTAGGTAAGAGCCTTTGGATAGAACTCCTCTAGTCTTAAATCATACCTATAATAGAGTATCTTTCAAAGCTATCAAAATGTTGACAAAAAATTAAAATTTCTTTACCTTTTGAGGGTTCAAATATAGTCATTTGAAAATTATGTTTTGTAAGTATGTAGACTTTATTACAAGTTTTCAAAAAAGTATAATTCTGAATATTTTTAATTTTATTATTATATTTATACTTTATTTCTTGTCAATGTAGGTTTTTCACCAAACATCAAAGTATTAGTTTCACACATGCGGAAAAATAGGAAAATAGAGAAAACAAATTCTAAAAAATATGTGTACCCTAGGTATTGATGTCTTTGTTTCAAAAAATAATAATAACATACAATTATGTCCAAATTATAACTACTCTGACTTCAAATATTAATTAAAAAAATAAATGCAACAAAAAATTATGAAAAATTATGCATGCACTAGATTTTTATGTTATAAATCTATATTTTTAAAATTATAATATTATCCTTTGAATAAAAAAATTTATGCATTACAACATAAATGTCACTTTTCATAAATATTATTTATTGTAAAAAACAACTTATTAAATGTTATATAAAAAAATCATAGTTTTTTTCTATTTTTTTATAAATATCTTTAAAATCTACATATAAATCTTAACAAATAACTAGTTCATATCATCTCTAGATTATTAATGGTTTAATTGCTATATATTTCATAAAATTAAAATTTGATGACAAATGTTGATATCAACATCCTATTTTGGCCAAAAAGTGCCTGACACAATATTATGGGTTGACCATTGAATTCTTATACATTGATAAATTATCTATTAAAATTAATGGACATGTTAAAAACTATAATATGGATATTAATAAATTGTAATAAGAGTAGGTGCAAGATGTTTTGATTTAGCATTAATGTGTAGTTCAAGTTTTAGAGAAATGATTTTATCAAAAATGTGACACAATTATTTTTAGATTAGAAGTGATGTAAGTGCTACAGGTTTTATTTTAACTATGGTGTAATTAAAATTTTTATGGAGACATAACTCTTTATATAGCAAGATCTAGTTAAATTAAGTTAAATGCTAATTGCATAAGGTGCGAAGAAGTTGAGAACGCTAGTTTTCAACCAAATTAAAAGGGTGCCAAAAATATTTAGTAGCTCCCACCTTTTAGTTATATTGAGTCACTAAAATCAACATTTTCAACATTCAATAAATTTGGGTATTTATGGTGATTAAAATGTCAAGATGTTAAGGACAATGTCAACTAAATATTTGTAACATTTTCTATGAAGGTTCAATTTATTATTTCTAGATTTTTATAATATTTTATCATAATACATAATTGTAACTTTTAATAACATTTTTTGATGATTTCTTGGACTTTGACCATTAAATTTAATATCTAAGAAAATACTTTTGATATAATATTTAAATTTTGAATTTAGTATTAAAATTTTAACTGTAAATAATTCATTCTAAATTCTTACATAGTTTTTTATTTTTCTTAATGTATTAGATGACCACTTAAACATCATATCTTGAATGGTTAAACATTTTTCCTATTTTTATTTTTTAAAATATATCTTTGACCATTGTACTTAATCTTCTTTATGAATAGCCATCAAATCTTATGCACTTTTCTATCTTGACAAGATTTTAGAAAAAAGAAAAGACTATCCCATTAGTAGGAAACCTTATTTTTATTTTACCCAATAACATATAACAAACATCTAAAAATATTATTATGTCTAATATTTTGTATTTTTTACATTAGTAGTAGTTGTGCATACATTTGTATTTGGTGGTTTTTCTTAATCAATTACATACATCTAACTTGAGTACATGCTATTTTGAACTTCCTTGGGTAAAATGAAGAGATTTATTTCTAACTAGAAGAGATTATAAATATCCATGCAACATTGGTTTTTTATCATTAATTAATTTGTCATTGCAACTACCCACCTCATCTATAAATCATTAGATATGTAAATCTAATAGGTCACTAATAATAAATTCTTGAATTAACTCATCTCCCAAATTTTTACATATTATTAAACAAATTGAATAAGAAAGATAAAATAATAAATAAAATAGAAAATATAAGAAAAAACACACAACACAACATTTTTATTTTCATGAAATCCCAAAACACATAAAAAAATATCTACAAAGTCTACACCATTAACATAGCATACCATCATGAATTGGTTTAAATTAAAAAATAAATAATACAACTTCAATAATTTTTTGAAATATTAAAATTTAAAAATTATGCATGCATGCCTCCCCTTTACTCAAACAACACAGAGCTATGTAAAGCCCTTTGATCCCATTCAAATCCACTGTGATAGTCAATTCCCATTTCCCAATCCAAGTAAACATTTAAAAATCTTGAATTTTCTTCTTTTATCTAAATTCTAGCCAATCAACTCCTTAGAATAAAAATAACCATTTCAAACTAAAAAAAATGCACATTTATATTAGTCAAAAGACTAAAGAAATCACACAAATTTCTATCACATAGAAATATTTTCAAACAGGAAATACTTTCATTTATTGGTTTACGTTCAAATAACACAACCATGACCTCAAAAAAATGGCTTCCGTGACAAATAATTCATTCTATTTAGCACTTTATAGCCTTTTTATACATGTGTTACCAAAAATACCAAAAAGACTTTGATTTTCAAATGAATATGTTGAATTTCTCATTTTCTTGGCATCATGTATTTCGATAGTGATTAGTTTGTTTAAATGGAATATGCATTATTTAAAGAAACAAAAAATCCCAAGATTCAACAACACTTCATTGGATAGACACAAAATTTAGTAGATTAGATTATTTTAGGTAGCAATGTGTGTCTTTGCGTGTCAAATTAGACACTGTAATATTTTAGCAACCAAATCTATCTTCAATAACAATATTCTCAACCTTAGTAGGTAAGGACACTATCTAATAATACTTAAATAGAAATTAGAGAATTTTTTTTCGTGAAAAAATTATATAAAATATATAGTAATAGTACTTAAGTATGATTTTTAAAAGTTGAAAAAAATTATATGTCTATCTTTTAGATTCAAATGCTTTTATTTATTTCATCAACTATTCTCTTTTCATCTCAATGATGAATCACTAAGAAAATATAATTTCATAAATAGTATATTCTTTCCCATACTCTATATTTTATGTTAATATCCTCTTACCAAAAAAATAAAGGTAGAATTATGTAAATAAAAATTGTTTATCATGAATCACAAGAACTAGAACTATTTGACTATTAAGCCATGCAGTGGGAAAAATGATTAGAATTTTGGGGGTTTTTCGTTTTTTGACTAGTGCTAGTTGAATCAGCCTTCATTTATGTTTTATTTTGCTAAAGACATTGTTAATGTTCTTATGTTTCCTTATTATTGATATGACCCTTGGTGGTCCAGGGTCAAGACTATTTTAAATCATGTTTTCATGATGGAAATTACTAGTAGGTTTGGGTCTCTTCATAGCTTTTGGGATGTTTTTGATATGATTTGTTGAGGGTGATGGTTTGGTTTGTAGATCTGTCGTTACTGTGATGTTACTGTTGTTCTACTATGAATGACCGATGGTGCCTTGTATTAAAGGGACATCACCCTTGTTTTTTCTACTTTTTATATCAAAAACAAGAACTAGAACTAGTGAATACCAAAGATTATTTCATATTAATAAACACTCATTCTCACTCCCCATTTAGTTAAAATTTATTATCTTTACTCAGGGGTTTAATGAAAGTTAGTGTTTTATCTACTTATATACAATAAACCATATAATAGCTCAAATATTCCCTTGTGAACTACAATTTTGCAAAAAAATAAAAATAAATAACCATATTGAAAATATTTTCGGGTTTTTGAATCATCCTAAATATATCATTTACATATAATGCAACATAGAAAATGACCATTTTCTATTTATACATATTTTTCACTTTAAATAGATTTTAAATTAATATAAATATTCAAAATTATTTTGATAGCTTATTTTTTTACCAATTTTTTAAAAAAAGACCAAAAAAAATATATAATATTATCTACATAATCCTTCAAAATAATATGCATTAGTTTATGGAACATTAAATCCATGACTTTTTAATAGGTGTTGCTAGCATTTTACAATCTTATGGACATGTATGCATGTAGCATAATGTATCCAAATGGATAGTGAATGTAAACAATATGATATTATAAATTGACGAGTCTTATTATAACTTGAAAATATATCGATAAATGAAAAAATCTAATGGATAATAGTATAATCCATACTAGTATCAATATTCGTCAATGCACTTGTATCCCAAGAAATTTCAAAATTAAATATTTTGTTCTTCTTACCAAACTAACTACTGCTACATATTGTAATGACATATTTTCCCATTAGTAATTATAATTAAATTCACCTCTTTAGCATCCCCATATTCTCTCAATAGAAAAAAAAATTAAAAATAATCTATTAGACTATCTCCCTTCATCATGACTCTATTTTTCTTATGAATAAGCATATATCTATATTAATAATAAAGATAGAAATACATATTCACAAAAAAAAGGTGGGTGGTAAAAAGGCACACCCTAAGAGTCACATAGGAAAAACCTAGAAGTATAGAGTCACATGGGATGAGCCCAAAAAGCAAGAAATATTGCAAGCACAACAAAATAAAAGGCCATCAGGTGGTCATTATAAGGCTAGTAGAGGGTGGAGGGTCTCTTCCATTCAATTTCTTCCCCCATACATCATTGGGGTCTGGAGTGACATTAGGGGGAGCCCACTTGCCATCATATCTTTCTTTTTCTTTATCCTCATGATGAGGCGAGATCGCTAAATCAAACTGTGAGATCCATTTAGTAGTATCCACCTAGTCAAAACTGCCACCAGGAGCATTACCAATAGGCTACCCAGAAGCACCAATGCCACCCCTCGCCACCCCTCTAGAAGGCTACCCCATGTTAGCTTGTGGAGGAGGAGAAGGTGACCACTAAGGAGGGTGAGAGCCATGCTTAGGAGGATCCTGAGAGAAGGGGTGAGAGTCCCTAGTAGAGCCACTTCACTGTCGACCCCATGAAAGCGACCAACCCTAGGAAGAGGTAGGTGAGAGAGGCACACGCACCACAATGAAAGGGGCATTTCCCTAGTGGTCCAATAGCTTCTAAAGGTAAGCAACTTCAAGCACAACCATATTTTCTTGCACTTGAATCTACTAAAGAATATTAGAGCAAATGATCTCTTTAGAATATTAAGAAACAATTTTATCAATCTAGCTGTGAGAAAATATATTGGAATTGCTATCTTTCCAAATATTGAAGAGGATTTCCACCCTAAAAGTGTGCCAAATTTGGGTGTACTTAGTGGCAAGCTTGGGAGAGTCACCCAAAAAAACCATATGCTAGGAAAAAGGCTCTAGCCAGAATGATCGAAATAAGTCATGAATCCAATTCCACAAATATTGCTCGCTCTAGTACAAAACTAGAAGAGGTGTTGAAAAGAGGGTCCTAGACCCCCAAGTTGACAAGCTGAGACCCCAATAGTAAGCCTTGGAAGAGAATATGCCAAGAAAAGTGGACAAGTTTTGTCTCAACAATTGCATACCAAATAGCAAAAATATTTTACACTAAATAGACACTGAAGATTGGAAATGTCATCTCTGATTCAAACTATCAATCATAGGAAAATGTGGTGATAGATACTAATAACCAAGTTGAGGCTTGTGCTAGGGGATAAACATGCCATTATTTTACCTATTATTTTCTTTAACC
Source organism: Sequoia sempervirens (assembly GCA_007258455.2). NCBI lineage: Eukaryota > Viridiplantae > Streptophyta > Pinopsida > Cupressales > Cupressaceae > Sequoia > Sequoia sempervirens. Next base: position 305,428,053 of record VDFB02270651.1, on the reverse strand, counting down.
TTTGTCATTTTTCTA
>VDFB02270651.1:304966304-305427938 GCA_007258455.2 Sequoia sempervirens | reverse complement strand
GAGAGAGAGAGAGAGAGAGAGAGAGAGAGAGAGAGGGTTAAGGGTAGAGGGTAGAGGGTAAAGGGTTTAAGGGTTAAGAGTAGAGGGGAAAGACATAAAGGGAGTGACCTTGAGATAGAGACATGAGAAAGGAAAGAGAGGTAGGAGGGAGAGAATTGAGAGAGAGGGAGGGAGTGGGAGATAGATAGAGGGCATATAGGGTTAATGGTAGAGGGTAGAGAGTTTAAGGGTTAAGCATGGAGGGAAAGATATAAAGGGAGTTTATGAGAGAGACAGAGACTTGAGAGAGGGAGAGGGGTAGGAGGGAGAGAGAGAGAGAGGGTAGAGGGGAAAGAGATAGAGGGAGTGACTCTGAGAGAGATACCTAAGAGAGGGAGAGGGGTTAGAATGGATAAATTAGAGAGATAGAGATAATGGGATAGAGATAGAGGGTAGAATGTTTAAGGGTTTAAAGGTTAAGATTTCAGGGTTTAGGTTTTAGGGTTAAGGGTAGAGGGAGAGATGCAAATAGACTGAGAGATAAAGACCTAAGAGAGGGAGAGAGGGTAGATGGGGAGAGAGAGAGAGGTTTAAGAGTAGAGGATCTAGAGGGTTTAAGGGTTAAGGGTAGAGGGGAAAGAGATAGAGGGAGTGACTTTGAAAGAGAGACCTAAGGGAGGGAGAGGGGGTAGGAGGGAGACTTGAGAGAGAGAGGGAGTGTGAGAGAGATAGAGGGTATATATAGTTAATGGTAGAGGGTAGATGCTAGAAGGGTTTAGGGTTTAGGGTTAAGAGTGGAGGGAGATATATAGAGGGAGTGAGCGAGAGAGAGAGACCTGAGAGAGGGAGAGGGGGTTAGGAGAGAGAAACTTGAGAGAGAGAGAGAGAGTGGAGGGTAGAGGTTTTAAGGGTTAAGGGTAGATGGGAGAGAGATAGAGGGAGTCAGTGAAAGAGAGGGAGGGAGGTAGTGGGAGAGAGATAAAGGTAAAAGGGGAGAGAGATATGAGTGATTGAGTGAGATACTTGGGAGAGAGAGAGTGAGAGATAGGGCAATAGATAATATTTAAATATTTTATATATTAGTAATATATATATTTAAATATTTATACATAATAATGTAATATATTATAAATTAAATACATAATTCTGTAAGAGATTATCATAAATTGTATATTATATATTATAGTATAAACTATATTGTATATTATATCTTAAATTATAAACTTTATTTCATTTTTTAAATCATATATTATAAATTGTATAAGTACATTTGTTAAACTCATATCTAAAACATATCGGATATCGAATTCAAATTAGATATCAGATTCAAATCAGATATCCGATATATCTGATATGTCTGACACAAAATTTAATAACTAGGAATTAGCCTCGAGTTTGCTTTAGAATTTGGTTTGAACCTACCAATCCTAAGAAGTCAACAAAAAATACATGTTTAATAGCTTACCCTGCTTTTCTAGACTTTGCCCATGTGGCTGATGACTTTTTTTTACCCAAAATTGATGAAATGAAAAGGGTTTGTAAAGGAGTTTCTCAAATTTTCACCAATATAAATTATACTTTACTTTGAATCTAATAAATAATTATTATTCATTTTCTATTAGAATTATGACTAAAATCCTTATTGATAGGCTGATTGGACATCTATAGCTTTCAAATTGTATCACATTTTTTGAATCCAAAACATGCATCACATTATATGCTTCAAATACTATAGGATTCAAAAAAAATGAATTTCATGAAGTTTTGACCAAGTTAAAGTGGTCAAAAATATGAGTTTTTATATTTTTTAAAATTTGTAATAAAAAATTCATAATTAATTATTTACTTGAAAAAAAATTACAAAAAAATATGCATCACATCCGGACATGAGTCATCTACTTATATCTAAAATATTGTAAAAAAATATTATGATTTTATTATGGTTAGGGTGGTCAGACAAACACCTACTTCTTATTTTTACCCTGAAATTTAAGTACTACTGCATTGAAATTTTAAGTTTTCACCAAATAGATTTGTTTTTAAAAAAAAACCTAGTAGTTTAGAAACTACATTCAATTTGCCACAAATTCTATTTTTACAAATTTTTGAAATAATATAGATAACTTATTCAAATTTTTATGTCAAGTTGCCTAACTATGATTTTTCTGAATTTTCATTGCCACTTAAGGGCTTGTTTTTTCCATGATGATCATGCACATACCCTCCTACATAATCATCACATACCATAAGAAAGAGATCATACATATTATTGCATTTACATACATACAAGTACATAATTCATATTGCATCACATCATAATCATAATGAATCTATAACCTCGTAAAAAATACAATAAAGGTAAATTAAGTGCATACATCCATACATCATAACATAGAAAATCACATATATAAGAATAAACCATATAATATAAATCCATAATGTATCATGACATATAAATCATCTCATAATCATATAAATGCATAACATCATAAGCATCACAATCGATCACATAGACATGCATATAAGATAGGAACTATGGCTTTGGGTTTGTGTGTAGCTCAATGCCCTCTATGTTGATGGCACCTAACACTCGTATAAATCATTGTAGTATCGATCACCATGTCCTACCTAGAAGAACTAATGGCCTAGCTTGACCATACGTCTATTGATAGTCAAAATGAAATCTAGATATTGTTGTGTGATCCTTTTTCTCCTAATGATGGCCATGTCTCTCTCAATGGTGAGCCTATCCACCTCAACCTATAATCCCTAGATCCATGCATCCATAGCCTGGAGTCATGCCTACAAATATATGATATGTTGATCCACCAACATGTCTCCCTCTACCTCCTCCATAGCCTCCAAAATATGCACATCTTGATAGCCCTCACTCAGATCCTCTCCCATCACAATCCCCTCCTGAACTACTCTCTCCTCCTCTCCCATCTCCTCCTCCCCCATCTACTTGACCTCCTACATGGCCACCTCCTGCTCTCCCTTTGGTTTGGGTCCATCCTACTTGGCCTCCTCCCTAATAGGTGAGAGCTTTCTAACTACTCTTTATCCTCTATCCCTCCTCCTCCTAACCCTTCCTCCCTTGTCTCCCCTGCCACGATCTCCACCATCATCACCCTTTCCTCCTCTACCTCAATCTCCTCCCCTCCCCTATCTGCTATTCTTGAATCTGTCACATAAACCTCTACCCCTCCACTCCACTGGGGAAGACTGATCTTGATCACTCAATGGATTAGGATTGTGCATGACCCACCATGTGTTGTACTCGAGCATCACCCCCACATCAATAACCTCTAAACCAACACCCCATTAAATAGGCTATAAAGTGTTAATATCTTGCTCTTTCATCACTATGTTGATCATTTGTCCCCACTAGGTGATCTTTCGCAAGGACCTAGCAAACTCAATTGTACCAATGCGAAGCCCTTGTCACTCCGTAAATTTTTTGAGCACCCACTCTAGAAGGTACCACTTGATAATGTGTAATGATTGCATGGTCCTCCCAATTAGATAACATGCCCACTAATAATAGGGAAAATGCTCTTTGCCATCCTTCCATGGCTAACAATGCTAATATGGTCAAAACAAATGAAGTAAGAAAATCAATGGCATGATGCCAATTCCCTACATCACCAACCCTAGTTTGTGTGACTACTCCTCCATACAAGAACACATATGGCATCCTTGATCCTAGCTATCTCCCAAAAGGAGGTCAAAACATAAGAATGTGCTCCCAAGCCTAGATCATAAACAATATTGTCTCACAATTGATGGATTTTGCCCCTCTATAGGAAACATTATGCAACTAAAAGTATAACATGGCTAGAAGGCATTCCCCCCAGACATACAACATCCCATAAGTCATCATGCCAATCAACATATCTCCCCATCCAATAGGTAATCTATGTCCTTGTCAATCAGGAATGACGATCCCCCCATCATAATGCATATAACCACGATGATTCTCTCATATCTATGAGATATCACATCCCATCGGATCTCTTATTCCTCTATTTCGAGCTTCACAATTTCCTCATAATAAAACGACCTATGGATGGCACCAAACCCATACTTGGGATCATACGAAAACTACTCCCCATGAATTAGAACTTGCATAATCCACCATACATCCTCCAATTCCAATGTGGGACCTCTTTTGTCAATAGGTGGAAGGAGTTGGCCTCTAAGTGCCACCTCTCAGCTAGCATAGTCAGTGATCCCCTGTTAGCCCTAATCATGGGCATGAAAGTAGCATAGTATAAGCTAATGACATGCAATTGATCTCTCTCATCGTCAAGTAGTTGATCTCATGGTTTGAAAGTAGACGACCAACTCTCTTGAGCATAAATGGGGTTGTATCTCACCTATGATCACAAGAAAGCACATTGCATCAATTGAAAACTCTAGCCAACCCTATTTGACCTTGATTGCAGAAGAAATTTTTTCCAAAACTGGGGCAAAAACCTAATCAAGAAAATATGTTGCATTGTTTAACAAATGTGACTCACTAGTCAATTGCATCAAATGGCCTATCAAATGAAAATAACTAGGAAACTGTGCCATGCATTTACATATGTGACAAATTCAATTACATTGTATGATCTTATACATGCATCACACAAATTACTTGCAGTATACAAACTAGCAATTGTGTCACATCAATACACATGCATCGCATAATCCCTCACATGTGACTCACAATGTCACTTGCATCATTCCAAACCACATTTTTGTTACATGAATCACATGTGTTGCACTTATTAGTTACATCACAATACATTTGGCAAACCCTAACTAGCAAATGCATTGCATTGAGTATATTCGGTGAACTTCCCCATTTGCAATGAATGTGATAACAAATGCAACACACAACATGCATTGCATCTACTTTCCCTCATTACATTGCATCCTTGGAGCCCTCTAGTTGTTTGTAGGTACAAACTATGAATTTGTGATGTGAGGAGTGTGGTACAAGAGATATCTTAACATCTCCGTAGGAAAGTTACTCTCAGAACTCACTATTCACTCTAGTAAAAATACACAAATGACCAATTTTACACCCAAAATCCTATTTATACCCCCATAGGGTAGGGTTTCTACTAGACCCATCCAATGTTGAGTTCAAAACCCTAATGTGAATATCCTAAAGGTCTTGAAACTAAAGTCTTTTTATTGTAAATGTCTTTTGATTATCAAAATAACTTTTCCAAATTGTTTGAACGTTTTTCAAAATTTGCAAAATTTTCTAAGGGGGCATAGGTCCATCTCATCTTCATCATGGCACAAGATTGTATCAAAGAGGGGGAAAATAAAGACACTAAAAAAATATCCTAGGCCTACAAACACCATTTTCCATATCAAATCCCCTTCTTCCCTACCTATTTAAATAATTTACTTATTTAATTATGGTCTAAAGTCATATTTCTTCTATTAATTAATTCACTTTCCCCTTTTATTCTTCCTTGACTAATTAATATTTATTTAATTGCATCACTAATTAATCCTTCCACTCTATAATTAAATAAATTCTCATTTATTTAATTATTTATTTTTATTTTCCTACTATAATTAAATAACTATTTTAATTATTTAATTATTCATTAGCCTTTTCTTCCACAATTTAATTTCAACAATTTTCACTCCACTAGTAAATAATTATTTTTTATTATTTACTAATTTGTCTTTTCCTCCACTTTCTTATTAAATAATTGTCACTAATTATTTTAATTACTTTCCCTCTCCTTATATAATTAAATAATTATTTTAATTATTTAATTATTCACTTTTCCTCCAAAATTATAAAATTATTTAATTTGCTCTAGCCACCTCTTTTTTTGTGCTAAATCTTATCTCTCATCTCAAATAATTTCACCCTCGATAATATTTTATTACCTTTTAATCTCCACAGCCCATCCTTAACCCTATTTTTTCCCTAACCCTATTTCCTTGCTTCTCAAAGCAATCTTATCCATTGATCTTCACCATTCAATCTTATCCCTTCATTCAAATTTTTGGTTTCTATTAAAGAGACCTATTCCTTTCATTTCAAACCCTAGACAACCATTATCTTTGATATTTTGTTGTCACTATCACTAGGCTTATTCTTTCATACTACAAATCTGAGGACAAACAAGAATATAAAGCAAAAAGGAGAAGAGAAAAGAAGGTGATTCAACCATGGCTTATGAATTATGGTAATACTGCTTTATTATGCAAGCATATAAAGAAAAATGGAGAAGGGAAATGAATGCGATTCAACCATCGTGTATGAATATGGTAATATTTCTTTATTGTTGTTTATGTTTGGTTAAGCAGACTAAATGATTCCTTCCATTTCCAAAATTTGGAGGGTGGATGAATCAACTTTAGAAGAGCTTGACAAAATTGGCAATGTATTTGAAGAGGGAGGTACAGTTGAAATTTAGGTACCTGCAAATGATCCTTCTAAGCCTACAATTCAATTGTTGGATTGTGCAGATATAGATGTTGCACTTGAAGACTCAACTTGTAAGTTATACATTTAGATATTTTTATTTGAGGTTTTTTTTAAATAATTATACCTTTAAATAGCGGTCATAAAGAAAATGCTAGATCAATATATGAATGCACATATATTAAATTATATTTAAGAAAAAGCTCAAATGGCAATAGGCAAATTCACCTCCAACAACTTTTTCACCTCCACCAACGGTGAATTTTTCACCTCCAACAATGGTGAATTTTTCAATGGTAAATTGTTCACCGTGAATTTTCCTATAGCCAATACAAATATATATTCTTTAATATTTGATAGTCTTTAATATTTTATTTTAAATTTATTTAATCTAAATTGAAGATTCACTATATTTTTGTGTGATAATTAAATTTTTCTAACAAGTTGTCCACATGTTCTAAAAAAAATTATCATGGGTTTTTCCAAAAGACTTTTATTATTTTTAAGATCTTTGGAAGCTATAAAAGATTGATGAAACTTTTGTCATTAAATATGGCAATAGTTATCTAGAACATGTTTTTTTTCCTCTTACTAATGGTGGTTGCTTCTGGGTTTAGTTCATCTATCTAAAGACAATATATTTACATAATATTATTGTCAACAACGAGAACACTATTATGATATACTCGTACATATTTCTTGTGTGCAAATGTCAATGAGTATCTAAGTGTGTTAACTAGCTACAACACAAATAATCAATTTTTTTATAGGTTGACTTGCATACATAGTTATAAAGCAAGCAAGAGGGATCCACCATGCTTCAAAATAAAATATGTATAAAAAAGTGAAATTTTGTGTTGCAAGGAGATTATTGTGGCAAAAAAACTTAGCAGCTTTAAAAATTGCTTAAACACCACTAAAAAGACATTTATTTTGCAAAATTCAAAGAGAAGATGAATTCAATGAGTCACTAAATGAATACATACAAGAAACAAGTTGAGTCTAGTTGTATTCGATTGATTTGAAAGAAAATTGGATGCAAAATGGCATCCTCATAATGCACTGATACTAATAGTCTGAAACAAAATGAAAATAGCAAATTCTTTTTGTAAAACTGAAAGCGCTGGGTTTTTGGCGAGTTTTTCATCTATGATTTTTTGTCTATGAATTTTGCTTCATATTTTTAATGGTATTTTAGTTTTTATTAGCGATAAAACAGTTACTATATGTAAAGGAGATTAAAGAGGAATTCAAGCCAAGAGCTTTTAGGCAAGCAACAAAGAAAGATGTTTTTCCAAATAAACAAACTAATTTGTAGTTTGAGATTGCTGAATGTAGCTTTGCCAGGGAGAGTTATGGGTCAATACGCACAAGATTGTTGGTTTTCTAGTTTATTAGATTAAGGAACATGTAAATGAGCATCACTTGGTCCCTTTATAAGTGATATGATTTCAACCATAGTGATATCACTTGGAAAGTGCATTTGTTGCTTTTAGAGTGCTAGAAACCTGATAGACAAGCTGCAAACAAAATTTCAGACTTAGAACAATTTATTGATGTCCCATAGGACACTGTATAGATTTATGGCTAGCAGATGTATGCAATGATGATGAAAATGAGACCTGTATGGTCACTAAGACACGCCCAACAGACCTGTAGAGCTGCTTTTACGGCTAGGGGTGAAGTGATACAGCTGTAGCAGGACTGTAAAGCTGGAGCAAAGGCTGGACAAAGCTTCATCAGCAATAAATTGTGTTGCATCTGGCTTCCCAAGTTGGTGCACTCATTATGAATGCCAATCACATACCCAAAAATGCAATAAATGATGTATAAAAGCTCCCTAATTGGCTCTAATTTTGGTTCACAGCTCCTTGTGATGAAGCAACAACAAACTCTGAAAATTCTAAGAAAAACCAAATAATAAGTTTAATTTGTAAATAAGTTTTGCAACAAAAATGTAGAAGACTGGTATTATTAAGGACAAAGACAATACAGAAACACAGCATGTGAGGATCAGCTTAGTGAAAATCCTATACAAGAAGCATCAAGAAGTTTTGTGTTGCAATATTGTAGATAGAAGGTAAAAATAAACATTAAATGGCCAGATTCTTTATACTAACCTTGAAATCAAAACAAGAACTTGAAATCAAAACAAGAAGCTAGATTAAAAATATAAGAAAACCCTTAATAAAACACTTTTGAAGAAGTATGGGAGACACTTCACCCTGAGATAAATAATGCTAGCCTTCATTGCTGTTTTGTTAACAAATTGAGTTTTCTGCAGAAATAAAGTCATCAGTTCTGGGCAACAGTAGAAATTGGTTTTACGCTAAACAGACCCCTTTATCTTGTCTCAGATTCTTCAGTGAAAATTTTCTCAACCAACATTCAAAACCGACTGGTAATCCATGACTTCTTCAATCTTCTAGAAATTATTTACCATTTTGTTAGGGTAAATATACCTACCCTGTTTTGTTGGTTCATATCTTTTTTGGAAAATCCATCCGTTAGAATGTATCACTTCCTTGTTTAGTATTGATTAGAAACCAATATATCTGAAAATGCCTTATTTAGAAGTGTTGGTCTACAGAAATATACTAAAGCCACTGATTTCTTTTATTGGTGGAGACTTAAAAGTTAATCCCAAGAAAATTGAAATTCTATTATTGGCATTTACAATAAGGACCTAGATTTTCTGGCTTAATCGCAATTTCCATTTTCTTAGCTATATGTTCGGCCTGTAACTTGTGCCCATTCCTTCATTAATAAATCAACGGTTTTTTAAATCCTATTTCTTAAATTATGACTGTTTTGTTTGTGCATTTCTCTGTATTTTGTTTGGCTTTTCTTGATATACAGCGCATGTATTTCATCATTTCATATGGCTATTCTTTAGATAGAATATATGTTCTGAATATAATTCGCCTTTGGAAACTATATTAGTAAGTTCCACATTTGAGATACATATTATAACCGCATTAAATGAAGGGTCTTTGGTTATGTATAGAAAAAGTATAGTTTCACAGTCAGCCGATCTTTAAACCTCGACCTCAGGCATCTTGTTAATTCACTATGATTGACAGAGCTTTGCCTAAACACTAAATCAGAGTTGAAGTTTGAACTGTTTCTGTGTTGTATAATGGCAATGGGGACAAGGTTTGCTTCAGTAATGTTTCAAATTCCATACCTCAATTTACTGGTATGCAGATAATTTTAATATTTCTTCACTCTGCCATCAATATTCCTACATACTAAGAGGATGTAGGAAAGAATAGGCAATATCTCAAGCAATTCAAAACACTTCAAACAAAATTCATGCCGTCCAGGCTTTTTGAAAAAAAAAAGGAAACTATTATATCATGATTTCAGAAGAGTCAATAAGATCTTCAACAGTGGAATTTAATTTTGAAATGCCTGTGTTTGCCCTAAATCAAACAGACATACATGAGATTTGATGTGTGCATAAAACTCATATGGACATGGCGAGAAGCCTGGAAGTATGTTGGATGTTGAATCTAAATTATTTCTAATTGAGGCTTGTACTAGGCATCATCTAATATCCACAGTAGCTTGTTTTTGGGATTGGAATGTAATTGAAGAAGGATGACATGCTAGCAGTTCTCGAGGTTTCGTGGGAATGTAAGCCCGATTTCCAGGAAGCTCTTACTTATAATTTGCAGCTTTTGGAGAGGAAGTAGAACTTGCAGCATGAGTTCTCATGTCAGCTAGAACCATAAGATGAAAAAATAAACAAAGATAATGCTTACTGTCAGCCATTTAGAAATAGCCCTAAATAAATTATGCTCGAGTAGTTGTTTGAAATTCCTTGGTAAGTTCTCTAATAAACCACAGGAAACATAAGTAACGAGAGCCACGTCACGTGGGAAAATGGATTGAAACAAATACTGTTTAATATCATTTAGATTAGCACAGAGATTTTGTTATAGGACCACTCTGGGTTTAGGTAATTTGCAAGGCTCAGCTTAATCCCTTATGAAATCTGAAAACCATATAAAGCGAATGGAAAGAAATATCCTTATGATATTTCACAGGAAGGGCCTTACAGGAAAAATTAGCTGTCAAGCTGGGCGATAACCTAAAACAAAACCTTTACCATGTTGCAATTAGACACAGATTACTTTAACTAAAAGCTAGTGTTCCAAAGAAGAGATCGCGCTATACTGAAGAGAGAATCTTAAGGTGTTCCAAAGAAGAGATAGCATCATTACACCTTCTCCAAAGAATTGCTTCAAATAAATTTCATTCAGCAGTGTTAAATAGTTTCAACATGCCTAAATTTTATAAGTGATATTAAAGATCTAAATTTATTTAATATTACATACTTTTCATTTATTTTAGGCCCATATAACCAATATTCATTTTCCATCATTCATTTTGTCTCGAATCTAATAGTTCTCATTGCTTTTCCGGAGCTAAAATTTATCATGCTTTTAAATGTTCATCAATCCTAGAATTCATTTTAGATTATTGATCTCCACTGATCTATACTTGCCTAAAATATTTTTAAAGGCCTAATATATCATCAATTTGATAACTCAAGGTGATCACTCTATTGGCTAGAAGTGCAATATTTGACAAGATTTTAGACAAGAAAGGATAAAATAATAGTTCAAAATGGATTCTACATTTGATGAACATTTGAAAGTGTGGGTACATTTTAGCTCCCAAAAAATAAATGAGAATTGTTTGATAAGAAGAGATCAATAATCCACAAGGAATTTTGGGCTTAAGTACATTTTAACTCCCAAAAACAAAGATAATTATTAGATTGGATATGAATTTATAGATTTGAATAGTGTCATTATATAAAAAATTTCTTTATTTGGTGTTAGTTTAAAATATCTAGTTCATGTGAGTTGTAGTGCTTTCCTTTTTATCTCCATTTTTTTCTTGCAAGAGTAATTAATTTTAAAATTACCAAAGGAATCTTACAAGGACTATAAAAATCTAGAGGGGACTAGTTAAAATTTCTTAGGAATGTTGTTGAGGAAAATTAGGAACCCTTTTAAACAAATTTCAACCTTTAGTTGAAAACAATAATAACTATAAAGAAGTAGAAATTATAACTGGTCAATGTAAAAAAAATATTTCATAAAAAAAAAAATTCATTTTAATCATATAACTACATTTCTTCAATTTCATAATTTTGTCTCTAGCATAAATTAAGATAAAATAGAAACACTATGTGGAACATCTTTAGAAGGGCCTAAATCTGATGTGGCCCATGAATAATTTTATCCTAAAATACAAATAAAATTGTGGGAAGACTCCTTTGTATTAAAAGATTATATAGAAGTGTTATTAAATATATATCTAAGTTATGATATAATTTTTAAAATAAGATAAACTTTAACATTTGTAGGACAAACAAATAGAATCTACCATAAGAAAATTTCACCACGAACAATTCACTGCGGAAAATTCACGGCCAACAATTCACCGCAGGAAAATTCACCAGCATGACAAATTCAGCTTAAGGAAAATTCAACACCAACAATTTAGTGAATTTTCTAGCAGTGAATTGCTGAAGGTGAATTTTTTGATGCCAAAATTTAGTCCTTAATCTCCACTTATTAAACTTAAACTGTACTTGCATGCAACCTCTTTTATAAAACTTTCAAAACTCAATATATTGTTCAAAAAAAATCTTCAAGAGATCCTTCAATACAAATTTCCCATACAAAATCTGAAATTCTTCATAACAATTTTCTCATAAGCTCTGATATTCATCTGTGACAGCCTCTATACCCCTTTCTCAACCCAAAAACTAAAATAAAAAATATATATGGCTTGGGCCATGAGGCCAAGAAAGTGGTTCTCATACCTTTTTATGGAATCAAGAACCAGCACTAAAACATTATAACAAGCAATAGCTAATTACACTATTATAACAGCAGTAAACTCAGCTGATTCAAATTTGCAATAGCAAGTCAATACTATATGCAAGCATGTAGGAGTTGATTGCACTGTAATAACAATAAATAAATTTTAGTCAAGTAAATTAATAAATAGCAACTGATCATAATTGAAGGGAGGCAAACAACAAATTCAATGTCAGCAATTCTTCGGAAAAATTCATCCCACGACAAATTCACCAGAAGTAAAATTCACCACCAGCAATTCATGCCATGGAAAATTCATCGCATTAATATTAAGAAATGTTAAAGCGGTTAATTTTTTCTGCGTGAATTTTACTTGAAGTGACTTTGTCATATTCACCACCAGCAATTCACTGCCATGGAAAATTCATCGCATTAATATTAACAAATGTTAAAGTGGTTAATTTTTCCACGACGGTGAATTGTTGAAGGTGAATTTTACTTGAAGTGACTTTGTCATGTTCACCACCAACAATTCACTACCATGGAAAATTCATCGCATTAATATTAACAAATGTTAAAGTGGTTAATTTTTCCGCGATGGTGAATTGTTGAAGGTGAATTTTAGTTGAAGTGACTTTGTCATGATGGCGACTTCCTGCCTACATTATTAAGCTATTGTATGTCAAATCTTATATAAGGCTATTATATTTCTAGATCATATTATAAGGTGTTCTTATCGCTAGAGTTTCAACTTAAGACTTCCTTGCCATCTTATTTCACTTGAGTCTCAACATAGATGTTTAATGAACTCAAGGTATGAACATATTTGATCTCACACAATTTTCTACCCAAAATTCGACACTTGGATATTCAAATAATCCTCCCTTGGCAATAGAAAATTCATTGTTTATTATTTCCTAATAATCCCAACTTTCTTTGCTAATTGCATTCATCTTAAATTACTAAGTAAGCTCATCATGATATTACTAGCATATATATTTATTTTATCTAGATCTAAAGCAATATTGTGTTTATAATCAATGTCATGGCCTAATGTTAGTTAGTATATTGTTATCATTAGATATAAATCAAGGTTCCATGCTAATAGGATTAGATAGGTTTTCACTTCTAGAGTTGGACACTAGTATACTATCAAAATCAGTACTTTCAATTAGGGGTCAAGTTCTATTGTTGCCTCATTGTATACCATTTATTGCTAACATAATTAGAATTAATCCACACATGTAATTTATGCTTCCAACAAGAATTATACATAAGCTTAGTCACATTAAGTCATGGGACAACAAGAAGTAATAAAACTATCACCTCAAATGATAATTATGCATAACAACTTACTCCATAAAAACTACATCCATACATAACAAAGCATAGGAAGGAAACATTCATCCTTAATCCCTAATGACAAGAACATTACCATTTTATAATTAGTAAATTGGTGTGAGTTGTCACTTCCTCCTATGATTTTCTTAGCAAGTTATAGCATATTTCAATGTATCATATACATATAAATATTTACAAGTCAAATGATTAAGGGTATTGGTAAATACAAAAAATTATTTACCCAATATCAATTAACCCATATTGAGGGAACTCACAATGTTTACCTAATACATATTGACCTATTCCCACTATAAAATTAATGTTACTATTGTCCCAATCAATCTATTTTTATTTTTATTTTAATTCCTAAGAATAGCAATAATACTTTGAGGTGCTAAGCGATCCAAAAATGTTTTAACTCTGATTTCCTTGACCTTGGTTTAACACTCATAACTAGAGGAAAATTGTAGATATAAAATTAACTCAAGTAAGTGATTCTCACGAGTTCATGTTCTTAATTAGGCTAAATAGGGAACAGACACAATCAAAAACATTATGGCTTTGATACAAATGTCTAGTTTATCATTGTTTGAGGAGCTATTAGCTTACATAAGAGATGTTGAACTGAAATCTGCTTGTAAAGGCAAGTACCTGAGAACCTTAGAAGGAACCCTTACTCCTTTCTTACATGTTAAACATGCTAATTTTGATGAGAGTATCATCACATTCTTCCCCCAATATTTGTTACACCACACTCCTTGTTGTGCCTCCTATCCATCCTACCCAAAATTCTCAAATGCCCTCCTGCTCTCTTTCCATTGTAGTCAGGAAGGATGCTCGCAATGTCTATGGAATTTGGCTTTACACTTCCTAGTTGCATTTCTATAACCTTTTTAAAAGGCATTTTCATGAATTTGTTTTGTGCATATTCTATAACCCTTTCATTTACAACTACGAATCATTTTCCTCTTCCCTCTAAACCCCAAGATGTCTCAACACCTTATTCTGTATTGTAATCTTCCCTCTCTGAATTTTTTCCAAATTTGTATGCATATATGGTCTTGCATCCTCCCAAAATTTCTTTTTCCTTTGTCTTCTCTTTTTTCACATGGATTTTGCATTCAGAGATCTTTCCCTCCCATGCCATGTTCTTTACATACCTCCTATAGACCTCTGCTATGAATTTCTCTTCTATCCAAGCCCAAACGCCTTGATTTCCCATAATTTTCTCCCATTTGCATGTCTTCATAATTCCTCTAGCCTTTATGCTTTGGACCTACCCATAATCTATTATGAAAACTGCCATTTTACCACAAGTATGCAAGATATTGCTTTTTCCTTTCCAATTGTGTTTGCTTGAAGTTATAAATTTCCTTGTATTTGTAATGTCCCCTTATTAGAGACATAAAATTGCACACAAAAAGTTCCTTTTTCATGGTTAAATTAGATTATTTTAGATTAAACATTTTAAGAATAAGACAAATGAAATACATTACTACCTAGGACATAAACTAACTTGAACAGATATGACCTATTACTCCCTTGCGGAATAGATCCTCACCTCACTCCTCTTCCTAACCTTGTTGGATAGAAGATTTACTATGCCAAGGGCATGTGCATGATCTCAAGTTGGACACCCTCAAGTTTTATTACCCTTCTTGGGCTCTGTCCAACATTGGACTGATGTACCTACCTTCCCTCCACACACTCCCTATTGAGTGTTAGTGAAAGGGGATTTGGTTCAAGAGTCTACTATAATAGTAAAATCATAGAAGCTTAATAAGGTACAATAATTGTTATAAGCAACATTATTGTGTCATAAATATTATCTATTAATCTCAAATGCGGAATTAGTTATTCATCTATGATAAGATATGGGGTTAGTGAACTTACCGTATCCCACTACCATATAATATATATTGATTCCATAATCCCTCAATGCTTAACCTGTTGGTGAGGGTACTTACCTTTGAATGACGTGCTAACTAGAACTCTTTCAGATGTTTTTTCCTTGAGTTGATCTATGTTCTGCCTTGGATGTGGTGATGATCCTCGTAAGATCTGATTGATTACTTCTTAACATTTAGAAGATATTGTTAGTAAATATCAAAAAAATAGTAATCTATTGTCCATACTTATATTAAGCATTATAATTAATCATAAGACTCAATAATTGTTGCAAGCATCATTATTGAATAAGTGTCTATGATATATACATATATATCATTATTCTCTCCTTATATTAATTAGCATTCATATATCTATGTTTATGTAATGATTCTTTCCTTACATTAGTATTTGTTTTTCTATATTATTCATTATCATGTTTATCTTATGATTATCCAATAATATACATGGCTTTATATTCTAATGTAAACCAGTTAATGTTGCTGCTATTCCTATTTCCACAAGCATTCATATAATGATCCCATTGATTAATGTATGTTTAACTTCAATCCACTTCCCAGTTGCATATCTTCCTTTAGATCTCTGTATTTTATCTCTTAATTTTACATATTATATCTGTCCTCCTCTCTCAAGAAATATTCTCTTAATTGTTTGCTGCTGCACTTGAAAGATATTAAATATTTTCTTATTTCATTCTCTTCCATGCTCCCCCTTTTTATATCCATGACATGGTCAAAGGATATGACCTTTCATTATGTTTATTTGACAAGGGGTTTGTTTCTTGTATTATGTTAACACTACTAATTGATAAATCATGTGTTAGGAATAATTAACATTATGCCTTGCCTTAGATGAGTTTGTTACCTTATATGCATAATAACCATCTCTAAGCATTACTACTTTATTGATTGCTACACTTTAATCATCCTCTATACATCACTTCCAAACAATGTTGGAACTCTTCTTCTTATAATTCTAGTGGTATGCATTCTTCACATCAATTGTCCATCGGGTCTTTGCACATTGTAGAGGAATGCGGTGGCTTAAGAAATGCTTATCTTAACATTGAGAAAATAGATTTTTGTAATTGTGATTACCAAGTCCAATATATAGGAATTTGATAAAAGCCACCACACTAATGATAAACTCACGATCTAGTATGGGAGTCTGATAACTAATTGAAGATATGGGACTTGAGCAATAATTATGACATATGAATAATAGTATATTATCATTGGGAATGAGATGAATAAAGTTTCCAATAAACTCTAGGCAGCATGAGAAACATAGACATCTTCTATATTCAAAGATAGAAATAATACCATGGCGGAAATAAAAGTTTATATTTGATGAGATAACCCGATAACTATATGTTTTTCATATTGTATAACATCATCCAGTTTAATTAATAATAATTTATTTTGTTTATTTAACCATTCCAGTGATGGAAGCATATGGTAATTATGTCCCAATAGAAATCTCGATCATAAGACTATCGTTGAATGGAATCCCGTCAGACTTTTATGTGCTAATGTGGGATGCTTAAGATTTGAACCATATCACTATAGTAGATAATTTAGATATCATGAGTATTGTAGGTATAGGTGTTATCATAAGGAAATATTCCCAATAATACTTATGTGCATAAATTATTGTATGCTAAAATTGGGAAACATGATAGTCTGCCCCGCCCAAGATTGCTTTTCCTCAAGCAATCCCATCTTTCACTTCAATAGTTAAAGATCCTCAACTCAAGAAGTAGTTTGAAAAATAAAATTTAGCTAATCCTTTAGGCAAAAGACATCATGGAGTAATCTTGTTTGAAGACACATCTGAATGAAGCTAACACAAGGAGACTCTTAACAAAGCATAAATATATGTATATTTTGGAATGTATGTGGATTGCAAGCTGTATTCATACATAAGTCGCATAGTGTGAATGCATGTAAGTCACAAGATATACACATGAATGCAAGTAAGATACAAGGAATGTGCATGAATTCCAGCCACAGAGTATACACACAATCACATACACATTGAATAATGTAAGCCATAACATATTTGCTTGAAGGCACTTGAATACACATAAGACATGAAGCAACACTCAAGGCATGGATCATACACCTAAATAAAAAGGCAGATTCCATAAGCATCTATGCATGCAAGTCTAGGATTGTATTCAAATACACATGAGGCATGAATCATGCACCAACATACATGAGAAGAGTATTCGTGGAGTAAATATTTAAGACATCAGTACACATCTAAATACATAGAAGAAGTGATGCATATCATAAACTCATGAAACATATACATGGAGTGTACACAAAGAGTATTCATAAGACATCTGTTGTAAGCAGTAGTACACAAGTTTACAGAGTCATGACGTATACATAGAAGAATAAATCATTCACATGAGAATAGATGAACACTTATAAGTTATATAAATAAATGTAGGGATACACAAGGTATTGGAATACACGTTGGTAGGAGCATATACATGAATGCACATGAGATATGTAGGTCATAACACAAAATACATGTTGACCTTCAAACATGAGGACACATATCCATTAAGAAGTAGATGAAACATGAAGTATACACATCAAGCATACATATAGGAATTTACACACATAGAGTGAGAAGCATCCCGTCATTACATAAGACATGAATATGTAGAGCATTCATGTACACCCAATTCTACTTCTATGCACACAATACAAAGCATTCATTCGAATATACATAAAGCACAAAATGATCATACATGTAGAGCATAGGTATAAGGATGCTCGTAGATACACTCAATGAATACATATAAGGCATGAATTATGCAACATAAAGTATACAGTTAAGAACTAGGTAGTCATGTATTAGAGTCCATCAGTCATGAAGCAGACAAGTAAGATGTTTAGCATCCATATATATACCATGAAACAAACATCATAAGGTCATGAAGCATATGCACGAGTGCATGAAGTCACAAAATGTACGTATGAATACATGTAAGTTATAAAGTATAAACTTGAATACAAGTCACAACAAATACAAGGTCATAGAGTACACACTTGAATTCAAGGTCACATGGTATACAAATGAGTCATGGAGTATATACAAGTCATGAAGTATACACTTGAATACATATACAAGTCATGGAGTATACACTTGAATACATATACAAATGATGGAGTATACACTTGAATAATTATACAAGTCATGGAGTATACACTCGAATACATATACAAGTCATGGAGTATATACTTGAATACAACTACAAGTTCATAGAGTATGCACTCAAATACAATCACAAGACATAAAGTATACACTCACATACGAATACAATCGAATGAAGTGTACTATTAGACAATGGGGAAGGGGATTTAGTGCATCCCATACTACACTATTGTCCCATCCATCATCTCAAGGACATCAAGTATACACATGAGTATGAAGCAAACACACGAATATATGTAATACACAAAGTATTCACATGAACATATGTTACAAAGAATGCATATAAGTCACAAGGTAAATCTTGGAACATACTTGAATACGCATACAATATCTCAAAGTACACACTGGAATACATGTAAGACTCACATAGTATACACAGGATGGCAGGAACATGCTCTGATACCACTTGTAAGGCCCCTTTATTAGAGACATAAAAATGCACACACAAAGTTCCTTGTTCACGATTAAATTAGATTATTTTAGATTGCACATTTTAAGAATAAGACAAATGAAATGCATTACCACCTAGGGCATAAACTATCTTGAACAGATATGACCTATTACTCCCTACCAGAATAGATCCTCACCTCGTTCCTCTTCCTAACCTCATTGTGTGGAAGATCTATTGTGCCAAGGGCGCGTGCATGATCTTGAGTTGGACACCCTCAAGGTTTATTACTCATCTTGGGCTCCATCCAACATTGGACCAATTTACCCACCTTTCCCTCCACACACTCCCTATCGAGCGTTAGCAAAAGGGGATTTGTCCTAGAGTCTATTCCCATAGTAGTAAGATCATAGAAGCTTAATAAGGTACAATAATTGTTATAAGCAACATTATTGTGTCATAATTATTATCCATTAATCTCAGATGTGGAATTAGTTATTCATCTATACTGAATAGGTGAAATCCAATATATTGACGTATATATTTATTAATTTCAAAGCGTGGCATTTAATACACATTAACTTATCATATTGTACTTGGTTGAATTCACAATTTAACACAAATTTTAGTTTTAAAAGCATTCACTGATATTTAATAAGATATTGTTGTTCCCTTAGCACACATGCCCCATTTGGAACGGGGGCCCTCTTTTCTTTCGCCTCGTCGGGTCCTTTCGGGGTCACCTCATTTTGTGTGCCCCTCTTTTTTTTGATGTTTCGTATGGTCGATGTTGCTCCAAAGTTCCATCATAAATCGATCATGCCTCTGCTTTTTGTTTTTGCTTCCTTCTGGGGCCTTAGGGAATCCCTTTGGCATTTTGGCCCTGAAACGGCCCTGGGCCCTTTCGGGCCCAGGCATCCGGGGTTCCCTCTTTGGGTTTCCCCCATAGAAATGCGATCCCTTGCTACGTTCACCGAGCATCTTTCCAGACTCTGGGGTCCGATACAGCTCTCGCCGTTGAAAAAAAACTTGTTAAAAATCTTCTGCGGCCCCTGCCCCTCCGGGCCCCGAAACCCGGAAGTCCGCCTCCAAGGTTTCGTCTCGGTCTCGCCATCCGCGACGGCGAACCTCCCACGGCCTCCCACTCCTCGGGCCCCACCTACCTTGCCTTCGTTGGAGGTCTTCACTGTGGCCAGTCTGCCATGGAATCTTCTGGGCTCAGCTGTCCAGAATTCCATTTTCAAAATTCTGTGATGGTTCCGCTGTGCTGGACGGTGGATCCCTGGCGGAATCCCGCCTGCCGGGCCCCGAGCCGCTTCCCACCGCCATCGTTCAAACAATGAGAAATCTTCAAAACGGTGGTTGTCACAACACATCTTCCTAGCCACCGAGCCCCGATTTTCCAGCCACCGTCACCGACTTCAAATTCACCAAGTTTTCTCATGGCCGTATGAGCATTTAATGCAGGCATTCATGGCAGTTGGGGTATAAAATTCCCAATCTACCCAAGTCATTTTGACAAACAAGAGTGGAGCAAATTTGAGAAGCTATCGTCTAGAGCACACCACCTTCGACTACGCCATGATCATCGCCCTTGGCATCAGTCCGTCGACCGTGTGTGGATCCCACATCCCCTGCATAGCGTGTTTTGAGGTAGGCCATCCACTCACCCTCCCGACCATCATTTTCATGATTTTGAGACATCTAGATAAATGAACAATCCCTAGGAAGGCATAAAGAGGTAGAGCACTAGATTGCGCACTAAACCCATGTGGCAGAAAACTGAGCAAACCACCTAAATGCCCTCCTTGCCGATTCGGGACTTCTCCCTGCCGCGGCTGTTCTTTGCGCAGGGAAAAAGTCTGCCCTGGGGCCGAAACCCATCTTCGCCATCTAAATTATGAAAACTTCAAACATTCGCTGACGGCAATCCCCCTCTTTGGGCCCGATTCATCGGGTTTCCTTCCTCGGGCTTTCATTTGCCTTTCGCTACGCTTGAACTGCAAACCTGCTCCTGCCTCCCAGCTTTCAGACCCCGACATGTTCCTTGCCATCTAATCTTAGAAATCAAACATGTGTCCTTTGGTCACATTGGGTTCTAGACCCTAGAGTTCCTTCCCTGAAGTTCCGCCTGATTTTTGCCGTCTCCAATAGAAAACGTCCCCCGGCTTCCGCCCCCGGGCTCCGCCCTAGCTCTGGCTGTTAGTCTTTGGCGATATGAAATTATTACTTCTTTGACGCCTTCAAGCCTCGGATGTCAGGCCTCCATACCTTATTTTCTTCTGTTACCCACGGCGAAGTCTTTCAGCAAACATTCTGATTCCGCCCGACCCCCGGACCCTGACCTTGTCCCTGCCATTGGCTTCTCCTTTAGCATCTGCGATCGTCTGCTCCCCGGGCCCTAGCTCCCAAACTTCCATTCTAGAAAGTCCGTCACTTTCTTGCCGTTGGGAAATCTTGCCCCACCTTTTTGCCACTCGAGCTCCCAGGCACCGTCGGCTGTCGGGTATAAACAAATCTTCTAGCTTCCGTCAGCTCTCCAGGCCCCGCGTCCTAGGATTCCGCTCTGCGCTTACTTTTCCAAAAAGAGGTTCCCACTCTGCCTTCCACTCTCTGGGCGCTGGTGGTCAGACTTTCATCCTCAGAAGTTCGCCTCTCGCCCGCCACTGCTAGCGGAAAAAGCCCTCCGGCACCCCAGCCTCCCGGCCCCGCCACGCCAAATGCTGCCAAGCCTAAACAATAAACACATGCCGACCGTCCTTTGCCCCCCGGACCTTGGCCTTCAAACTTCCGCTGCTGGATTTCTGTCTGCTGTCCACTGTCACCAACGACCATCGCTCAACAGCTTCCTGGCTTGAAACCTCTAAGTCCTCCTAGATCAATCCTAACATGCCCAAATCTGGAATCTAACCTCGACCCACATGCTAATTTTTTGCCCTCTTCCTCATGAGCTTCTTGAAACTTTAAAATTTGGCCAAGGAGGGACTCTGGGAGCTTTCGACTGTGTTTTCCCTTCCAGACAGCATTCTTATGAGGGAAGTCCCGCCCTCTGGGCCCGGATTATCCAAATGCCCTAAAACGAAGATCGATAACATTTAGAGATAAGATTTATGATATACTTGATTGATTATTTAGATGTTATTTTCAAAATATGGACTAACATGAATGCTTTTCATAATCTATTGCACTGACTTTGCCCTTGAAGAATATATGGAATCGGGTGCAGGAACTTTAGGGGCATCCACCGAGAAGGATAAGGGCAAGAAGTCAGGAAGGACCCCTCGCGGAAAGGAAGACAAAGACCAAATGAAGTATCAATTCCAAGGTGAGCTGCTCCAATAAAAGGTCACAACTGACTGGAAGGAAATGTCAGATACCAATATTGGCCAGGTGGATATAGATGAATTCACTGAGAGGGTCAGGGTCAACCCGACAACAAAGAATGCCAAATTAATACAGTAGAGCGGAATTGCCAAGGCTGTCGGTTTCCCTCCCTTGCTCGTGCCACCCAAATTAGTGATGGCTTGCTGAAAAGCCTATCAGGCCAATACTAGAACAATTATGGATAAAGAGGGAAACATCCTTGCGGACATGCCACCAGAAGGGATCACCAAGATATTCTACATTCCCACGTTCCAACAGATCGAGGTCTCCACATTAGAAGAATGCCAAGCAACATGGGATGCTAATCCATCAGGGTGCAAGAAGTCAATCAACCTCCATTGGCTTAAGGAGAAATAGGGCAGCGCTATGAAGGTTCCCCAAGAATTCTTCTGTAGCAACTTCCATGAGGACTACCACGACCTAGTGACCATGTTCAGCAGGGTTATGGGTCTCCCAACAGCCGCCTACTTCCAGGAATGGATGGCCTATTTCATTGAGCAGATCCTGTAGGGAAATGAGGATGTTACAACAAAGGTCTCATTTTATTGGGGAGGAATCATAAGCAACTACTTCCATGAGCAGTTTGTCAACGTGAAAAAGAGCTCCAAATTCTACATGACCTCCTACCTCATCTACTCCCTGGCAGATCAAAGATAATACAGTGGATTATTTGTGGCACCTGATCAAGGGCATAAACGAGGACTAAAGCCCTTTGACAAGTATCTGCAGCTCTAATACCGCAACTTCAAGAAAGAGTACTGCAGGGTCAATGACACCTTCATTGGCCATATCATCAGGTTGATCGCTGGAGATTTCGAGAGGAGGGTCTCCCACAGCGCTAGGGTGCTCCCAAAGCAATACGCTTTTCTATTTATCCATTTTCCCAAGTTTACGTACATCCGGCCCAAGGTTTCATGGAATGGCCAAATAGATTTCCTCGGTACCCTAATGATAGAATCATCCTCCTCGAGCTTTCTCAATAGCTCCAGCATATCTAGGCAATCTTCAGCAACAAACACATAGCGGGGATCTCCTATCCCATGACCCTTGGCCAAGGATTGTATCGACTACAGACTTCCTAATGTGCCAGTAACTTTGAGAAGAAGCTTAAGGAATACAATTTCAACTAGTACACTACTCACCCATGGATGGACCCACATGGCCACATCAGGAAAGCACTGGGGCTAGTGTATGCCCACCAATACTACATTGAAGATTTCTGAGCCGACTGCAAGGACAATAAGGAGGTGTGCATGAGCCACTACATAGGCATGACCGTACAGTTCCTAAGAAGAGTGCAACCATTGCTGATACCGGACTAAGTCGAAGAAGATGAGTCCATAATCATGCACCCGAGGTACCCTGCAGTTGCTAACCTGCCAATACCATCAATTGACTGGGATGAATAGGAGGTTGACGACCTAGACACCATCACCTAGCCAATTCTAACTCGTACCAGGGAGTGGATTGATGGGCAGGTGGCACATTTGAAGCGACAAGGGGTGGTCCTGACCTATGAAGGGCTCAAGAGCGAGCCGAGTGCCGCAGAGGACATTACTGCCACCACATCAACTAGTGAGACCTCCAAGTCTCCTCCAATCACCAAGCCCCAGAAAAGGAAAGGAATAGAGACCGTATAGTCTCCAGATCCCAAAGAGCAAGCAAAGAAAGAAAAGGGAGCCTCATCTCCCAAAAGGCTTAAACAGATAGTGGGTACGACAGAGTTACAACCTCCCCCAGCTCTTCCTGCTCCTTCTGTTGCACTGCCCACCTCCCTGGCTATGGTTGCCGCATCTCCTCAGGCAGTGGACATTTCTGTCCATCTTGCCCCTTCGCCCCTGGCCAAGTCGGTAATTAATATTGACTCCTCTTTTGGCATGACCACTTCCCATTCTTCTTCTACTGCCATGTCAACAATCACATCGCTCCCTCTCGCAACAATAACGTCACCTATTCCCCTTGCCACTATGCCCAAGGCTCTTACAAGGCACATGCAGAGTCTCCCCCCTAAGCTCTCACAGATCTTAATGGATCCAACTCTCTAGGCAGCCCTCAGCCAGGTCCTTAGAACAACTCAACCTTCACAACCGCTAACAGGGCCGCCAGCCATGGAAGCTACATTGCAAATATCAAAAGATTTGGAGGAGCGAGAGAAAGAAGCCTCGAAGTCTATAGAGGAGGAGGCCAATGAGTATTATGAGCATCCCGAGTATGAGCACCGAACCATCGATAGGGTGGTTTATGAGGAGGAGACGAGCTCTTCTAAGAGTAGAGATGAAGAAGCTGGCTCGGGTGCTAAGGAAATCATCCAGACATTCAATGATGACCTTGAGGAAGAGGCGGTGTGGCAACTAAAAGACGTTGGGGCAGAGGCAGAAAAGTCACCACATGGTGAAGAGGGGCAGCCACCAAAAGAGCAACAGACAAAGGACCTAACTGAGGCTGAAGCCCATGTTATAACAGGCCCCGAGGCCAAGGCTATCAAGAAGAAGAAATAAGAAGAGGCAGCAAAAGAAGAAGGTCCCATCTGGCAACCATCCACCAAGTTGCTTGTCAAACACCTCGTTTTCATTCATGACTCTGATGAAGAAGAGGAGGATGCTGCCCAAAAGAAAGAAGAACCCAAAAAGGAGAAGGAGGTAGAAGTATTGCCTTTGACTGAGAAGGGCGAGGGTAGTCGTGAGTCACCCAATGATAAGTCTATTGTGCCCGAATGGTTGGAGAGGCAACTTGAGAAGATGACCCCTGTGCAGAAGGACACAAGGGCAAGATTGGAGGCCATGTTGGCTCGATCCCAGATCATAATGAAGAAGGAGAAGAAGGCCAACGTCCGATCCAAGATAACAATGGATGCTTCTGGCTCTCGACCTATGCAAATTGCAATGCCTACTATTGGCTAGGCAGGAGTGAGTTACAACATCTCCACCATTGACTTGGGAACAACAACCAGAGAGCAAAAGGTCGAGCACCTTGAGGAGTCGATGGCCACAGTGGTGCACCTGATAAAGCAGGACAAGGTCTCAAAGGATGAGCTCAAGGCGCAGGTTGTAGCGTTAACAGACTACATACAATAATGGTCCTCAGTGGACGACCTACCCACCACCTCCATGGCTGCACCACAGTTGCTCTCCAAAGAACACATTGACAAAATGGAGAGGAGGAAGAACTTGGAGAAAACCACCAAGGATTGGTTCTAACAGGTCACATACGTCAGAAACATGGGAATCAACAGGGCTGTACAGACAGCCAATAAGTTCTTGGACCTGCTCCAGTCCCTGGAGAACACAAAGACGCTCTACACCAATTTCCCTACCACCTACGACTCCACCTTCCCAAGAATCGAGGCCATCCTTCAAATGCCTGAGGACACGTGGGAGGAGAAGCTAGAGCTGAAAAGGGAAGATCACTAGCTAGTGGATGTGTGGTGTAGAGACCTCGACAACCAGAAGGAGAGGTTGGAGCAAATCCTAAGTAGGTTGGATCCTGATATTGAGTGGATTAAGGAAATTCGGGCAGAATGTACTTGATATCTCAAGTTGATGACGGGCTATGATATGCCCACGGTGCAAATGGATCCAGAAAAGATCAAGCCATACTTCCAAGAGAAAATGAAGTATGGGATAGCTGGAGAAATCACAACGGAGTTCCTGAGTTTTGTTGCCCGTGCCTTCGACCAATCAGAGCTATTTAGGGAACAAGGCTAGAAGTATGATGAATATTGGAAAAGGCTGGAAGAGAATGCTAAGGAATGGAGCTACCAGGCATTACCATGTGAAATCCTTGAAATCAACAAGCTCCAGACCGTCATCCTCAAGTACATAGAACACAACTTCTGAGGAGCAAGAGGACAGCCCAGCCAAAGATAAAGACCTTCTAGAAGAGTAGCTATAGCAAAGGAAAGAACAATCCACTAAAGGACAAAAAAGTTACAGTGCCATCCACAAGAGGACGAAATAGGGAAGAAACAAAAATGTATTTTAAATTGTGATCTATTTGGGGGTAGGTGAAACTCTATTTTGTAATCAATCTTGGCCACACAATGAGAATGAATCTTGGTGATTCATTTAACTTTTTGAAAACTATAAATAGGGCACTCCTCTCATTTGCAAAGAGAGAGTTGAGTTGTTGTAAAGATATGTTGCTGAAATTTATAAGAAAAGACATCGAATTGGTGTATTTTCTTGGTTTTTCTCATGTTATTTGATTCATTCTCCAATATCAGATGTTTAGCTTAGATCTTATTGCTGTTTAGTTAGCTGTCTTATTTCTTTGGATAAATCTTAAGAATGTTGTTGGGTGATTGTGAAAAATCCTGCCTTGTTGATGATTCCTTAGTCCATACTTTTTGCTATTTGTTGATGGTAGATAGCTGTGCAAAGTTAGCCTGGACTTGATTTTAAAAGCTGTTCCAAACATTCATCTTTGATTCATGCATGTATGTGGTGGATGAAGGATGAAATATCTGCAGCCCTCAGAAGATAGCACAATTTCAATGATACTATGAAATCTATGGTTAAGTGGGATATTATTTTGAGAAATTGTCCATTGCAGGAACTCCATTGTCACTATTCATAGCAAGCTTCATACTTAGGAACTTTTCCTCTCCTTCACCTTTTTCCTTTTTTTAATAATTGACATATGTTAAGGTTCATAGCACATTGTAAAGCCAAAACCAACAACCAAATGGAGTTCAAGATTGATGTTTGAACCTATAGCCATTGCATAACAACTTCCCATCCTAAGGACTCCATTTCAAGATCCAACTTCTATGCTTTGTGTCCACACTTTGTATTTTCTATAAGACCGCCTTGTGATTTCAGCAAATCACATCAAAGTACTGAGGTATCTAAGCACTATCATGACCTGACATCCGAGAGACCTTGGGATAGTGTTCTACAATTCGATTGTGGAAGATTGTCTTTTAAGAGAGGTAGTGCACCTATGCACTACCTGTGTTGAGAAGAAAATAAAAATACCATCAACAAAACTGGCGCTAGAAGGAGGGCCATGATGAAAATACTAAGTTAAAGGATAAAGTGAAGCTGGATCAAATCGGATCATTCTCCACAGGGAGATTTCAATGGATTCTACGATCAACACCAGATAATGGAGAATTTGAAGAATTATAGCCTCCCACGAGGGCAAAGCGAGCTCAAGGAAGTAGCGTTGCCTCTTCCTCTTCCTCCATTCCATCTGCCTTCATTCCACCCTCACCTTCATTTGGCTGGCCTTCATCTTCCACCCAACCATCTCAAATTGCATTTGCGCCTCCTACCTCCGGTAGCTAGGGGTTCGCTCCTCTCCTAGCCCTTCCAGCCCAAGGCATCGTCCAGACACCCATAGCTCAAGTGCAACCCCAAATTGCTGTTGTATTGCAAATACAACCCCAAATTCCCGTTTTCCAATAGCAAGTGCCACCTCCACCGCCCTCCATGTCTTGGTTAGCACATAACCCTTCGTCGATACATTTTGCTGTCTACAATGATATTCCCAAGAATCTAGAGAGTTTTTGTTCAAAGTTCCATCCATGCGACCTGCAGAGAACAGGTGAGGAAAATATCAAAATATTTGAGACATCCATCACTGAAATGCAAGTGGACCACAAGGACGTTGCATGTCACCTCTTTCCGCATTCGTTGCGGGAGGAGGCCTTCTATTAGTACATCAATTTTCCAAGGGGATCTATCACCTCGTGGAACCTGACAAATAATTCCTTCTTGTAGAAATACAAGATCCCCATCAACCCCTCAGAGCTTTACCAACAGTTCATGTCTATCAGAAGGGAGTTCAACAAACCTATTAGCTCCTTCAATGACCACTTCCATCGGGCTCAAACGAGGCTTCAAGATCCGTACCTCCATAATGATGCAGTGGCTCTCTCAGTCTACTATGCGGCGTTGTACAGCCTCACATCAGCCTTGGTGAAGAGGATGCGCCCAACGCCTGCTACACTAGTAGCCACCTATGGGGAGGCCATTGTCGCCAGTGCAGACTTGGAAAAAAATATCTCCAGCCCGCTACACTCTTTGGGGCCGGTAGCCCACCCAATGTAGATTCAGGGGCTTAATCACGCGTTTGCTCACCAAACCCCTCTTATGAGCCAGGTACCTCAATTGCCTATGGTTCCCCATCCAGGGCAGCCATTGAGTTACGCGCCTCTCGCGCCTTCCTATTTGCAGCCCCAGCAGCAACACCACTACTCTCAGGCTACTCCACAACATCAGGCATATTCCTAATAGCCCTAGGTGCCATTGTACCTGTCGGGACCGGAGTTTCCTCCAGCCTATTAAATTCAGCTGACAGCCCCACCTGCTTTTCTCCAAAATCTAGCGTCGTTGCCTAGGAGCGTAACTGAGAAAGATAAGTTGGAGGAACTTACATAAATGATCAAGAAAATGTCCACAGAAATGACGCACCTAAAGAACCAGAATAACCAGTTGCAGGCCTCCTAGCATAATTTCTAGGCCAATCTCAACAGGGACAGCCGATACAATAGAGACAACATAGATAATCAGGAAGTAGGCACCTCCTCCGGGTAGAATTATGATAGGGGGAAAAACACTAATCAGAATATAGAAAGAAGACCTTCTTAGAGGCATAATCGTACATGGAACACCAGGCCCAATAATGGAGTACCTACGCCTTTCAATCAACCGACAAGCAATGACAAAACATCCAGCGGTGTATACCTAGCTGAAGCAGCCTTGTCCAGATGGTGTCGACCTCACAAAACTAGTAGGCCTTTCGAGTTGGATTGTCCTGAGTTCCAGACAGCTGCTAAAATATTCCAGGTGGAGGTAACAAATGTAGTTGACAATGCCAACTGCAGGGACCTCATCCCATCTGAGCCCTATGATTTCTTGTGTCTGGTAGTCAATCAGGCGTCGTTTCCGTGAGGTGACCGCAATGAGCCCAAATTCAAACCTACTCCTATTGAGGATGAAGAAATGCAAGAGGTAAGTAATGAACAAACTTTGGCTCAGCTCTTTGATTCAGTAGATAATGGTCCGGTAGATGAAGAAGAATCATTTGTAGATGAGGTCCACATGTTCCATCAAAAGTTGAGTCCCTACTTCCTTAGGAATAGACAAGTGGGAAGACCCTTTACAACTTTTACCCCACCAAACAATTTCGCCACCCCACCTGATCCAAATGCTAGTAATAACCCTAGGCTTCCTCATGTACCTACCCAATACCTCAACAAGAACCAGTTTCAAAACCAGCTGCAAAATCAGCCTCAAGGCCAACCCCAAAATCCGTCTGTACAAACGAATGTCCAAACCCCTAGTTCTGCTATAGGCCAAGCTTTTAGCTCCGAAATTGAGCAGATGGGCGAATATGTAGCAGAAGAGTTCAAGAAGGTAAAAATCAGTTTGTCAGCCTTCAAATTACTCAAAGTTCCTGCCATGAGGCATGCCTTTTTTAGGGTTCTGAATGGGACTCCGTCTTCTAGTACAACACAAGAAACCCCAACTAAGAGGGTCACCTTTAAAGATCCTAGGAAAGAATCGGAGATACAGGATAATGCCTGGAAAAGGAAGGATGTTCCCATGAATCAGTCAGCAAGTAAACAAATTGATAAGGAGCTGGAAAGGGCTACTAGGCAATTTTCTAAGGATCAACAATTTAAGCAAACTAAGGATATAGACAATGATAGGAACAAAGGTCAAATAACTCAAATGGACACACCTGTGGGCATCCTCCAAGGGAGACTGAAAACTCCCGCTTTCCTAACCACCATTAGGATCTTTGGGAAGAATCTGCATAACTGCTTGCTCGATTCAGGAGCATTTGCTAATGTCATGCCCTTAGCAGTATGCAAGGCTCTTGGCATCACTCCCACACCTTCAAAGAGGAAGGTCACCCAGCTAGACAAAACAGAGATCAACATCATAGGTGAAATAAACTGTATCCCAATGCAAATTGTCGTAGATCCACGGATACAACAGGTCACTGATATTCAAGTGGCTGACATTCTCAATGCATATGGAATCATTTTGGGAAGGGAATTCACTAAGGCACTAAATAGATACACCACCATAGACCTTTCTCACATGTGGCTACCATGAAAGGGGCTGCCAAATCAAATCTGTATTGACTGTGAACCTCGTATGAAGTACATGATCACAGAATACAATAATCTCAGTGAGGTGTTGTTCGCCGAGACCGATTTAGGGAATTATCACCCTTTTGCCTACCAAAATGAGGTCGGGCTTCACAAAGAGGGTGCAAATGAAGTGTTACCAGTATTGTGTAGCCCTTCAACCGATTCTACACGAATGCCCCCAGACACAGAAACATTGGTAGAAGCCGATGATGAACCAGATAAGGATGATGACTGGAGATTACTTAATGGTTTCCAGGAATTCATGGAGAAGTGTGCAAGGGATCAGCTCAACCTAGGAGCCTGAATGAATTTTCACGATCTCTTATTGTCGAATTGGTGTAGGGTTCACAATGCTGCTCACTCCGAGTTTGACTATTGCTTGTCCAGCCAAAAGGGAACTGAAGCTCAATCAGATATGAAGATAAGGAATCCTCCATGTGTTGGACACTCTGATTTGATGGATCAAAGTGGAGGCAAGGAGCTAGAGCTGGATTCGAACTCATCAGCCCAACAGGTAAAACATTTCTCGCTGCCCACCGATTACAATTTTATTGCACCAATAACGTAGCGGAATATGAGGCTTTAGTCCTTGGCCTTTTCATGGCCTTGAAGAAAAATGTAAAAGTGCTGCAAGTTTTAGGGGATTCTGCACTCGTAGTTAAACAAGTTAGGAAGTTGTATTACTGTCATGATCAGAGACTCACAAACTATAGGCATAAGGTCTAGGATCTCTTGGAGGGTTTAGATGCATTCAATATACAATTGATCCCTCAAGCTCAGAATCGCACAGCTGATGCTTTGGCTCAAGCAGCCAACACTCTACAACCCCTTTCTTTGTCTGGGCTCAAAAAATTCACTGTTGAGCTAACATCCACGCCATCAGTCCCAGATAATGTTACCCATTTACAAATCTTCAATGATGACAAGCATATCCTTCAGTTCATCACAAGTTTCAACATCTTCGCAGCTCAAATCATTGATGAAGCTGATCCACAGGAGGTCGAACTGGATATAGAGCAGGTTATCAACCTCAAGACTAACATAATCCCTAGGGGAATGGTTCAGTTGGAACACATATTTGATTTGGATCAGATCAGGGATCAGGATCAATAAAAAAAAGGAGGCCATAAGCAGCTAGTGCAATGCTCACAACCTTGGGACAGTTGAGGATACTAGGAATGTTTTTATCGGCAAGCTGTGCATGCCTAAGGAAAAGAAGGGAATCATGGATGCATTGCGAAGATACCATGATGTAGTGGCATGGAGCTACAAGGATTTAAAAACATATAACACCTCTATCATCACACACACCATCCCTCTCAAGACTGAAGTGAGGCCCTTCCGCTAGTGGCAGCGCCCTATCAATGCCTTGCTAGAACCTGTCATTTACAAGGAAGTGAAAAAGTTGCTTTCAGCAAGAATCATTTTCCCAGTCAGGCACTCCACGTGGGTGGCCAACTTGGTCTCGGTCAGGAAAAAGAATAGGGAGATTAGATTGTGTGTGAATTTATGCAATCTAAACCACGCCTCAGAGAAAGAAAACTATCCCGTACCCTCACTGGATGAGGTGTTGCAGATCATCAATGGCTCCCAGATGATGTCTTTCCTTGACATGTACTCTGGATATAATCAGGTAATGGTACAATATGAGGATCGTCATAAGACGACATTCACCACTAAGTGGGGGATGTTTTCATACCGAAGAATGCTTTTCGGGCTCATCAATGCCAGCGCTAATTTTCAACGCGCCATGGATATCGCCTTCAAAGACCTAATTGGCAAGTGCATAATCATCTACATGGATGATTTGACCATATTTTCTAAGAAGTGGGGCGATCACATCTCTAACTTATGCAAGGTATTTCAAAGATGCAGGGAGTTTGAGGTTTCTCTCAACCCCAAGAAGTGCATTTTTGGAGTGACTAAAGGCAGATTGCTTGGGCATATCATCTCAGAACAGGGAATCTCCATTGATCTTGAGTGCATCAAGTCCTTACTCAAAATTTAGCCCTCGGGCAGTAAGAAGGAATTAAAATATTTCTTTGGAAAGATAAATTTCATCCAAAAATTTATCACAGGTTTTGCGGAGATTGTTAAACCTCTAAATGCCATGCTCAAACAAGATGCCAAAGTTGAATGGAAGACCGATGCCAAACAATCCTTCAAAAAAATCAAATTGGCTATCGCTGAGGCACCTGTGTTAGTTAGCCTGGACTATCTGAAGCCATTCTACATCTACTCATTTGCTTCGGAGCATTCTTGTGCTAGCATGTTGACAGAGAAGGACGACGAAGGAAATGAGCATCTGATCACCTTCATGAGTGCTCCCCTCAAGGATGCTGAACTGCACTATCACAACAACGAGAAGTAGGCATAGGCTCTCGTTAAAGGAGTGAAGAAATTTAGACACTACATTCTACGCAACAAGGTGTTTGCCATTGTCTCTGACCTGGCAGTAAAAATGTTGCTCATGCAAAATGAATTGGGTGAATGAAGAGCTAAGTGGGTCACCCTGCTCGAAGAGTATGATATGGAGATCCAACCGATGAAACTGGTAAGAGGGCAGGCACTCACCTCCACAATTTCTGAAACAGTAGCAGAGGCTGGACCTGAACTCACTGTGCAGCAGTACCAGCTTGAGGATGTTTCCCCCGGAGAGTGGTACCAAGATATCGTCTACTATTTGCTAAACCATAAGTGCCCATCGCACCTGCAAGGAGTCCAAAAGCGAGCCCTAAGATTGAAAAGTAGTAGCTACATGTTACAGGGTTCCATTCTCTACAAGAAGAATCATGAAGGCATTTATTTGAGATGCCTTGGCAAGGAAGAAGTAGAACGCGTCTTGAAAGAGTTTCACAATAAATTTGGCATGGGCCATGGTTTTGGTTCCTCCACGACGCATCAAATATTGAGAGCAGGGTATTATTGGCCAACTGTCTTCAAGGATGCCCATTGTCATGTTCGTTCATGTCACACATGCCAGACCGCTGCCACTAGGGAGAAGAAGGCTGCTATCCCACTGCAGCCTGTGCTAGAGGTAAGGCCTTTTGCACAATGGGGTCTCGACTTCATTGGTTTGGTAAGCCCTCCATCATCTGCAGGACACAGGTACATTCTTACTGCTACTGATTATTGTACTAGATGGACATAAGCAATAGTATGTAAGTAATGCACAACTGAAGTAGTTACTAATTTTCTGGAAAGTTTCATTTTAAATCGCTTTGGTTGTCTGTATGCTTTGGTATGTGATAATGGACCTGAATTTACTTCATTAAAATTTGCTAGTTGGGCATTTGATTATGGGATTGCCCTTAAATTCTCGTCCAACTACTACCCTCAGGGAAATGGCCTTGCCAATTCCACGAATAAAAACCTAATTACTGTGATAAAAAAGTTGCTACATAGGATCCCAAGGACTGGCATACCCAGCTCTGTTTCGCCCTTTGGGCTGATCACACTCGCCACAAAGCCACCCTTGGTGATTCCCCATTCCACCTTGTCTATGGCCTGGAACCTATATTCCCCATCCATCTGAAGATTCCTACTCTCCAGTTCATCAACGATTTTTATGAGGGAGGAGATCATAGGGAAGCTCAGTTAGCTGAGCTCTTGCATTTAGAGGAAGTCTGAAACCATGCAATAGAAAATTTTGCCAAACATCAGGGCTTAGTTAAGAGATGGTTTGACCGTCGGGCTAAAATCAAGACCTTTAGAATTGCAGATCTGGTCCTATGTTGGGATAAGGCCCATGAAAAGAAAGGGGGACACAACAAATTCGACAAGCTTTGGCTTGGCCCCTTTCAAATAGCTAAAATTTTGGGAGACAATGCCTTCTGCCTAAAGACCTTAACTGGTGAAAACGTCCCATTTTTAGTCAACGAGCAGCACCTGAAGTATTACTTCCAAGCGTGAGCTTCTTCGAGCTCATCATTGTAAATAACTTGTGCATAGGTTAGAGTAGTTGCTTTCTTCCTTGTTTGCATTTTGTTTGCATTGCTTTTTGTTTTCTCCCTCTTGACAATTTTGTTTTGAAAGATGTTTCCCACTCCTTTGTGGTGGTCGTGCTTGCCCGGCAAGCGGTTCACTTTGCTGTCTGTTCTTTGTGTTCTTTGGCTAAACATTCACTCTTGATTATCGGTCTTTGAAAGCTGTCCACGAATGATTTCATTGTTTGAACTCTGCTCAGAACTTGACCCTTGGCTGGATCTTCTTACCCACATCTTGGATCTCGCACAAAGCACATAATAATAATTTTTGAAGGACCATACTATGGTTGTTATGGCACCCTAGTGAGTGAAAAATCTAAAGTCTGCTCCACTGAGCACTGCAGTCTCAAACCCATTATAGGCTTCAATGCTTACCTAGTCAAACTAAATGGTAAAAGAGAAGTGAAATATCAAGGAAAAAGAGAAAAGGGAATTATGAAAAAAGGAAATAAATGACCGTATGGGTGTTCCAATAACTCTACCAGGGATATGGATGCCTGGCTAGTAGTAGAGCAATATCCGTGAGATTGTAGCGACAACTCCGTCGGGGCTATGGATGCCTAACTGGCAGCGGGGCAATGTCTAGGTTACTTTTGGTGTTAGACGATTTATGTAGCTCACTCGGTTGACTTGGTCACCCTAGTCACTATCCCAAAGAAAGGAATGAATTCACTACACACACTTTCGAGATGTCTTGTAAGCTGACCCAATTAAGGATCTCATTCTCCCAGATTCATCCTTGGAAGCCACTCTTGGTTTGCAAAACCAGAGATTCTGGGTCCTCAATGAATATTTATCCCTGGAACACTTGGGAGCGTTTCCTAGCGGAGTCGCCATTTGTTGTGCCCTTAGCACACATGCCCTATTTAGAACGGGGGCCCTCTTTCCTTTTGCCTTGTCGGGTCTTTTTCGGGCTGCCTAATTTTGCGTGCCCCTCTTTTTTTTATATTTCGTATGGTCGATGTTGCTCCAAACTTCCATCATAAATCGATCATGCCTCTGCTTTTGGTTTTTGCTGCCTTCCGAGGCCTCGGGGAATCCCTCTAGCATTTTGGCCCTAAAACGGCCCTGGGCCCTTTCGGGCCCAGGCATCCAGGGTTCCCTCTTCGAGTTCCCCCCTGGAAATGCCATCCCTTGCTACATTTGTTGAGCGTCTTTCCGGACTCTGGGGTCCGATACAGCTCTCGCCGTTGCAAAAAAACTTGTTAAAAATCTTCCACGGCGCCCGTCCCTCCGGGCCTCGAACCCCAAAAGTCCGCCTTTGGGGTTCCGTCTTGTTCTTGCCGTCCACGACGGCCAACTTCCCGTGGCCTCCTGCTCCTCGAGCCCCGCCTAAGGTCTCCATCAGAGGTCTTTGCCGTGGCATGTCTTCCGTGGACTCTTCCAGGCCCGGTCGTATGGAATTCTATTTCTGGAATTCTGTTTCTGGAATTCTGTGATGGTTCCGCTGTCTCAGACGGCGGATCCTTGGTGGAATCCCACCCGCTAGGCCCCAAGCCACTACCCACCACCGTCGTTCAAATAATGAGAAATCTTCAAAACGGCGGTCGTCACGACAGGTCTTCCCGGCCACCGGGCCTCAATTTTCCCACTACCATCACCGACTTCAAATTCACCAACTTTTCTCGCAGTCGTACAAGCATTTAATGCAGGCATTCATGGCAGTTGGGGTATAAAATGCCCAATCTTCCCAAGTCATTTTCACAAATAAGAGTGGAGTGAATTTGAGAAGCTATTGTCTAGAGCCCACCACCTTTGACTACGTCGTGATCATCGCCCTCGGCATCAGTCCGTCGACTGTGTGTGGATCCCACATCCCCTGACTAGCGTGTTTTGAGGTAGGCCATCCACTCGCCCTCCCGACCATCATTTTCATGATTTTGAGACATCTAGATAAATGAACAATCCCTAGGAAGGCATAAAGAGGTAGAGCACTAGATTTCACATCAAACCCATGTGGCAGAAAATTGAGCAAACCACCTGAATGCCCTCCTTGCTGATTTGGGACTTCTCTCTGCCTCGGTTGTTCTTTGCGCAGGGAAAAAGTACGCCCCGGGGCCGAAACCCGTCTTCGCCATCTAAATTCTAAAAACTTCAAACATTCATTGATGACAATCCCCCTCTTCGAGCCCGGTTCGTTGGGTTTCCTTCCTCGGGCTTCCGTTTGCCTTTCGCCGCGCTTGAACTGCAAACCTGCTCCTGCCTCCTGGCTTCCGGACCCTGACATGTTCCTCACCATCTAAAATTAGAAATCGAACATGTGTCCTTTGGTCATGTCGGGTTCCGGACCTTGGAGTTCTTTCCCCGAAGTTCTGCCTGATTTTCACCGTCTCCAATGGAAAACGTCCCTCGGCTTCCCACCCCTGGGATCTGCCCTGGCTCTGGCTATTAGTCTTTGGAAATATGAAATTATTGCTTCGTTGATCCCTTCGGGCCTCAGATGTCAGGCCTCCGTTTGCCTTATTTTCCCCCGTTACCCGTGGCGAAGTCTTTCGGCAAACATTCTGATTCTGCCCGACCCCTAGACCCCGACCTTGTCCTCGCTGTTGGCTTCTCCTTTTGCGTTTGCAGTCGTCCGCTCCTCGAGCCTCAGCCACCCAAACTTCCGTTCTCGTAAGTCCATCACTTTCCTGCCATTGGGAAATCTTGCCCCACCTTTTTGCCACCCAGGCTCTGAGGCGCCGTCAGCCGTGGAGTATCAACAAATCTTCTAGCTTTCGTCAGCTCTCTGAGCCCCGTGTCTCAGGATTCCACTCTACGCGCGCTTTTCCAAACAGGTGTTCCCGCTCTTCCTTCCACTCTCCGGGCACTAGTGGCCGGACTTCTGTCCTCGAAAGTCCACCTCTCACCTGCCGCTGCTAGCAGAAAATGCCCTCCGGGGCCCTGGCCTCTGGGCCCCGCCATGCAAAATGCCACCAAGCCTAAACAATAAACACATGCCAGCCATCCTTTGTCCCGCCGTACCCCGGCCTTCGGACTTCTGCTGCTGGATTTCCGTCTGCTGTCCGCCATCACCAACAGCCATCTCTCGATAGCTTCCTGGCTTGAAACCTTCGAGTCCTCCTAAATCGATCCTAACAGGCCCAAATCTGGAATCTAACCTCGACCCACATGCTAATTTTTTTCCCTCTTCATCATGAGCTTCTCGAAACATTAAAATTTGGCCAAGGAGGGTCTCCGGGAGCTTTCGGCTGTGTTTTCCCTTCCAGATAGCATTCCTGCCAGGGAAGTCTGGCCCTTCGGGCCCAGATTGTCCAAATGCCCTAAAACAAAGATCGATAACATTTAGAGATAAGATTTATGATATACTTGATTGATTATTTAGATGTTATTTTTGAAATATGGACTAACATGAATGCTTTTGTTAATCTATTGCACTGACTTTTCCCTTGCTTGCAGAATATGTGGAATCGAGTGCAAGAACTTCAGGGGCATTCACCAAGAAGGATAAGGGCAAGAAGTTAGGAAGGACCCCTCAGGGAAAGGAAGACAAAGACCAAATGAAGTATCAATTCCAGGGTGATCCGCTCCACTCAAAGGTCACAACCGACTGGAAGGAAATTTTAGATACCAATATTGGCTAGGTGGATATAGATGAATTCACTCAGAGGGTCAGGGTCAACTCAACAACAAAGAACGCCAGATTAATACGGCATAGTGGAATTGCCAAGGCCGCCGGTTTCCCTCCCTCGCTTGTGGCACCCAAATTAGTGATGGCTTGCTGAGAAGCCTATCAGGCCGATACTAGAACAATTATGGATAAGGAGGGAAACATCCTTGCAGACGTGTCACCAGAAGGGATCACCAAGACATTCCACATTCCCACGTTCCAACAGATGGAGGTCTCCACATTAGAAGAATTCCAAGCAGCGTGGGATGCTAATCCATGAGGGTGCAAGAAGTTAATCAACCTCCATTGGCTTAAGGAGAAACAAGGCAGCGCTACGAAGGTTCCCCACGAACTCTTCCGTAGTGACTTCCACGAGGACTACCATGACCTGGTGACCATGTTGAGCAGGGTTATGGGTCTCCCAATGGCCACCTACTTCCAAGAATGGATGGCCTATTTCATTGAGTAGATCCTGTGGGGAAATGAGGATGTTACAACAAAGGTCTCATTTTATTAGGGAGGAATCATAAGCAACTGCTTCCATGAGCAGTTTGTCAACGTGAAAAAGAGCTCCAAATTCTACATGACCTCCTACCTCATCTACTCCCTGGCAGATCAAAGACAATACAATGGATTATTTGTGGCACCCAATCAAGGGCAGAAACAAGGACTAAAGCCATTTGGCAAGTATTCACAGCTCCAATACTGCAACTTCAAGAAAGAGTCCTGCAGGGTCAATGACGCCTTCATTGGCCATATCATCAGGTTCATCGCTGGAGATTTTGAGAGGAGGGTCTCCCACAATGCCAGGGTGCTCCTAAAGCAATAGGCTTTTCTATTTACCTAGTTTCCCAAGTTTATGTACATCCAGGCCCAGGATTTCACAGAACGGCCAAATAGATTGCCTCGGTACCCTAATGACAGGATCATCCTCCTGGAGCTTTCTCGACAGCTCTAGCATACACATGCAATCTTCAACAACAAACACATAGCGGGGATCTCCTATCCCATGACCCTTGTCCAGGGCCTGTATTGACTACAGACTTCCCAATGTGCCAGTAACTCTGGAAAAGAGCTCAAGGAATATAATTTTGACTGGTACAGTGCTCGCCCTTGGATGGACCCACATGGCCATGTCAGGAAAGCACTGGGGCCAGCGTATGCCCACCAATACCACATTGAAAATTTTTGGGCCGACTACAAGGACGACAAGGAGATGCGCACAAGGCACTACATGTGCATGACCATACAACTCTTTAGAAGAGTGCAACCGTTCCTGGTACCGAACCAAGTCGAGGAAGACAAGTCCACAATCATGCACCTGAGGTACCCTGTGGTTGCTAACTTGCTAATACCATCAATTGACTGGGATGAATAGGAGGTCGATGACCTAGACACCATCACCCAACTGATTCTAACTCGTACCAAGGAGTGGATCAATAGGCAGGTGGCACATTTGAAGCGACAAGGGGTGGTCCTGACCTAGGAAGGGCTCAAGAGCGAGCCGAGTTCCGCAGGACATTGTTGCCACCACATCAACTAGTGAGACCTCCAAGTCTCCTCCAGTCACTAGGTCCCAGAAAAGGAAAGGAACAGAGACCGCACAGTCTCTAGATCCCAAAGAGCAAGCAAAGAAAGAAAAGGGAGCCTTATCTCCCAAAATCCTTAAACAAATAGTGGGTACAATAGAGTTACAACCTCCCTCGACTCTTCCTGCTCCTTTTGTTACACCGCTCACCTCCCTTGCTATGGTCGCCGCATCTCCACCGGTAGTGGACATTTCTGTCCATCTTGCCCCTTCGCCCCCGGTCGAGTCGATAAGTAACATTGACTCCTCTTCTGGCATGACCACTCCCCCTTTTTCTTCTGCTGCCATGTCGCCAATCACATCGCTCCCTCTGGCAATAATAACATCACATGTTCCCCTTGACACTACGCCCTAGGCTCTTACAAGGCACATGCAGAGTCTCCCCCCTGAGCTCTCATAGATCTTAATGGATCCAACTCTCCAGGTAGCCCTCGCCCAGGTCCTTGCAATAACTCAACCTTCACAACTGTCAACAGGGCCGCTAGCCATGGAAGCTACAATGCAAATCTCAAAAAAGTTGGAGGATCGAGAGTAGGAAGCCTCAAAGTCTATAGAGGAGGAGGTCGATGAGTATTATGAGCATCCTGAGTACGAGCACTGAACCATCGACAGGGTGGTTTATGAGGAGGAGACGGGATCTTCTAAGAGCAGAGATGAAGAGGGTGGCTCGGGTGCTAAGGAAATCATCCAAACATTCGATGGTGACCTTGAGGAAGAGGTGGTGTGGCAACTAAAAGACGGTGGGGTGGAGGTAGAAAAGTCACTACATGGTGAAGAGGGGCAGCCACCAGAAGAGCAACAGACAAAGGACCTAACCGAGGCTATGGCTCATGTTATCACAGGCCTCAAGACTAAGGCTACCGAGGAGAAGAAAGAAGAAGAGGCAGCAAAAGAAGAAGGTCCCATCTAGCAACCATCCGCTAAGCTGCCTGTCAAACGCCTCATTTTCATTCATGACTCTGATGAAGAAGAGGAGGATGCTACCCAAAAGAAAGAAGAACCCCAAAAGGAGAAGGAGGTAGAAGTCTTGCCTCTGACTGAGAAGGGCAAGGGTAGCCGTGAGTCACCCAAGGATAAGTCTGCTGTGCCCGAATGGTTGGAGAGGCAACTTGAGGAAACAACTCCTGTGCTGAAGGACCCAAGGGTGAGATTGGAGGCCATCTTGGCTCGATCCCAGATCACAATGAAGAAGGAGAAGAAGGCCAAGGTCCGATCCAAGATAACAATGGATGCTTCCGGCTCCTAAGCAGCGCGAATTGCAATGCCTACTGTTGGCCAGGCAGGGGTGAGTTACAACATCTGCACCATTGACTTGGGGACAACAACCAGAGAGAAAAAGGTCGAGCACCTTGAGGAGTCGGTGGCCACAGTGGTGCACCTGATAAAGCAGGACAAGGTCTCAAAGGTTGAGCT
Organism: Sequoia sempervirens; assembly: GCA_007258455.2. Classification (NCBI taxonomy): domain Eukaryota; kingdom Viridiplantae; phylum Streptophyta; class Pinopsida; order Cupressales; family Cupressaceae; genus Sequoia; species Sequoia sempervirens. Next base: position 305,386,712 of record VDFB02270651.1, on the reverse strand, counting down.
CAAGGCACAGGTTGTGGCATTAATAGACTACATACAACAATGGTCCTTAGTGGACGACCTACCCACCACCTCCACAGCTGCACCGCAGTTGCTCTCCAAAGAACAGATTGACAAAATGGAGAGGAGGAAGAACTTGGAGAAAACCACCTAGGATTGGTTCCGATAGGGCACATACATTAGAAAGATTGCAAAAGGTTGGAAGAGAACGCTAAGGAATGGAGCTACCAGGCATTGCAATGTGAAATCCTTGAAATCGACAAGCTCTAGGCCATCATCCTCAAGTACATAGAACACGTATCTTCCGAGGAGCAAGAGGACAGCCCAGCCAAAGATAAAGACCTTCCTAAAGAGTAGCTACACCAAAGGAAACAGCAATCCACTAAATGATGAAGATGCTACAGTGCCATCTACAAGAGGACGAAATAGGGAAGAAACAAAAATGTATTTTAAATTGTGATCTATTTGGGGGTAGGTGAAACCCTATTTTGTAATGAATCTTGGCCACACAATGAGAATGAATCTTGGCCATTCATTTAACTTTTTGAAAACTATAAATAGGGCACTCCTGTCATTTGCAAAGAGAGAGTTGAGTTGTTGTAAAGACATGCTACTAAAATTTATAAGAAAAGACATTGACTTGGTATATTTTCTTGGTTTCTCTCATGTTATTTGATTCATTCTCCAATATCAGATGTTTGGCTTAGATCTTATTACTGTTTAGTTAGTTGTCTTATTTCTTTGGATAAATCTTAGGAATGTTGTTGGGTGATTGTGAAAATTCCTGCCTTATTGATGATTTCTTAGTCCATACTTTTTGTTGTTTGCTGATGGTAGATAGCTGTGCAAAGTTAGCCTGGACTTGATTTTAAAAGCTGTTCCAAACATTCATCTTTGATTCATGCATGTATGTGGTGGCTGAAGGATGAAATATCTGCAGCCCTCAGAAGATAGCACAATTTCCATGATACTGTGACATCCCTGGTTAAGTGGGATATTATTTTGAGAAATTGTCCATTGCAGGAACTCCATTATCACGATTCATAGCAAGCTTCATACTTAGGAACTTTTCCTCTCCTTCACCTTTTTCCTTTTTTTTAGTAACAAACCTATGTTAAGGTTCATTGCACATTGTAAAGCCAAATCCAACAACTAAATGGAGTTCAAGATTGATGTTTGAACCTACAGCCGGTGCATAACAACTTCCTATCCTAAGGACTCCATTTCAAGATCCAACTTCCATGCTTTGTGTCCACACTTTGTATTTTCTGTAAGACTGCCTTGTGATTCCAGCAAATCACATCAAACTACTTAGGTATCAAAGCACTGTCATGACCTGACATCCGAGAGACCTTGGGATAGTGTTCTGCAATTCAATTGTGGGAGATTGTCTTTCAAGAGAGGTAGTGCTCCTATGCACTGCCTGTGTTGAGAAGTGCATAAAAAAACCATCAATAGATATGGGGTTAGTAAACTTGCAGTATCACACTACCATAGTAATCTGTATTGATTCCATAATCCCTTAATGCTTAACCCATTGGTGAGCGTACTTACCTCTGAATGACTTGCTAACTAGAACTCTTTCAGATGTGTTTTCCATGAGCCTATTTGTCTTCTACCTTGGATGTAGTGATGATCATCCTAATATTCGATTGATCAGTTCTTAACATTTAGAAGCTATCGTCAGTATTTATCAAGCAAATAGTAATCTATTGTCCATACTTATATTAAGCATTATAATTACTCATAAGAATCAATAATTTTTGCAAGCATCATTATTGAATAAGTGTATATGATATATACGTATATATACATTTTGTATTTATACATATATATCATTATTCTCTCCTTATATTAATTAGCATTCATATATCTATGTTTATGTAATGATTCTTTCCTTACATTAATATTTGTGTTTATATATTATTCATTATCATGTTTATCTTATGATTTTCCAATAATATACATGGCTTTATCTTCTAATTTAAGCCAATTATTGATGCTACTATTCCTATTTCCAAAAGATTTCATATAATGATCCCATCGATTAATATATGTTTAACTTCATTCCACTTCCTAGCTGCATATCTTCCTTTAGATCTCCATATTTTATCTCTTAAATTTACATATTATCTCTCCTCCTCTCTCAAGAAATATTCCCTTAATTGTCTGCTACTGCACTTGAAAAATATTAGACTTTTCTCTTATTTCATTCTCTTCCATGCCCCCACCCCCTTTTATATCCATGACATGGTAAAAGGATATGACCTTTCACTATGTTTATTTGACAAGGGGTGTGTCTCTTGTATTGTGTTAACACTACTAATTGATAAATCGTGTGTTAGGAATAATTAACATTATTCCTTGCCTTAGATGAGTTTGTTACCTTATATGCATTATAACCATCTTTAGGCATTGTTTCTTTATTGATTGCTACACTTTAATCATCCTATATTCATCGCCTTCAAACGATGTTAGAACTCCTCTTCTTATAATTCTAGTGGTATTCATTCTTCACATCAACTTTCTTTCATCAGATCTTTGCACATTGTAGGGGAATGTAGTGGCTTAAGAAATGCTTATCTTAACATTGAGAAAATATATTTCTATAATTGTGATTACCACGTCCAATGTATAGCAATTTGATAAAAGCCACCACATTGAAGATAAACTCACGATAATATGGGAGCCCGATTACTAATTGAAGATATGGGATTGGAGAGATAATTACAGCGGATGAATAATAGTATATTATCATTGGGAATGAGACAGATATAGTTTCCAATAAATTCTAGGTGGCATGAGAAACATAGATGTCTTCTATATTCAGCGATAGAAATAATACCGTGGTGGACATACAAGTTGATATTTGATAAGATAGCCTTATAACTATTTTTTTCATATTGTATAATATCATCCAGTTTAATTAATAATAATTGGTTGTGTTTATTTAACCATTCCGGTGATGGAAACATATAGTAATTATGTCTCAATAGAAAGCCCGATCATAAGACTATCATTGAATGGAATCCCGTCAGACTTTTTGTGCCAACATGGGATGCTTAAGATTCCAACCATATTGTTGTGGACTAGATAATGTTGATATCATGTGTATCATAGGTATAGGTGTTATCATAAGGAAATATGCCTGATAATACTTACATGCATAAATTATTGTATGCTAGATTCGTGGGACATCACAGTATCTTCCACGATAATATAATACAAATGTCCTATTATGGACCAAATTGCAACAGGCGCGGAGACTGGAGACTGCAACAATAGGCAGCAGGGGATAGGCAAGTGTGTGTGGTGGGTCCTGGTGGCAACGGGTTTCTTTTGGCTCTTTGCCCCTGTCTAGCAGCAATTTTCTTGGCATCATAAATAGGTGTGCCCCACCTATTCTTCGCTATGTCTTTGTCTCTTTTTACCTAGCATTTTTGTAACCAGCATATCATTAAAAAAAGCTTTTAAACCATAAGAAAACTTGTAAACTAAGCTCTCAAACCAAAAACTCAAAATGGGTGTGCCCTAATGCTAGGGCATGACATGGGGGTTGAGGGTCTAGTATGTTTGGAGGGGGAAAACGAAGCAAATTTTGTTACTATTATCAGCAGTTCAAATTAGGTTGAAACATTAGAGAAAATGAAGATGCAAAAATAGATCCAATGGCAATATCTGAAAGGGCATGATGGAAATGTGGAGGATCTGTTTATTTTAGGGAACGCAAATAAAGAGAATGTTGTAACTGGCACTAACATTATTTCAATCTAGTCTAAAGCAAATGGCTCAAAAAAACCTAGGCTAGATAGTGTTGAAATAACTAGAAAAAGACAAAAGGGTTCACAGTGGCCTATGAATAGCATGTTAGCTCAGGGGAATTTTTTAATTCCTTTTAACTTTTCAATGCACCTTTCGATGGAGTCTTCAACATTCGTTGGGGCAGCGAATAACATGTGGGGAACATGTGTGGTAGGCTGCCCGCAAAATAACCTTTTAAGCATGGAGGAAAGGTGTGTCTATGTAAATGAAAAATAGTACAAGGGGATTCTAAGGCATAGGAAAACTCGAAAAGTGAAGTTGGCAAAGAGGGGCAAGCTTGCAACAATTCTTCTAAGGATAGAACCTAAGAATGCAATTGTTACAACAGAAATTTAGCAAGAGAAAATAGGGAAATCTAAAGGAAAAGAAAATGTGAGCTTAGTATCTCACATAGTCTCAAGAAAGAAGCAAACCGAAGATGAAAGAATTCACGTAGACAAGACGTTAGGGGAGGAAGTTAACTCTGATACATATAGCCCCACCACAATGCCGCTTATTTGGTCCTCTGATTTATACGTCAATGAGATAATGGACATGAAGAAGATACTCAAATCCTTGGAAACAAGAGAGCTCTATGAAAGCACGAAAGTAAAAGAGATCGTAGAAGCCAATTGGTAGTTAACAAGGGAGAAAAATTTGCTAAAAGAACAGATAAACAAAATGCAAATCTCCATGGAAAAAGGGGAACAAGAATTATTATCGATAAGATAAGTTTTAGTTCACATGGATGCAGCAAGCACAAGTAAGCCACAAGAGTAAGTTGAAAGCAATAATTCATACTTAAAGGTAATACAATCAGTAATGAACAACATGAAGTTAAAAGAAGAGAAACTAAGGGATCAATTAGAAGAGGCCAAATCTTGGGCTCATGTAGTAAGAGGACCATTAGATTCACAAAGACACATTATAGAAAAGCAAGTTAGGAGGCAGTTAAGAGAGGAAAAGGACAAAAAAGATAGGACTATGAATGTCATTGTTAAAGGGCTAAAAGACTATGGTGAGAAAGAAACTACAAAAGAGTTGGCAAGGGATTTCTTTCAGGATGAACTTCAATGGTTAGGTATTATTCAGCAAGCAAATAGGATTGGAAAATGGATAGAAGGTGGCAAGAATAGGCATGTAAGAGTTACCTTAGGGAAACTTGAGGACAAAAATGTGCTACTAAGGAACAAGAGGTTCCTTAAAGGTACATAAATCTACCTTGATGAGGACCTAACCATAACATAGAAAGAAGAAAGACAAAAAAGAGTGGGAAAAGGTAAAACTAGCAAGAAGCAAAGGTAAATGGGCTTGGTTGCAAAATGGTAAGGCCCAAGTCAGTGACAGAGTTACACATCACAAATAGGAACTCAGGGCCTCGAAGAAATATTTATCTAGAGTAAGCTGGAATTGCAGAGGTTATCCTTGGAGAAGAGGACTTGGTTTAGGGCCCATAGCAGATGGAAAAGACATTATTATCCTTACTGAGACTCATGAGCATGGTGTAAAATTCCAAATTTTGAAGCATATAAAAAGATCTCAATTTGGAATGACAGAACATAAAATGGAAAAGGTCATGGTGGAGTTGCAGTCCTAATCAAAGAATCATGGGACAAAACTATAAAAGTGGAGAAAGAAGATCCAAACAAATAGTACATATGGTTAAAAATAATAGAAAATCAGACTGCCATTAGATTGGTTGCTTGCTACTTTTCCCAAAAAGGCTCCAAATATTATAAGAAAATGAGTCTAGACTGTGAAGATCCCTTTGCCTCTCTTAAAAAAGACATTTCGGTGTTTAACACTATGGGAGAAGTTATATTAATAGGTGATTTTAATGCTAGGACAGCTAACACTCAAGCTCTTAACTTGAAAAGCAAAGATAAAGAGAAAGCTGATCCGCTATGGCTGGAAGAAGAGAACCATCAACTTTGGCAATGAACTTCTCAAGATAATCACTTTGGGGCAGAATTGTTGGTAGTATGTAGTTTATTCAACTTGGTAATATGCAATGGCATGAGATCATGGCCGAGATCGAGCAATCTCACTTGTAAGACCTCAAATGGATAAAGTGTGGTGGATTATGTCATTCTATCTCGTAACTATACAACAAGGATAATGGAGCTAGTGATTGATAAATGTCCAATAGAGTAGAAATCATATCACAATCCAATATATGTAAAACTTGACATCCAAATAATCAAGCAGCAAAGGGAACAAGACCTTATCAAAAAGAAGAAAGCACCCCTGTAGGGAAGGATTCTCATGGCTCAAGAAAATTAGAAAATCTTCAAGGATTCCCTCAAAAATCTCTTTTAGGAATCTGGAAAAAAATTAGATTACATAAAGCAGCATTGAATAAACAAGAAAGGGAGCTAAACCCACCAAACCCATTCTTCGATGAAAAGTGCAAGTTAACAGAAAGGAAGCTCTGGGAGGAGGGAATGATAATGGAAAACAATAAAGAGTATGAAAGGGTGATATGAATTAAAAAAGAAAAATATGCAAGTACAAGAAGATTGGAGATGATTACCCTTCGAAAGAACAACCCCAAAAAAATTTGGAAGGAGCTGCAGCAAAAAAGAAAACAAATGGAAAATAATATTATAAGCCTGCAATGGCTAGACTATGCAAAAATTATTTATGAGCACGAGCAGGATAAACATAGACCTCCAATAATCAATGCAGTCATCAAACTATTCACTGTAGAAGATAATAGTCAAGGCATAAGAAGGTTGGCAGGAGGGAAAGCGCAAGATATTGATGGGCTGCAAGCAGAGCATTTAAAGTGGGGTATCGAGGTCCTTGCACCTTGTATTAGGGGTATTTTCAATAGGTTTATTCAACTTCCCGGAAGGATGGACTACTAGTGTTGTTATTCCCTTGCACAAAAGTGGTGACATAAATAACCCATCAAACTACCGCACTATTATAATTAATCCTCTTCTAGGAAAACTTTTTGGAAGCATGATTGAGAGCAAGATTAGTAGTTGGGCTGAACAAGAGGGAAAAAGGGTTGAGGGACAAGCTAGTTTTAGGCCCAAACATTTCACTATTGACCATGGAGTTACCCTTAGATTCTTGATTGAGAAAATTTGGGATGTTCAAGGTGATGAAGTTTATTGCTGCTTTGTTGATTTTCAAAAAGCGTTTGACACAGTTCCATGAGCTAAGTTATGGAAGAGAATGGAAGATTTGGGGGTTCCGCATGAGCTTAGGGTAGCTGTTCATAGGCTCTATGAGCAGGTCAGAGCTAAAATAAAAACCAATGATGGTATGTCATAATCCTTTGAAAGCAATGTTGGTGTCAAGCAAGGTTGCCCACTTTCCCTAATGTTATTTGGGCTTTACATCGATAAGTTGGAAGAATGGTTAGACAAGGTTGGTGAGAAAGGAATTCATTTTGCCAACGTTGTAATAAAATTTCTCTTATATGCTAATGATCTCATATTAATTGCTAAAACTACGCTTGATTTGAGAAAGCATTTGAAGGCTCTTGATATGTTTTGTCAAGAAGTCAAGATGCAAGTGAACACTAGCAAAACCAAAATAATGATCTTCTCACTACGAAGAAAAAAACAACAAATTGAATTTCTCTTTGAAAGTAGGCCATTGGAAATAGTGGACGAGTACAAGTACCTTGGGCTTGATTTTCACAACAAACTCAGCTGGGAAACATGTAGAGCAGAAAGAATTCAAGGAGGCTGGAAAGCACTATACTCTTTGCAAAATAGATGTAGAAATGTTGAATTATAGGATTGGAAAACTAAAAGAAGGATTTTTAGGCTTCTTGTCACTCCGGTGATTCTATATGGGTGTGAAATTTGGGGCATCAATATGTCAGACCAGAAATGGAGACAAGTGGAAAGAATACAAAAAAATCGAATTATAAGCAGCCTCAAGCTTAAGACTACAATGCCTTATGAGATTTTATTGGTAGAGATCGGTACTTTTCCCTTGGAGGCCTCAATGATGATCCCATTATTAAGCTACCTAAAGTAGGTTTAGAATATGGAGAGTCATTGTTGGCCTAAGTTAATCGTGAAAGAAGAGCTAACTAGAAGAAAGAACACCTGGATGAAACAAAATATCAAATGGATGAAAAAGTGGGATGTTGAGATGCATGAGTGCCCAAACACAAATGAAGAAATAAAAAATATGTGAGAAAAATTTAAATATGCTATATGGATGAAAAAATAGGGTGTAAAAAGGATTATTATATCAAATAATTCAATCCCATGAGGGACCATGAAGAAAAGGCCTAGGGTGAAGCCACAATTGTGGTTTACAATTGAAGTGAGGAAGGAAAACTCGTGCATAAAATGAATGCATGGCAAAAAAATTGATTTTAGGGGTTCGTACAAACCTATTGGTTCGACTGAACCCATTAGGGGTTCGCTAGAACCTAGGTTTGGGCGAACCCTCCTATTACTTTCCTGCCAAAAAAGCCATCAAAACCCCTCATAGAAGGGGGGTTCGAATGAACCCTGGTTCGAGCGAACCCCTAGAGGTTTGCTCGAAACCCTAGGGGTTCATTCGAACCCCCTTTATTCCTCATCCCCTCCCCGAGACACAAAAAAAACTTGAATTTTAGCACTTTAGAGCTCGGGTTGAGGATGAAAATGGAAGAATCTTCACAAACCCAACTTGAATCAGGTAGTCCTTAGAATGAGCTATCCAATGAATATAATTTTAATATGTTTTGGTTTTATTATGCATTTATTTTTTTTAGTTTTATTAAACATAGGTTTTTCATTGAAAATGAAGGTCTCTGTTCTACACATGTGGAAAAATAGCAGATTACCAAAAAAAATTTGAAAAATATGAGTGCACTAGATATTGAATTTCTTGATCTAAAAAATAAAATAATATTGAATTTTGATATATATACAAAAAAAATTATGCGTTATACGGTCATGCTATGTCTAAATTGTAATTGGTTTGACTTCGAAACTTGATTAAAGAAAAAAAAATTCAATAAAAAACTATCTAACCAAGTGGAAGCACTACATATCAGAGTTACAAATCTAAATTTGAAAGAATTATAATTTTATCGTTTATGGAAAAAAAGTTATGCGTTATACGGTGTGCGTCACTTTTTTAAGATGCTATTTTTTGAAAAAAACCAATTTTCGTGGGAGATGGAAAAACAAGTGCAATCTGATTCCAAAAAATTTGAAAAAAATATTTTTAGAATTTGCAGACAAAACGTGACGAGACTCTAGTTTTGATCATCTTCAAATTATTCATGATTTCGCTGCTATAGGTGCCCAAATGTGAAGATTTAGTTTTAAAAAATAATTTCAGTGTCTAGTTTGGCCAAAAATTGTAAACCACTATTGTGGGATCACCCCTATACAAGAGAAAATATCAAATGGAAAGAAAAAATGTTGATAGCTCAATTGCATACTAGCTCACACCATCTTAGGTGTGAAACAGGCAGGTGGGTGCTTCCTAAAGAGGAGTGGGAAAATAGAAAATGCCAATTTTGTAGCATGGGTATGGTGGAGACGGAATGACATTTCACCATGGAGTGCTCAACATATAAAGACATCTGGGCTAGTTATGTGGACACCGTGCAGGTGAATAATTTAAATACCTTGTTTGAAGAATCAAGGTTAGACAAAACTTCAAACTTCATCATCAAAATTCACTGCAAAAGAGCTGATCTTGAACGGAGTTTGCAATCTGTTTAGGGCCTTCTTGTGGGAGGCTCTTGAGTTGCTCTTGGGTCCCATAGGCTTCTTTGGCCTCGTGGACATCATTAAAATTTTTCATTTCATTTCAATGAGTTGTCAGGTGTGCCATATCATTCCCCTTATCAATTTTTTTTCTCACGCAAAAGAATGGATGCCCCTCCCTTCATGTGACATTCGAGGAGAAATGACAAGGGTTCCATACCTAATTAAATGCACCATCTCTCCTCTTTCTTTGTCGTGGCACCCATACTCTTTCCTTTACTCTCCTTGACTTCTATTAGGATTAGATAGTTGGTATGTGACATAATCCTATATATTTTGAGGAAATCAAGAAATGAAGAAAATTAGATAAGGTTTTGGATGAAGAGATAGATTGCATCGAAAGGAATGAAACATGAGAGTTAGTAGATCTATTTGAAGGTAAATATTTCTTAAGATTCAAATGGGTCTATAAGAATAAGTTCAATATAATTTAGGTGATCTGTTGAGAAATACAAATAAGGTTAGTAGAAAAATATTTTACCCAATCACATGGAATTGACTGTGATAAGACATTTGCACTAATTAAAAAGCCTGATGTAGTTAGAATGGTCTTAGCCATAGCAACATAAATAACTCAAAAAATTATTAGATGCATGTAAAATCAATAGTTTTGAATGGGTTTTAGAAGAAGAAGTGTATGTGAATCAACCACTAGACTATGCAAATGAATGTATATTGAAAACATATCTTTATAGTTACAAGAACTTACAAGCAAACATAATTATTAAGAAAATGCATTTTTAAGCAGGCAGTTCCAAGCCCACATATATAAGTAAACCTCATGTATTCAAGTACCTACATACAAAATGAGATCAATTTTAGAAGTTCATGCCCAACTTCATTATTTAACCATTTAGTACAACCTTATGAAAATATGCTTGATTGTTCAATGAGTTCATCTACAAATTTGTTCACATCAACATTAAACACCTTTCTCCACTACAAAACCAGTGAAAATGAATAAGATCAAGAATGTAAAGAATTGGCATACTTATATATTGTTTCAAAATTGTTGTAACCAACCTATTTTATTAAGTTCATGTCAATCAAAATAATTTAATCTTCGGTCTCGATCACCTGTCACTAGCATAGCTTTGTCTTAGGATATACAATAAACTATATGTAACCAACATTAATTGTAAAATGTTGCAACCTTAGCAATAAAATGTCCGCCTAACATTAAAATAAATGTGAATTTGTTACTAATTATACAAAAAAAATTGATGAAATGGATATTTATATTAATTTTTTTAAAAATATGGTATATTTATTTTTACAATATATTTTAATATAATAAAATATGATTTTTAATATATAATAAAATTTTAAAATATAATTTATAAAAAGGAATATTTAAATATTTAAATCTCCATGATTTATTTGTTGAAAGACTTTATGATTAAAATTTTCTTAAAATTTATTTTATTAACATATTAATTAATCTTGATTTAACAATAGATTACAAATAAAATATCCAAAGATTACATTAATTATTTTAAATTTTAAATATTTAAAACATTTAATAATATATTACACTCAAAATAATGAAACTCTTTCTATTATTCACTTTTTTATTAAAAAATCTTCTACATTCAAATAAATTCAAAAAAGAAAAATTGTACATACTACTTCTACCCAACAACTTTTATCTAAATTCTTCTCTTTCGTCATTATCAAAAACAAATATTATAAGTGTTCTTTGTAGTGAAATATATTGTTTGTTAAACATTTTAGGAATTCATTATTATTGAACTCAAAACATCTTTTAACATCACTCAAAAAGTCTCCAATTAACCTTTCAGTCATAAAAATTAACCCACAAAAAGATGGAATCATCCTAAATATGAGCTATACAATATGACCTAAAAGATTGATATAAAAATCTTCACACAAATTTTTGTTGAAGAAAGAGATAATGTTAAATGCATTATATTTTAATTAGAAGGTAATATAAAACAAAATAATAAATGAAGAAAATTAATAGAATACCATACATTGGGTTGCCAATGACCACACGCAATGACTCCAATTAATCAACCACTTTTTCTAGCCCTAACTCTCCTACCATAATCCTCTATGTTAGCCTTTTTGTTAGATGTGTTTCCAGGTTAGGGTTAGTGTTTTCCATTCCATTATTACAACCACTTCCTGCAACTATGTCTTGATCAACCCTCGCTCTACTAAGATTGATTAACATCTTTGCTATATGTCCAATATCATTCAATTCACAAGGATTCTCTAGTTTTTTTCTTTTTCTACCCCTAAAACTCACCTCAGTAGTAGGATCTGTTATATTCGAAGCAACACTAGACAGTGATTTAATTTGAGCCTGGGAAACATTTGAATTAAGGCTTTCCATTATTGTAAAGCCTGCATAATGTAAGAAATCAAGTTAGGACAATAAATATATCTAAAAGTTAGTACATCACTTAAGAAAGTTGGGTCCATTGATATAAGTAAGTAAAAAGGTTTCAATATCCTTCATCATACTAAAATAATCTATGAGACTTTATAATATTACGAATTACTTTTGAGTTAGTGAAAGATTGAGGTCAGACATAACTCTATTCTTTGTTGCTTGTTCCTATTAAGTGGTAAAAAACTATGTGAAAGTGTGGATGAATGTTCCTCTCACATGGTAAGAATTATGATTGGTAAAGAGTTAATGATTGGTATTCTTAAGTGATAAAGAACTCTGTGTGGGAAAGGGTAAATGACATATTCCTCTTTATGCTTAAAAACCCTATGTGGGAAAGGTAACGAACCTTGGAACATGTATGTACTCTTAAACCTAGATGATGAAATGTAATAGAGTGTTTCAATAGAAAAGCACTACAAAATGCTGATGGAAGAACCTAAAAGACCAGCTTGAACGAAATAAAAGGAAAATCACATGTTTATTGTTTCTTAACATAAGTTTTACCTAAGGTGAAACTACACAAGACGTTTACTCTTCTTTGACTACATCAAGGCAAGCATGTGTGTTTCCTGAACATGATTGAATGGGAAGAGTGCATGCATTGATTGTAATCAGAACCCCCTTGCTTATCAAAGTCGCAACATCCTCTTGATGTACCTGTGGATCACTTTATTCACATTGCTTAGTCTGTTGGTGATTGAATACTTTTGATACAACAAATTCACCCTCCATTTCACCCTCCTTAGTACCAAGATGGTACTGATACATCACCCAATTAGTTTTCTTGACTTTTGAACCCTTTACAGAAGTATACAAAACCATGATCTTCTAGCATCCTTTTTGTTTCTCATTTTCAATTATAGGCTGTGTTTTTCCTGTCTTGCACCAACATACTTCTCCTCTAATAGAAACATCACTTAATATTTTTCAATACCTATTGGATAAGGCTTGCTTGTTTTATAGAAAAAGTGAATAATACTACCATCTTGTTTAATTCCTATCAAAAACCCTTAGATAAGGCAAACACATATATAAATTAGAGAAATGACATTTATCAAAGGTAGCCACCAATTACTTGACAATTTAAGGATGTATAAAGGGATGAGGCTTTGCATTATCAATCCCGACCTTTTTTGATAAATGTCTCAAAAGTTCTTAATCTGAAGGGTTGAATTTTTCACCTGTAGGTAGCCTAGGCCAGTCTTGCAAAACCTGCAAACAACATATTATCTTATGTACACAGTTTAGCTATCAAGTACAAAGTGTTGTGACTGTTTATCTACAGATTGGATTCTAAAGAATCCCAATTTCTAACAATAGATGCTTACATTATCAGTAATCTTGCGTCAATTGATGTCAAATATACATGAATACCAACATTCTTTTTCATTTCTAACCTAGTTTTTTTGTTTGCTCAACCATTAAAATAATTGTTAGCTACCTTTCAATGAGACAAAAAGTTACAAGACCCAATACATTCTACTCAACCCATAAAAGGGAAATGAGAGATAAGCAAAATTTAGGAAAAATAATTCTCATTGAGAAGATTGAATGCCCATAAAATTTAACAAAAGGTAGCCATCCTATCACCTTATATAAAATGGGGGCATTCCTTTCTTATCAATGTAGTAGAAAAATTTGATGACGAATTGTAGAGTCAAATGGAATAAGCTCAATTAGGACAAGTATTGCAGAACTTCCATAACAAAGCCTCATACCCAAATGAGAATTCCATAAGAAATAATAAAACTTTAAAATTGGACAAAAATACTGCATCCAAATTTTTAGGTATTGAAAATTTGAGTAAAATACACCATCCAACGTGCCCTAACAAATGAACCATAAGAATGTTTAGAAATAGAACTAGCCACTTTCTCAATTTCCTTAAGCAACCAGAATTTCAAACCTTGCATAGCTGTCAATGCTTTGAAGACAGATGCAAATCTTCTAACACGCTAGTTACTGTCCTATGTGGCCTCAACATAAAAGGTATTGACTAAGGACATGGATAGAAGTATAAAAGGAAAAGATCCCATAAAATATTGCCATGTAATTCCATGGAAATGGCCAGCCTTAAAAATGTGAAAATAAGATTATGCCACTAGAACTTACATAAGGTTAATGCTTAGAGAAGAATTTTTGTGTCAATTTTTTGACAAAGCGAAAGCTCATGCAAATTACCCCTAAATTTTTCTCAACAGGTACGATTTGGACAGTTACTAAGAATTGGCCCTAAAAATTCTTAGCAGCAGCTACTTGGAAAATTGAAGTGCTTTTTATGGAACCAAAAGCTAATAGCCATCTTTTGCTACTTTATGAAGGGGCTATGCCACCTTTCAAGGTGCTTAGTCAAAGGAAAGCTTTGGTTAGTAGAAGTATTGCAGTGGCCAGTTCGATTGAAAGTAAGAACTTATTATATGAAGGAAAATAATGGTGATCTGCTGATCACAAAACAAACAATATGCAAAAGCCCCAAATTGCCTTAGAGAAGAAGAGGCAAGGCATCAATATATAGAGTTCCAGATTTACAAAGGAGTTATGTCACACAACCACAATGACCAATAACTCAACCATAACACTAAATGCAAAACCTGAAAGTCAAGAAAGGATAGCTACATACTTAATAAGCCCAATGGGCATTACCAATAAGTCAAGAAAAGCTGTGAAACATGTTTTAGACTGATGTGTTGATAAATTTTGTCATTCTCCCCCATAATGACCAGTGGGAAGAACATGAAGTAGATCTCTAAGTTTCTGGAACCTTTCACGAGCTAGAGACTTCGTGAAAATATCTACTAGTTGATCTTCTGTATTACAGTACATAATCTCAATCAATCCCTATTGAACCAATTCTTTGATGTAGTGGTGTTGAATCTCAATATGTTTGGTCCTATTATGAAATACTGGATTCTTTGTCATTTGTATAGCACTCTTGTTGTCACAATACAACAATGTAGGTCCAGTTTGTATGTGGTGTAAATCCTCTAGTAGTCGTCTCAACCACACAGTTTGGCAAGTTGCTGATGTTGCGGCTTTATACTCGGCCTCTGCTGTAGAAAGTGAGACGGTTGGTTGTTTCTTGGACTTCCAAGAGAAAAATGCTGAACCAAGACTGAAAGTGTAACCAGAAGTAGACTTTCGGTCATTTGTGGAGCCTGCCCAATCTGAATCTGTATAACGAACCAACTTGCTATCCTCTGAATGCTGAAATTTGAGTTCATAACTCAATGTCCCTTTGACATATCAAAGAATCCTCTTAGCTGCATTCCAATGTGTTTGCTTAGGTTATGATATGAACCTAGATACCAAGCTCACTGCATATGTGATATCTGGTCGAGTAGTAGTTAAGTAGATCAAACTACCAATCAACTATCTATATAGAGTAGGGTGCACTAGATTTGACACATCTAAGCTAGACAATTTAAGTCCAACTTCAATAGGTGTTGCAACTGGTTTGCAACTATTCATCTGAAATCTCTGTAGGATGTCTGAAGCATATTTTTTCTGAGACATGAATATTTCATCTTTGTTTTTCCATACTTCTATACCAAGAAAATAGTTCATCTGTCCCAAATCTGTCATCTCAAATTCAGCAACCATAGCTACTCTAAACTCTGCAAATAAAGCTAAATTGTTCCCAGTGTAGATAAGATCATCAACATAGAGAACTAGGATAAAAATATCCTTAGTTGAGCTCCTTATATAAAGATTTGGATCTGAATGACTTCTTAGAAAACCTTTCTACTATAGGTATGAGTCTATCCTTAAATACCATGCTCTTGGTGCTTGCTTAAGACCATATAAGGCCTTCTTTAATCTGTAAACATAATGCTCTTTAGAGGGTATTTCAAAACCTCTAGGTTGAGAAACATACACTTCCTCATCAATATATCCATTCAAAAAAGCACTCTTTACATCCATTTGATAAACTATCCAACTCTGCTGAGCTGCCAAAGCCAAAACCAATTTGATAGTATCCATGCGTGCTACAGGTGCAAATGTTTCAGTGTAATCAATACCTTCCTATTGAGTGTATCCTTTGGCTACCAATCTAGCCTTATGCTTATCAATGCTTCCATCAGATTTATACTTAGTTTTATACACCCATCTTGTACCAACAATTTCCTTACCAGGAGGTACCTGAACCAAATCCCATGTGTCATTCCTTTCAATTGTTTCTATCTCACTATGCATTGCTTCAACCCATTCTTCTTTTTCTTGAGCTTGTTCAAATGTTTGTGGTTCATTACTTTCCATGATTTGAGTCATCAAAGCATAATTCACTTTTCCTTGTGATCTTGTTGTCATTTTCTCAAAATTTGAATCCAACATAAGAGTTGATGGATGATTCTTTTCTGCTCTTCTTTGATATTTTTGATACCTTCTTGCTCCTATACTAGAAGACTCAGGTTCATTTTCTTCTTCTTCTCCTTCTTCAACTTCATCAATCATTATCTCTTTTCCCTTTGTTTCATTTTCCTTACTATATTTTGCTGCTTCATTGAATAACACATCTCTACTTATAACAAGCTTCTTTCCTATTGGGTCATACAATCTATTTGCTTTATTTTCTGATCCATACCCAATAAAAATACATTTTAGGCCTTTATCATCTAACTTAGACCTTTTTTCTTTTGGTATGTGTGCATAAGCAACACAACCAAATACTCTCAAGTGATTAACACTTGGCTTTACCCCAGACCATGCTTGTTCAGGAGTCATTCCTTTAACTGCTTTTGTAGGACTTCTATTTAGAAGATACACTATTGTGCATACTGCTTCTGCCCAATAACTTTTATCTAAATTCTTCTCTTTCATCATGCTCCTTGCCATTTCAACAATTGTCCTATTCTTCCTTTCAGCAACTCCATTTTGTTGTGGAGTGTAGGAAGTAGTGAACTCTCTCTTGATTCCATGATTTTTGCAAAAATCTAGAAACTGATTTGATTTGTATTCACCTCCATTGTCTGACCTTATCACTTTGATGTACTTACCACTTTGTTTCTCAACCAACTTCTTGAATTCTACAAATTTTTCAAACACTTCTGATTTTGAAACCAAACAATATACCCAAGTTTTTCTTGAGTAATCATCAATGAAGGTTAGAAAATACTTATATTTATTCAAAGAAGGTGTTTCCATGGGACCACACAAATCCATATGGATTATCTCAAGATGCTGCTTAGCTCTACTGGATTTACCAATTGGAAAGCTAACTCTGTGTTGTTTGCTGACAACACATTCTTCACACACTTCTTTTGTATTTTCAATGAAAGGTGGACCCTCAACCATTTTGAATCTCTTTAGGAAAATTAACCCACTAAAGCTGAGGTGACCGTATCTTTGGTGCCAAATTTTACTTTCATTCATTTCACCAGACCTCAATGGTTGGCTTCCATGAGTGAAATGAAGAGGAAACATCCTATCACCTGTCATCCTTGCTCTTGCAACAATTGAATTCCTTTTTAACTTGTCTCTTATTATGCACTCATTCTTATCAAAAGTCACTTGATAATTTTGTTCTAGCATTTTTCCAACAGACAACAAATTCTTTTTTAGTGCCAGAACCAATAGTGTTTCATTAATATGTTTAACTTCACCATATTTTGTTGTAACTGCAATTGTACCTTTACCTTTGCTTCCATGAGATTGATTATCTCCTAGTACTACCGTACTTCAATGTTTTTCATCCAAATTGACAAATAAATGCTCATTAGATGTCATATGTGAAGAAAATCTAGAATCAATATACCATACATTATTTTCACTGGCATTTGCATTAAAGCAAGCCATAAACAAATTTTGTTTATTTTCAACAATACTATGAGCATTTCTTTTTTCTATTTCACCGTGTTTACTCTAACATTCTAATTCATAGTGTCTAAACTTGTTGCAATGAAAGCATTAGACATTATTTTTATCATAGTCTCCCCCATTGTTTCTATCTCTTCCTCTTCCAGTACCTTGAAGTTGCTACTTCTTCCTTTGAAATTATTACCTCTTCCTCTAAAATTACTGGATTCACCTTTGTATTCATTTTTATTTTGATTCCTAAAAAATGTGTTTCTTTTTCCTCTTATGCTTGCTTTAGAGGAAAATGCTTGCTCTAAGCTTTCTTCATTACTTTTCATTCTTTCTTCAGCAATTAATAAAATTCCACTTAGCTCATCTATTTGCATAGTTGTGAGATCTTTGGAAATCTCAATTGTAGAAACCACACCATCAAATTTAGAAATCAAACTCCTTAGAATTTTCTCAAGGACATGCTTGTCATCTACATCTTCCCCTAAAACTTTCATTTGACTTACTAGACCTTCTACCTTTGTTAGAAATTCATTCACAGATTCACTAGTAGTCATCTTTACGTTCTCAAAATTTTTCCTCATTGTCTATAATTTTGCAGTTTGTGCACCTTGATATGCATTATTCAATATTTTCCATGCTTGCTGAGAATGAATAGCACCACTTATCCTAGGAAAAATTGCTTGATTAATTGCACCTTGAATCAGAAATAGGGCTTCATTATCCTTCTTTATACTTGCTTTGTATTCTCTTTTTTGTTGATCATTTAATGCATTAAATGCAGTTGTATCTAGTTCTACATACCCTACTTGTACAATTTCCCACAAGAATTAGCATGTTATACATAACATTTCCTGCCATGTTTTCCATGAAAAATGTGCACAATGACCCAAAAGTTCAACACAAGTTTCAGAGAGATCTTTGCAAATAGATACTCCCCTTGTCCTTTCAAATAGGACCCACATGCAAAAATATTTTTATATTGTATTGATTTTTGGAGATTAAGTGTCGGTTGCAACCGATAATGCACTTAATTACACAATATTCACTTACAAAAAGAAAAACAACACTTTGATAACCCTCTAAGAAAACTCTTAGTCTTCAATACATCATTTTTCTTTTCAGATAAATACCAAGGCAGATCTCAAAATAAAATATTAAAGCTCAAATCATACTCTAAAAAATAACTTTTTCTTAATTATTCCCTTTTCTAATATTTCCTTAAATAAGAACTTAGGTGGCCTTATAAGGATTAAGGCTTTTAAATTCTTCCTAGCATAGATTATAAGGAAGGAGGGCAAGTATTATGGTTTTTTAAAAAAACATAAAGACTTTCACATATTCATAAAAACTTGCCTAAAGACTTTTTAGGCATTGGCGTGGAAAAAAAAACAAGAAACTTTCTCACGCAACTCTATTGTGTTGTGCGCTGCACAGGCAGCAGACTACGATTTCTGTTCTTCTAGCAAGGGCTTCAAAACTCCATCAGGCAACACTAAAATCTTCAACTGCGGTCAGATCTTTTGGCAACGCTTTCCTTACACCTGCAGTCCTTTGTAAAACAAATATGCATTCCTATCAGCAGCATAAATTGCAGAGACAATAAAACAAAGATAAAACAGAGTAAAACGGAGTAGACAAATTATTGCTACAACAATATCAACACTCAGATTTTTATTCAGATTCAACTTCCTTCTAGCCACGTCTCCTCCAACTCCTTGATCTCTTCTGGATCTCCTACAATGACTGCTGGATTTTTCTTGAGCTGGCTTTGATACTAGATGAAGGAAAATAATGGTGATCTTCTAATCACAAAACAAACAATATGCAAAAGCCCCAAATTGCCTTAGAGAAGAAGAGGCAGGGCATCAATATATAGAGTTCCAGATTTACAGAGTTATGTCACACAACCACAATGACCAATAACTCAACCATAATACTAAATGCAAAACCTGAAAGTCAAGAAAGGATAGCTACATACTTAATAAGCCCAATAGGCATTACAAATAAGTCAAGAAAAGCTGCGGCACATGTTGTAGACTGATGTGTTGATAAATGTTGTCATTATACCCATTGGAAATGCCCACCTTTTGATCCAAGATCTTCTGGCATCAAGTCCTTTTTCTTCCTAGTTTCGAAGGCATCACATCTCATTGTTAAAGTTATATATTCTAATTATCCAAAGAAAGCAATAGATTTAATATTCTAGCCGGATAAGGATCGTCTCCACTTAGATGTTGCAAACTACTCAATAGTGTGGAATGTGGACTTTGGAGAAACAAAAATACTTAAGGCATCACATCTCATTGTTAAAGTTATATATTCTAATTATCCAAAGAAAGCAATAGATTTAATATTCTAGCCGGATAAGGATCGTCTCCACTTAGATGTTGCAAACTACTCAATAGTGTGGAATGTGGACTTTGGAGAAACAAAAATACTTAGTCACAAAGAATTGCAATTAGCAAGTATATTGAGGCCATACATGATTATTGTCGATTTTATAGTTGCAGTTGGGGCAATCAATGCTGGCATCACTCCTCCAATTCTGTCCTCTTGCATTTTTTACTTTCGTCGCAATTCCATGACCATCAAGAATATATGGTGCTCTGCATTCCCATTTGAGGGAATAGAATGTTAGCTTTCTTCTCATGTATCTGAGTATTTTATGAACAAATAACTGATAGTACATTTTTTATGCAAAGACTTCAACGCATGATAATGGTTAAATTCGATTAATTGAAGATAGAAATCGGTGAATTATTTTACAATGAAAAAGAAAAAAAAGGGACACATTTAGATAAAATATCATTTTGAGATATATTTTGACATTTTCAGTTCTTTTGTTTTTAAGAATACAACTCTTTTGAATTAGCTTGATTCCAATATATGTTTGTAATCCTCAATCAACCATTAAAGAATAGCAAGTAGTAGCTACCGCAAAAGCATTTGGATGAAGTAGTTAAGTTATGATTACAAAAGATGGGAACAATACTTGCAAAAGTGTAGATGTCATGTTTACACGCTGGTGCAGTGCAACTGGCAATCGAAGAAGGAACGGTGTGGTTTTTCCAGAAACAATTAACTGTTTTCCCACAACAATTCAGAAATTATTGCCAATAGCTAATGTCTCGACCCTTTAGGGAAAGAAAGACGCTAAGTGACCTAAAATTCGCATATTTCAGTATACTGCAACACAAGTGACATACAAGACTACAGTTTGTTTGTAAGCTCATGCCCCTTTAAAATTGGTCTTCAATTAGGGGTTGTTGAGAGAATTTAGGGTCCTGTTTGATAAATCTAATTCAATACAGTTTCTACAATGACTATTTAGAGGTGCAGTTTCTAGCATCAGTAGAAACTGCACCTCTAAATAGTCATGGTATAAATTGTATTAGTATGATTTCACAATTTGTGCACATCCTTTTTAAAAAGGACACATAAAATTTAAACGATTTTATTTTGAAACAAAATTCTCTGAAAAATCAAATCTTGAACGGGATTATGCCGCTCAAGGATAACCTGAGACCATTTTTGAATTTTTAAAATTTTTAAATTAAATCTTCATGATTCTTCTAAGCTTCTAGGATTTGAATCCTTACGAGATGATGGACACCTTGTGCATGCTCTGTATAGCACTTCTCTCTGTAACTGAATGGTGAAATTAGCATAAATTAATCTAGGGGGATTGGCAAGGCTAGGTTTGCTCAGCTCACTAGTTCAAAGCCATGGGGTACAAGGCTAGGTTTACTCAGCTCACTATTTCAAAGCCATGGGGTACAAAATTTACACGATATATGAATGAAGTGAAACGGTCCCCTAGTTCACACAAGGGGTTTTGGTTGGCTAGGCTGGGACCTAGAAGTATGCATCTCTTTCATGGCTGAATAGAATATTTACTTAAAATATAAATGGGAGAGTTGAAGCTTTCTTTAGATACTTCTGGAAATTTTGAAGAGCAGTTTGCATGAAAATAGCTTTATCAGAAAATTAAATCTTTTCAGCATCTACAATGTAGATACAATTGTTAGTCTTATATCCCAACAAAGGTCAGATATACAAATCTATAATTTTTTTAACACCCGCATCTATGGGAAACCTCCAGTCTCTCTGCAGCACCTGCACAAGCTTTCCTCTGATAAAATTGGCCTCTCTAACTTTGAAGGTGAAGATTCCAAGTTGTCTAAGCGACAATTATCAATTAGTTAAATATTTTTCTGAGAAATTTCAATTCCTTTAAACTTTACTGTTAAATTTACTGTTATCCCCAGCCACTTTTAATAGAGAAGATTAAAATAATTGAAAATTGTATTGAATTAGATTTATCAAAGAGGCCCCTAAATTCTCTCAACAGCACCCGCTGAGAATGATGCGTTAACACTCATGGGACAGCTAGCTTATTATGGTGCTGCTAATTTTATGTTGCTCGAGTTAGATTCCCTAACCTCTTGTGTCCAGTTCCTTGCCTTTCACATATAAGTTTATAACCTAGTTTTGTGTTGGCTAATTCCCAATGGTGAATGGATTATACTTGGAAGCTGGAATTGATAAAGTGTGAGCAGGACATCATTCATAAAGAGAAACTAAACATAGGTATGGCCAATGATT
Organism: Sequoia sempervirens; assembly: GCA_007258455.2. NCBI lineage: Eukaryota > Viridiplantae > Streptophyta > Pinopsida > Cupressales > Cupressaceae > Sequoia > Sequoia sempervirens. Next base: position 305,364,344 of record VDFB02270651.1, on the reverse strand, counting down.
CATAACATTGGAAGGGGATGGAAAGAAGTCCTCAAACCTAGAGATAGTAAAAACATTTCCTTTTATAATACAAAAAAACACTGGACATGGGCCATGAAAGCTGCGACAAAACAAAAAGCAGGGTTGCGTGTCTTTTTTGGAAGTAGGGGAAGTACTTGTATGTTCGGGTTTGAGGCATGGGCATTTGTTAGAGTTAGGCTAGTGCTTCACTTTCACGAGTCTAAATCTTTTGTCTGTATGCATGAGTTTGACAGTTGTAGAGTGTATATAACTCATTGATCATCTTACTCATTGTTTTTGCAATGCTGTATATGTAGACCAAAAAAAAATGTGTTTTTGTTTGGAATGTTTGAAAATAGAAAATGATATTCTATTTCTCACTTCATAAAAACCATAGTTCTGCTTCTGCTTTTCAATAGTGGTAAAGTATGTGTCTGTTTAGATTATTTCACTGAGAAGTAGCAGGTGGAATATTGTTTTAAACTTTTTGTTAGAACTATCTAGTAATTTCTACTATCCCCTTTCCCTTCAACCATTTGCATTAAATTCACCAACTTCACCACCGACTTCAATAAGTTATTCATCTAGAAATGTCGACGATCAAAGTCTACTTTCTTCTTCCACCGACTGCATTTAAAATTATCCATCTAGAAATGTTGGTGACAATAGAAAAATGTGAGTAAGGGGAATTCTAGAGACTTCTGTATTTTTCTGAAACCTCTATAAAAGGAAGTAGATGTAACCATTTCCAGCAGGCAATAAAATTGAGTTTATTGTGCCATAGCACATTCACTTCTCTATTTTGTTTCTGCTTCTGCCCACATCATAGTGGTATCAAAGCAGGTCATTGGGAGAGCTAGGAATATTGTGGTGTGCAAAGATGGTGTGCAGAAGTCCAAAGAATAGGAGCACTGTCTGAAGCTGAATACTGAAGATTTGTAAAGGTCGCAGCCTTAAGAGGAAGCCAATCACTATTTACAACACTGAAAGGGAGATCGTTGTTTTATGAAGAGACTGCAGAATCATTGTAAAAGGTGAACAAAGGTAATGATATGAGCAATAGCTTGTGAATTTATGAAGGGTTTTTGTTCGTAGGATTCTGATAGAAAATTTGTTGGTGTTTGAAGTATTTTTTGAAAAGGATTGTATTTTGTTAAAAAATGGCATCAGGCATGTATCAACAACCTATGATCCCAATATTTTCTGGCAAGAATTATGATAATTGGGCTTTTAGAATGAAATTAACATTTGATTCATATGAGTTATCAGACATAGTTTTAAATGGTTATACTGAACCACAAGATGAATCTACTTTGAGTGCTGATGAAAAGAAAAAACTTGATGAAAATAGGAAAAAGAATAGAAGGGCTTTGTAGATAATTGGGAAAGCATTGGATGATTCAGTTGTTAGAAGGATTAAACCAGCCATTACAGCCAAGCAAGCATGGGACATTCTAGAGACGGCATATCAAGGTACTACTAAGGAAAAAATTGCCAAACTACAAGCACTTAGAAGAGAATTTAAAAATTTGCAAATGAAAGATTCTGAATCAATAGACCAATTCACATATCGTGTTACGGATTTGGTTAATCAAATAAGGCAAAATGGTGATGAGCTAATAGATCAAAAGGTTGTAGAAAATGTTTTAAGAAGTTTTCCTAGAAAATTTGATGCAATTGTTGTGGTAATTGAGGAATCTAAAGATTTGACTACATATTCTATGAATGAGTTGGTTGGCTCTTTGAAAAATTATGAATACAGGTTGAATAGAAATGACAATACCTCATTGGAGAATGCATTCAAAACACAAATGCCATTTGGCAGAGGTAGAGGAAGAGGAAATCCTAGATTCAGAGGAAGAGGAAGAGGAAGATATAATTATCAAAGAGAAGAAAGGAGGAGTCCAAATCCAGGAGGAAGGAGAAATCAAAGTTTCAACTCAAGAGGACGCAATAACTATCAGACACCACAAAGGTATGATAAGTCTAATGTTCAATGTTATTATTGCAAGAAGTATGGTCACTTGTTAAATGAATGTCGAAAGAAACAAGCAGATATGGGAAAACAAAATGCAAATTTCTCTAAGAGTAGTTCTGAGACATTGTTTATTACTTGTAATGTAGCTCAAGAAAGTATGAGTAACATTTGGTTTCTTCATAGTGGTTGCAGTAATCATATAACTGGAAATAAAGAGTTGTTTGAGAATTTGGATACTTCAGTTAAATCAGAAATTAAATTGGGTAATGATAACATAGTGGAAGTCATGGGAAAAGGTGCAATTAATGTAATAACAAAACTTGGTAAGAAAACTATTCCTGATGTTTATTTTGTACCCAGTTTGAAGCATAATCTCATAAGTGTGGGACAACTCACTCAAAAGGGTTATAGAGTTGCTTTTGAAAAAATTGTGTGCACTATATTTGATATTTCTCCTAGTAACATGGTGATTGCCAAGATTGAAATGAAAAACAACAAAATGTTCGCACTTTGCATGAAAAGTGAAATGGTGGAGGAGATCAGAGCAAGTTTCAAGGCATCAAGTCAAGATCAAGCACGGAAATGGCATTTAAGGTATGGCCATCTAAACTTCAAAGGAATATATTTGTTGCAAAGGAAGAATATGGTAAGAAGTTTACCCTCCATTGAAGCACCATTGAGTACATGTGAAAGTTGTGTTTTGGCTAAGAAACATAGAAAGAGTTTTCCAAAAGAAATGTCATATAGAGCTTGGGAACCTTTAGAAATTGTGCATACAGATTTATGTGGTCCAATGCAAACCTCATCATTAGGGGGGAGAATTTATTTTCTAACATTCATTGATGACTTTAGTAGAAAAACATGGGTTTATTTTCTTAAATAAAAATTTGAAACATTTGGTAAGTTCAAGGAATTCAAGGCATTGGTTGAGAAACAAAGTGGCCTATCCATCAAGGTATTGAGATTAGATAGAGGAGGAGAATACAAGTCAAATGAGTTTTTGGATTATTGTAGGTATCATGGAATAAAGAAGAAATTCACTACAAGTTACACACCTCAGGAGAATGGTGTTGTGGAAAGGAAGAATCGAACAATAATGGAGATGGCAAGGAGCATGTTGAAAGGTAAGAATCTACCTAATGAGTATTGGGCTGAAGCAGTTGCTTGTGCAGTTTATATCTTGAATAGGAGTCCAACAAATATTGTGAGGGACATGATTCCACAACAAGCATGGAGTGGTAAGCATCATAGTGTTTCTCATTTTAGAGTATTTGGTTGTATTGCATATGCACATGTGCCTAAAGAAAAAATGAGTAAATTGGATGATAAAAGTGAAAAATGTATTTTTATTGGTTATGATGAACAATCTAAGGCATATAAGTTGTTTAATCTTATAACTAAGAAAGTCATTGTAAGTAGAGATGTTATATTCAAAGAAGAAGAATCTTGGGATGGCAATATAGAAAAGACAATTGTAGGTATAGGAACAATACCATATGAAGAACAAGAAGAAAAAGGTCAAGGAGAACAAGGAGAACACTCAAATGAGCAAGGAGAAATACCATCAAGAAGCCAACAAGGAGAAAACTTACAAATGCAAGTTGAGCAAGGAGAATCATCAAGTCCACAAGTAAGTAATGAATCAAATCCTACACTTGCATCATTAAGACCAAGACTAAGAGGCAACAAGACTAGGAGCTTGCAAGAAATATATGATCAAGGAGATAGGATAGATTTTCAATCAAATTTTGCTTTATTTGCTCAAGATCCTATATATTTTGAAGATGCAATTAAGGAAGAACATTGGATTAATGCAATGAATGATGAAATGGAATCTATTCAAAAAAATGATACATGGGATCTAGTTGATCTACCTAAGGATAAAGAATGCATAGGAGTGAAATGGGTTTATAAAACTAAGTATAAGGCAAATGGAGAAGTTGACAAATATAAGGCAAGATTAGTAGCCAAGGGATTTGCACAAGAATATGGAGTTGATTATAATGAAACATTTGCACTCGTAGAAAGACTTGATACTATTAGATTGGTACTAGCTATTGCAGCCCAAAACAATTGGAAGGTTTATCAAATGGATGTCAAATCAGCTTTCTTGAATGGATATTTAGAAGAAGAGGTTTATGTGCAGCAACCACCAATATATGAAATAAAATTGACAAATATAAGGCAAGATTAGTAGCCAAGGGATTTGCACAAGAATATGGAGTTGATTATAATGAAACATTTGCACCCGTAGCAAGACTTGATACTATTAGATTGGTACTAGCTATTGCAGCCCAAAACAATTAGAAGGTTTATCAAATGGATGTCAAATCAACTTTCTTGAATTGATATTTAGAAGAAGAGGTTTATGTGCAGCAACCACAAGTGGAAGAAGGCACTTTATGGATTAAAGCAAGCACCAAGAGCGTGGTATAGTAGGATAGATTCATACATGATAAAGAATGAATTTAGCAGAAGCACTAGTGAACCTACACTATACACCAAAGTCAATGAGCATGGTCAGATTTTGATTGTTTGCTTATATGTTGATGATTTGATCCTTACAAGAAATCTTTCTATTGACATGTTTAAATCAGCAATGAAAAAGGAATTTGAGATGACAGATTTGGGTTTAATGAAATATTTTCTTGGCATTGAAGTCACACAGAATGATAAAGGAATTTTCATTTGTCAAAGTAAATATGAAAAAGATTTTTTGAGGAGGTTTAGATTGATAAATTGTAGACCAATTTCTACTTCTGTGGAAATAGGAACAAAACTAAGTAGAGAAGATAATGAAATGGATTATAATTCAACTATATTTAGAAAATTGGTTGGTAGTTTGATGTATCTCACAACAACTAGGCCAGATATAATGTATGGAGTTAGTTTGATTTCTAGATTCATGGATGCACCAAAAAATTCACATTGGCAAGCAAGAAAAAGGTTATTAAGGTACATTGCAAGAACTATGAATCATGGTATATTGTATTCTACTTCAGATAATTTTCAGTTGGTTGGATACACAAATAGTGATTTTGCAGGAAGTATGTATGACAGAAAGAGTACAATGGATATGCATTTCATCTTGGAACAAGAATTGTGGCATGGGAGTCAAATAAACAACCAATAGTGACAATCTCGTCAGCAGAAGCAGAGTATGTTGCAGGTACATCAGCAGCATGTCAAGCAGTTTGGATGTGAAGAATCTTGAAGGATCTAATGCATGAGCAAGAGGAGCCTACTACAATCTATTGTGACAACAAGTCCACCATTGCACTATCAAAGAATCATATTTTCCACAAGAGGACAAAACACATTGACACTAGATATCGCTTCATTCAAGAATTGGTCAACAATGGAGAACTCATTCTATAGCATTGCAGATCAAAGGAGCAACGTGCAGACATATTCACAAAGGCATTAGCACAAGAACAATTTGAATATTTGAGAGAAATATTGGGCATTGTAAATATTGATGTAATTAATTATTGATAGTAGAAATTAGGGGGGAGTGTTAAAACTATCTAGTAATTTCTACTGTCCCCTTTCCCTTCAACTGTTTGCATTAAATTCACCAACTTCACCACTGACTACAATAAGTTATTCATCTAGAAATGTCAACGGTCAAAGTCTAGTTTCTTCTTCCACCGACTGCATTTAAAATTCTCCATCTAGAAATGTCAGTGACAATAGAAAAATGTAAGGGGAATTCTAGAGACTTTTGTATTTTTCTAAAACCTTTATAAAAGGAAGTAGATGTAACCATTTCCAGCAGGCAATAAAATCAAGTTTATTGTGTCGTAGCACATTCACTTCTCTGTTTTGTTTCTACTTCTGCCCACATCACTTTTAATTGACTAAACATGTCTTGCTATCAATTTTTATTTTTTATATTTTTAAATTAGTAAATTGAGAGTTTTATTAGATCCGGGGCTTAAATTTGATGGTCATATTGGCCATATTTAGTCATTTTAGCTATAAAATACAACTAAAATTTTAGGAAGACTGTGTCATTTGAAAGGCAAAATTTTAGTTAAACTATCAAAAATCTTATGTAATTATTCCTATATATGTTTTTTCAATCTACATATATTTTCTTAAAATAAATAATCTTTATTTTATTTTATTTTAAATAAAAGTGGCTATTCCACTGAACATTTTATTGATAAAAATACAAATTACATCCCCTGGTTCAATAGGAGCATACCGGTAGGAAAGAACTAGGGAAGAAAAATTCTGGTTATAGCTCCAAAAGAAAAAAGAAAAAAGTCAGAGAAACTAGCCTCAACACCATAACCAGATCCAGACAGAATCACCTTTATTATTTGAAAGGCAACTTCAAATAAATTACCGTCACAAAAAAAATTGTTTGACAGATCAAATTTAAGCCCTAAATTCACACCCTTTGCCTCAATCTGGGCATTAACTAGGCCCAGGTGGTGGGACTACAAACAGGGTTTCCGTCCTCAACAGATAGATGTGTATGTGTGGTGGACTATTAGAGGCATAGCCGCACAATACCTGCAAGACCATTGACCCAATGAGGGTTTGAATCTGGGTGACCACTGAAACAATGCCACCTTAACCATAATATTATGCTCTTAATGCTCACTATCCAGTATCAAGCAAATGTTATTTGCATGCATACTGTTAAATTTTCATTCACTATGGCTTAGCTTGCTGGAATATTATTGGAAATTTTGCATCTACCTTGCTTCATGATATAGGGATAACTAAAGTCTTGTATGTTGCTTGTGTTGCAGTAAACAAAAATATGCAAATTTTAGGTCACTTTGCATCTAACTTTCCCTAAAGGATCAAGAGATTAGCTATTGGAATAATTTATGAATTGTTGTGGGAAAATGATTAATTGTTCCTGGCAAAACCACACTATTCCTTTTCTGATTTCCAATTGCAGTGCACCAGCATGTAAACATAATTTTTCTCATATTTTGTAGTCATAACTTAAAAAATTCGTCGAAATGCTTTTGCGGTAGCTACTAGCGATTCTTTAATGCTTAATTGAGGATTGCAAATAAATATTGGAATCAAGCTAATTGAAAAGAGTTGTATTCTTAAAAACAAAAGAACTGAAAATGTCAAAATATATCCCAAAATGATATTTATCTAAGTGTGTCCCTTTCTTTTATTTTTCATTGTAAAGTAATTCACCAATTTCTATCTTCATTTAAATGAATTTAACCATTATCGTGCGTTGAGGAATTTGCATAAAAATTGTACTATCAATTATTTGTTGATAAAATACTCACATACATGAGAAAGATAATGTTTTATTTCCTCAAATGCCAATGCGGAGAACCATATATTCTTGACGGTCAAAGAATTGGAACAAAAGTTACAAATGCAAGAGGACAGAATTGGAGGAGTGATGCCAGCATTGATTACCCCAACTGCAACTATAAAATTGACAATAATCATGTATGGCCTCAATTTACTTGCTAATTGCAATTCTATGTGACTGAATATTTTTGTTTCTCCAAAGTCCACATTCCAAACTACTAAGTAGTTTGCAACATCTGAGTGGAGATAAGCCTTATCTAGAAATAATATTTAATCTATTGCTTTCTTTTGATAATTAGAATGTATAACTCTAACAATGAGATCCGATGCCTTCAAAACTAGGAAGAAAAAGGAAACTTGATGCTAGAAGATCTTGGATCAAAAGGTGGGCATTTCCAATGGGTATACTAAGTTCCTACCTTCAATCAAATAGACCACTGCAATACATCTATTAACTAAAGCTTTCCTTTGACTAAGCACCTTGAAAGGTGCCATAGCCCCTTCATCAAGTAGCAAAAGATGGCCATTACCTTTTGGTTCCATAAAAGATACTTCAATTTTAAAAGTAGTTGCTACTAAAAAATTTTCAAGCCAATTCTTAGTAGTTGTCGAAATCATACATGTTGAGAAAAATTTAGGGATAATTTGCATGAGTTTTCACTTTTGCAAAAAATTGACAAAAAAATTCTTCTCTAATCAATAACCGTATGTAAGTTCTAGTGGCATAATCTATTCTTCACATTTTTAAGATTGGCCATTTCAACTGAATTACATGGCAATACTTAATGGGACCTTTTCCTTTTATACTTCTATGCATTTCCTTAGTCAATACCTTTTATGCTGAGGCCACATAGGACAATAACTAGCCTATTAGAAGATTTGCCTCTGTCTTCAAAGCACTCACAGCTGTGCAAGGTTTGAAATTTTGGTTGCTTAAGGAAATTGAGAAACTCGTTGGTTCTATTTCGAAGAATTCTTATGGTTTGTTTGTTAGGGCAAGTTCGATGGTGTATTTTACTCAAATTCTCAATACCCAAAAATCTAGATAGAGTATTTTTCCCAATTTTAAAGTTTTATTATTTCTTATGGAATTCCAATTTGGGCAGGAGGGTTTGTTATGGAAGCTTTGCAATACTTGTCATAATTCAGCTTATTCTATTTGACTCTATGATTTTTCATCAAATTTTACTACTATATTGATAAGAAATGAATACACCCATTTTAAATAAGGTGATAGGATGGCTACCTTTTGTTAAATTTTATGGGCATTCAATCTTCTCAATAAGAATTTTGTTTCCTGAATTTTGCTTATCTCAAATTCCCTTTTACAAGTTGAGTAGAATCTACTAGGGCTTATAACATTTTGTCTCATTGAAGGGTAGCTAACAATTCTTTTGATGGTTGAGCAACCAAAAACATCTAGGTTAGAAATGCAAAAGAATGTTGGCATTCATGTATATTTGACATCAACTAATGCAAGATTATTGATAATGTATTCTTTAGAATCCAATCTGTAGATAAATAGTCACAATGCTTTGTACTTGAGAGCTAAACGGTGTACATAGGATAATTTGTTGTTTGTAAGGTTTGCAAGACTGGCTTAGGCTACCTGTAGGTGTAAAATTCGACCCTTCAAATCAAGAACTTTTGATATATTTAACAAAAAAGGTTGGAATTGGTAATGCAAAGCCTCATCCCTTTATAGAAGAATTTATTTTGACACTGAAAGATGAGAGTGGAATTTTCTATACAAATGCTGAAAATTTTTCAAGTAATTGGTGGCTACCTTTGATCACTATCGTTTCTCTGATTTATATATGTATTTCGCTTATCTAAAGGTTTTTTATATTGATTAAACAAGATGTGGTAGTATTATTCACATTTTCCATAAAACAGGAAAGACTTATTCAATAGGACATCATAAGTGTCAAAAAATATTAAGTGATGTTTCTATTGGACTAGAAGTACATTGGCACAAGAAAGACAAAACAAAGCCTGTAATGGAAAATGGGAAACAAAAAGGATGCAAGAAGATCGTGGTTTTGTATACTTCTACAAAGTGTTCAAAAGTCAGGTAAACTAATTGGGTGATGCATCAATACCATCTTGGTACTTAGGAGAGTGAAAGGGAGGGTGAATTTATTGTATCATAAGTATACTATCAACAAGAAACTAAGCCATGTGAAAAAAGTAATCCACATGTAAATCAAGAGGATGTTGTGACTTCGATTAGAAAGGGGGGTACGATTACACCTAATGCATGTCACTCCTCCCATTCAATCATGTTCAAGAAACACACACGCTTGCCTTGATGTAGTCAAAGAAGAGCGAACCCCTTGACCAGTTTCACCTTAGGTAAAACTTCTATTAAGAAACAATAAACAAGTTATTTTTCTTTGATTTCTTTCAAGTTGGTCTTTTAGGTTCTTCCATTAGCATTTTGTAGTGCTTTTCTATTGAAACATGTTACATTTCATCATCTAGGTTTAAGAGTACATACATGTTCCAAGGTTTGTTACCTTTTCCCACATAGGGTTTTTAAGCGCAAAGAGGAATATGTATTTCACCCTTTCCCACACAAAGTTCTTTATCACTTAAGAAGACCAATCATTTATACTTTACCACTTAGAGTTCTTACAAGTTCACCCACCCTTTCGCACAGTTTTTTTACCACTTAATAGGAACAAGTAGCAAAGAATAGAGTTATGTCTAACCTCAATATTTCACTACTTCAATAGTACTTTGTAATATGATAAAGTCTCAAAGACTGTTTTAGCATGATGAAGGATATTGAAACCTCTTTTACTCACTATATATGAATGGCTCCAACTTTCTTAAGTGATATACTAACTTTTAGATATATTTGTTGTGCTAGCATGCTTTCTTACATTGTGTAGGACTTACAAAAATGGAAAATATTAATGCAAATGTTTCCCAGGGTCAAATTAAATCCCTGTCTAGCTTCTAAGATAAGAGATCCTAATACTGAGGTGAGTCTTAGCGGTAGAAAATGGGAAAATCAGGAGAATCGTTGTGAATTGAATGATATTGGACTTCCAGCAAAGATGCTAATCTCTCCCAGTAGAGCAAGGGTTGATCAAGACACATTTGCAGGAAGTGGTGGTAATAATGGCATGGAAAACACTAGCCCTAACCCAAACACATTTAATGAAAAGGCTAACATAGACGATCATGATAGGAGAGTTGGGGTAGAAAAAGTGGCTCATGAATTGGAGTTGCTATGCCTATGGCCGTTGGAAAGCCAATATATGGTATTCTATTAATTTTTTTCATTTATTCTTTTGTTTGATGCTAGCTTCTAATTAAAATACAATGTATTGAACACTATATCTTTATTCAAGAAACATGTCTGTCAATATTTTTATATCTACCTTTCAAGTCATATTGTCTAGCTCATATTTAGGATGATTGATTTTTTCTTAGGTTATTTTTTCTTCAAAAATTTGGCATTACAATTGTGGACAAGCCAAGTAAAGCTAACGTAGTTGCTGATTTCCTTTCAAGAATTCAAAGTCAAGATGACTCTACACTTATTCAAGACTCCTTTCCTGATGAGCACCTGTTTACAATTAAGATTATTCACCCATGGTATGATGATATAGCAAATTATCTATCTACAGGAAGAACTCCTCCTCATTTCTCCTCTAAGGAAAAGAGATTATTGGTAGAGAAAAGCTTTAACTTTTCTTGGATTGCAGATTGCATGTTTTATACAGGGCCAGATCAAGTTATGAGGAAATCTATACAAGAGGAGGACACTCATGATATACTATATGCAAGCCATGATGAGCTGTGTGGTGGACATTTTGCTGCCAAAAGAACAACAATGAAAATTTTAAATACTGGTTACTATTGGCCAACTTTGCATAGAGATGTAGCCAAATATACCAAGAGATGTAATAGATGCCAATGAATGGGAAGACCAACTCACTCTAATGAGATGCCTCTATTTCCACAAATTGTAGTTACACCCTTCGACAAATGGGGACTGGATTTTGTGGGACCAATTGACCCACCTTCCAATGGTAAGTCCTACATCCTTGTATGCACATATTATGTCACAAAATGGGTAGAGGCTAAACCTATGAAACATGCTAGGGATAATAAAGTGGTTGAATTCCTCTATGAGGAAATATTTACTAGGTTTGGTGTTCCTAGGGAGATAGTCATAGATCAAGGAGCACAATTTACTTCTACACTTATCATAGCTTTAGTCAATGAATACAATATACGGCACAGGAAATCAACTCCTTGTCACCCCTAGGCCAATGGCCAGGTTGAGGTCACCAATAGAGACATAGAGGCCATTTTGACTAAAACTATAGATTTGCATAGGAAGGACTAGGCCATAAGGTTACCAGAAGCTATATGGGCCTACCGTACCACCTAGAAGATTGCTACAGGATTTACACCTTTTGAAATGGTGTATGGTAAAACAGCTGTGATGCCAATAGAATTTGAACATAAGACTCTCAGAACAGCACTGGAGATGGACATGGATTTAACAAATGCACAAAAGGACAAAATCATGTAGCTCAATGCTCTGGATGAACTCTGAAAGAATTCCCTGTAGCACACTGAGATAATACAGAATCAGCGAATGAGGTGGCATGATAAATACATTAAGGAAAAGAAATTCAAAGTAGGAGATTGGGCTCTACTTTATGATTCATGGTACAAGGATAGTCCAGGAAAATTGTAGACCCGATGGTTGGGCTCATATGAAATTGAAAATGTATTTGCTAATGGTTCAATTCAACTTGTTACAATTGATCATGTTAGATTCAAGCTGTTAGTTAATGGACACCACCTCCAGTTGTACCATAAACCAATCTCAAAAGAAGAATTCATCTAGCAGTTTGATCAGGATCTTGCCGCTACTCTTCCTACAGCTGAAGGCTTTAGCCTTTCTCCTGTAGCTTCACCGTAATTTTTGAAAAGGATGCTCATAATAAATGTTTCTTTTTTTTAAGGAAACCCCTTTTTCTTCATTTCCACTTGTCGCCACATCTCATTTCTTTATCTCCCGTCCATCCATTCCATTCATTCATCTCATCTACCCATGTCACCCATCCACCTCATTCATCCACACCACCCCTAATTATGATATCATTCCCAACTGTCACCTCATGCCGAAGCTGTCATCTTTCTCAACACGTACAAGTATTTATTGAAAGGTACGCCATATCTTTTCTTATCACATATTCAATTTATTTCATTTTGTTCATTTACTAATATGTCTATATCAGTCATTATTACCCGATCTCTGCCTATTCTTTAGTACATGTGAGGACACATGTCATACTCTAAGTAGGGGGTGGGATAATCCACTTTTTAAAACCTGTCTTTTTGTCGCTGCCACAACTGCTCAGATAACCTTTCTTTATTATTTTTCTGGTACTTTCCAAATATGATTCGCATGTCTTTTTCATTGCATGTTTTTCATTGTAAATTACAATTAAAACTGCACTTCTTGTTCAAAAAGTTCATTTTTGGAAAAAGAGAGAAAAGTGACAGCATGACAAAAAATAACTAGAACAGAAAGGGAAACAAAAAGGGAAATTTTTGGATTTTTAGCAAAGAGTTGAGTTCAGCTAAGGAAAAACTGTGAACATGGGTGGTTAGCTAGTGTGACATGACCCTGTAGCTCATGAGTTATTATTGCAAAATCCTCAAACAGTCCAGGCATTCAGCCTCTATAGATGGTTAAATTACTTCTTGAGTTTAAATGCTTTCAATGAGGAGGCTGTAGGTGAATTTTTGAGAACCCTTTTTGAAGGGGAGGCTACTGTATGGGGTCTAATAGTTGTTGTAACTAAAGAAAGAATTGAGGAGGTAACCTTGCTTCCAGCCATTGGAGAAAATATTTCTTCAGATGTTGTCTCTGCAAGGGCGGAATTTACAATACCCATTGATGGACCTTTGGAAGTCTCCAAGCATGGATGCAAGTGAGTATCATTGCCTCTTCCATATCCAGAATATGCTGCTTACATAATTTGGTATTTAACATGTGAAGATCGTTTCTCTTACCTACATTCTTACCATTTCAAATTGTTAAGTCATATGAGGCATGGGTTAGCTATAAATTTTCTGAACTTCTTGTTAAAATTTCTAGAACAAAGTGCCCATGGAACCCAACAAGGGAAAGATAATTCTATTGCTCACCATGGCCTTATCAAATTGTTGATTGAATGCTCTTTGAGAGATGTCTCATCTCTTTCCTGGCAACAATTTGTTTCCCAAAAGAGTTTGCAAATTCCAGAACCCCCTAGGGTACTTACCCCACAGCCTCAGAAAAAGAAAGAAGAAATTATGTCTACCAGTAGAAGAATAGGGCAAGGGTCATTTGCTCCTACAACACTTGGTCCTGTAGCTCACACACCAGAATCCTTTTCCTAGGTACAAACTAGGTCTGCCACTAGGAAAGAGAAGGGAAAAACAAAGGCAGGAGAGTCATCTGGGGTGGAACAAACCCTAGAGTCTGACCCTCATTCTCAGAAAAGGCAATGCCCTTCTCCTACAGCCATCTCTCCTACAGCAACACCTATTGCTATCAGCAATTCACCATCATCCTCTGATAAGGTAGAACTCTCTAAACAGTCTAGAAAGAGGAAGGCTACAAGAACACCTCCTGCAGCTGCACAAGTGCCAAGAAGAGTTTCCACAAGGAAACAATGTAAAACCTCCCTTGCTTCACTTCAACCTAAGGTTATTATAATTTTAGAAGAATCCATAGAGTCTAAATTTGATGTTTCTTAGAATGTGTCTGAGAGTGCTACACAAAGTTCATTTGTTCTTAAAGAGGAACAAATTGAGACAAAGGAAATTGAGCATAATGAAAGAGGGGTACCAAGTCTTAATGACTTGGCTACTGCTACTATGCAGATTTTGGAGGAAGCACAGTCTTCTCCACTATAGCAATAGGAATTCATCCTGTAGCAAGAGCAGGAACTAACCAAACAATTGGAAGTAGCCAATGAAGCTACATTTCCCCTGCAACCTGTCAAGCCATTGTTGTCTATAAAAAGACATTTTTAATTGAGTTTTTGGAATATGTCAAAGCTACATGGAAACCAGTTACATTGCAAACCCTGACTTTCCACCATCTAGCCCAAACTGAAATGCAACAAAGTCTATGGGAGGAAGAAAAAAAGAAACTGAAAAAGGAAATTGAAGGGTAGAAACAAGAAATCTTGGAGTTAAAGGAGAAAATGGATGAAATGTTGAAAGTAACTGGTTAGATTATGGAATGTAGACCACCACCCAGAATTTATGCTTTGTGCCTTAAGGAAAAATTCTTGTGGTTCCAACTAATGAGAATCTCCAGAAATCAAGATCCTATTATTCACATTGCTAGAGAATTCTACGATGCATACCAGGAAGCCCCTAATTGGCTAAGAAATTCTTTGTGTGAATTCTATCTATATGGCTTTATAATTCCATTTGAAACAGAGTGGAATCCCCTACTGTATATTGGTGATATCCATTTGAGATCACTTATGTCATGGGCAGAAAATGAAACAAATTATGGCAGGCAATGGGAAACATATAAGAAAGCCAAAAGGAATGAGTCTGTTCCATTGTGCCCTGAAAGTTCAGACCCCCATGCAATGCTGAAAACCTGGTTTACTCTAGCATATGGCTTTCATAATAATACAGCTAGGATGAAAATATTTGATCTTAGGAAATAGGTATATGATGAATTTTAGGAACAACCATGCTCATTTTGGAGGCTGTCATACACCAGAATTGAGAAAAGGTGGGAAAGATTAATTGTTGGGCTAAGAAGGTCTGAGCCTCACAGTCCTCTGAATTTTATAGTAGCTCTCAAATGATCAAGCAGATACATACAATTGGCACTTCAAAAGAGGTTTGAATTATGGATTACATTAACATTTAGACCTCTTGTGCTAATGTGGCTCCTTTATCCTTACCAGGCTACAAATCTTAATGAAGATATAAAAGCTCGAAGGTATGAAAGGTGGCAGAGTTTCAGAGGCTTTTTTTACAAATTTGGAACTCCATTTCAGAGTCATGCTACAACCACTGATTTAAGAGAGATCACCAGGAAGTGTAATGTTGGAGGACCAGCATTGGGTTAAGTAGGGGAAAAATGATGAGCCCAAAATGTGCTCATGATTTGGATATCTTGGTGTACTTTTACTACCTTCATTTTTGTTGTTTATGGTTGTTTAAATTCTTTAAGAAACATTTTATTGGGATATCCTATAACAATATACTTTCATGATTCCTACAACTTATCATGATGACATGTCTACATTTATTACCTTGTTTGACTCCCTAAATGACTAGTATAACGCATATAGTTTTTGAATGATGAAATAGATTTAAATATGTGATTAATGAATGGATATTGTGTTTGTGCCATGCGCCTTTTCTTTCGCATCTGTTACCTTCTGTTTTGCAGGTTGTTGAAGAAAGTATGATCGAGTCAAGCGCAGCTAATCTCGGCCTTGCAGTAAAGCCCATTTCTTGCATGACTTTGAGGAAGCTCTAGTGAAGACTTTTTGACCGAAACTGTTGTGAAGGATTTTAAATGTCAGTCAATTTGGAAGAGTGGAGTGCTATATTCTCTCTAGGACGGGTTGAACGAATAAACTGATTTATGAAGTTTGTTCCTCGATTCCAAGATACATTTCAAATCCACATCTTTCTCTGATAGGGTTAGTTAGTAGTTGTTTTCTTGATTTAAAATAAGTTCTCCTCCTGCGCGAGTGAGAAATAGATAGATAGAAGTGAGATAGAAGCATAGTGATAGGGAGATAGAAAGACATCATGTAAGATTTAGTGTGATAAATAAAAGTAGAATCTATATGACAAGAGATAGAGTTTTTTGTTAGTTTTCATATGAACAGAACAATGTATAACATTCTGAGTTTATGAATAAAGATTGATGAAGTTCTGAGTTTAGCACTTGCATAATTAGTTGATGCTTGCTAAGGGGGCCCACTTAGTAAGTATCTGTATTTAGTTAGTTAGCTATTCCTTTTCTATTGTTCATCAGTTAGATTTCATCTTTGAAGTTTTTGTGCAAACTCAGTCTTATCTTGTTCCTGCAGCATCAGGAATCCATCCCTGTGTCTGTTCCTATAGCATAAGGCTAGTTCATAGTTTGTCTTTTAGTCATAGCTGATATGATTTCTGCTTTGGTTAAATTATGGTTAAGTTAAGAAAACTTTGTATTACCTTACTGTAGCATAGGAAAAATCTCTTTCCAAGTACTTATTTCTGTTAAGTTGTGACTGAAACTAGTTCTTAGTGCATATATTGTGCTGCTCTATTCAAAGTATACATTCCTTGGTTTGACAAATAAATGAACGTCCATGCAGAGATATTAGTCACCTGCTGGAATGTCCAATTCCTAGGATAGGTTTTTCCATGATTTTCATATCTTTTTGTGGGCGTGACCAACTATGACAAAAGTTTAAAATGCAAGAGGACAGAATTGGAGGAGTGATGCCAGCATTGCTTGCCCCAACTGCAACTAAAAAATTGACAATAATCATGTATGGCCTTAGTCTACTTGCTAATTGCAATTCTATGTGACTGAATATTTTTGTTTCTCCAAAGTCCACATTCCACACTATTGAGTAGTTTGTAACATCTTAGTGGAAATAAGCCTTATCCATAAAGAATATTAAATCTATTGCTTTCTTT
Source organism: Sequoia sempervirens (assembly GCA_007258455.2). Taxonomy (NCBI): domain Eukaryota; kingdom Viridiplantae; phylum Streptophyta; class Pinopsida; order Cupressales; family Cupressaceae; genus Sequoia; species Sequoia sempervirens. Next base: position 305,347,363 of record VDFB02270651.1, on the reverse strand, counting down.
GGATAATTAGAATATATAACTCTAACAATGAGATCCAATGCCTTCGAAACTGGGAAGGAAAAAGAAACTTGATGCCAGAAGATATTGGATCAAAAGGTGGGCATTTCCAATGGGTATACTAAGTTCCTACCTTCAATCAAATAGACCACTACAATACATCTATTAACCAAAGCTTTCCCTTGACTAAGTACCTTGAAAGGTGCCATAGCCCCTTCATCAAGTAGCAAAAGATGGCCATTACCTTTTGGTTCCATAAAAGGAACTTCAATTTTCCAAGTAGCTGCTACTAAGAATTTTTAAGGCCAATTCTCAGTAAATATCCAGATCATACCTGTTGAGAAAAATTTAGGGATAATATGCATGAGTTTTCACTTTTGCAAAAAATTGACACAAAAAATTCTTCCCTAAGCAGTAACCTTATGTAAGTTCTAGTGGCATAATCTATTCTTCACATTTTTAAGACTGGCCATTTCCACTAAATTACATGGCAATACTTAATGATACCTTTTCCTTTTATACTTGTGTGAATTTCCTTAGTCAATACCTTTTATGCTGAGGCCACATAGGATAGTAACTAGCCTATTAGAAGATTTGCATCTGTCTTCAAAGCACTGAAAACTGTGCAAGGTTTGAAATTTTGGTTGCTTAAGGAAATTGAGAAACTGGCTAGTTCTATTTCCAAGCATTCTTATGGTTCGTTTGTTAGGGTAGATTGGATGGTGTATTTTGTTCAAATTCTCAATACCCAAAAATCTAGATAGAGTATTTTTACCCAATTTTAAAGTTTTATTATTTCTTATGGAATTCCAATTTGGGAAGGAGGCTTTGGTTATGGAAGATGTCCAATACTTTTCATAATTGAGCTTATTCTATTTGACTCTACAATTTGTCATCAAATTTTACTGCTATATTGATAAGAATTGAATACCCCCATTTTAAATTAGGTGATAGGATGGCTACCTTTTGTTAAATTTTATGGGCATTCAATCTTCTTAATAAGAATTATGTTTTCTGAATTTTACTTATCTCGAATTCCCTTTTACAAGTTGAGTAGAATCTACTAGGGCTTATAAAATTTTGTCTCATTGAAAGGTAGCTAACAATTCTTTTAATGGTTGAGCAACCAAAAACATCTAGGTTAGGAATGCAAAAGAATGTTGGATTTCATGTATATTTGACATAAGCTAAAGCAAGATTATTGATAATGTAAGCATCTGTTGTCAGAAATTGGGATTCTTTAGAATCCAATCTGTAGATAAACAGTCACAATGCTTTGTATTTGAGAGCTAAATGGTGTAGATAAGATAATTTATTGTTTCTAAGTTTTCCAAGACCGGCTTAGGCTACCTGTAGGTGTGAAATTTGACCCTTCAAATCAAGAACTTTTGAGACATTTAGCAAGAAATGTTGGAATTGGTAATGCAAAGCCTCATCCCTTTATAGATGAATTTATTTTGACACTGAAAGATGAGAGTGGACATCAGAAGTGTCAAAAAATATTAAGTGATGTTTCCATTGGAGGAGAAGTACATTGGCACAAGATAGGAAAAAAAAAGCTTGTAATTGAAAATGGGAAACAAAATGGATGCAAGAAGATCATGGTTTTGTATACTTCTAAAAAGTGTTCAAAAGTCGGGTAAACTAATTGGGTGATGCATCAATACCATCTTGGTACTTAGGAGGGTGAAAGGGAGGGTGAATTTATTGTATCATAAGTATTCTATCAAGAACAAAATAAGCCATGTGAAAAAATTAATCCACATGTACATGAAGAGGATGTTGTGACTTCGATTAGCAAGGGGGCTCCGATTACACCTAATGCATTCCACTCCTCCCATTCAATCACATTCAGGAAACACACATGCTTTCCTTGATGTAGTCAAAGAAGAGGAAACCTCTCGAGCAGTTTCACCTCAGGTAAAACTTCTATTAAGAAACAATAAACAAGTGATTTTGAAAGGAAATAAAATAGAGCAATGGAAAGTACTAATAAAGAGCAATTGTTTGAAGGAAAGAGATTACCAAATAAGTTGAAATAGCCAAACCAAGCACCACCAAAGCAAGAGAGACATGAGAATTTGTTAAGGGGAAAAAACAAGAAAAAACCCCAATATTATGAATGGAGGCAAAATGCCTAAAGAATAATACAAAGATAGAGAGCTTCAACCTTAGCTTGCTTGCATGAGTCTCTTGAAGAATGAGAGGAGAAGTACCTCAATAAGTAGAGGTGAGAATGAGGAGTCAGAATGTAACTCCCAACTCAATGAATGCCACCATTCATCTATGTGTGTGCAAAGTGTCACCTCTTAAGGAGGTGGTTACAAATATTCCTTAATAAAGGAATTAAAAAATAAGCCATCCTCACACATGTGTGAAACGACAAAAAGACAAAAGACTTGTAGGGATTCCTTTGGAATATTCCTACAAGTTAATAAAAAATTACAATTAAAGAATAACCTTTACCAAGTAAAGATTAATCTTCTAATAGATTTTTCTTTGATTTCTTTCAAGTTGGTCTTTTAGGTTCTTCTAGCAGCATTTTGTAGTGCTTTTGTATTGAAACATGTTACATTTCATCATCTAGGTTTAAGAGTACATACATGTTCCAAGGTTTGTTACGTTTTTCCACACAGTGTTTTTAAGCAAAAAGAGGAATATGTAATTCACCCTTTCCCACACAGAGTTATTTATCACTTAAGAAGACCAATCATTTATACTTTACCACTTAGAGTTCTTACCATGTAAGAGGAACATTCATCCACCCTTTCGCACAGGCTTTTTACCACTTAATAGGAACAAGTAGCAAAGAATAGAGTTATATCTGACCTCAATCTTTCACTACTTTAGTAGTACTTTGTTAGTGATAAAGTCTCATATATTGTTTTAATATGATGAAGGATATTGAAACCTCTTTTAGTCACTATATATTAATGGCCCCAACTTTCTTAAGTGATATACTAACTTTTAGATATATTTGTTGTGCTTGCATGCTTTCTTACATTGTGTAGGCTTTACAATAATGGAAAATATTAACGCAAATGTTTCCTAGGGTCAAATTAAATCCATGTATAGCTTCTAAGATAATAGATCCTAATACTGAGGTGAGTCCTAGGGGTAGAAAATGGAAAAATCAGGAGAATCCTTGTGAATTCAATCATATTGGACATCCAGGAGAGATGCTAATCTCTCCCAATAGAGCAAGGGTTGATCAAGAGATAGTTGCAGGAAGTGGTGTTAATAATGGCATGGAAAACACTAACCCTAACCCAAACACATTTAACGAAAAGGCTAACATAGACGATCATGATAGGAGAGTTGGGGTAGAAAAAGTGGCTTATTCATTGGAGTTGTTGATACCTGTGGCTATTGGCAAGCCAATATATGGTATTCTATTAATTTTTTTCATTTATTCTTTTGTTTGATGGTAGCTTCTAATTAAAATATAATGTATTGAACACTATATCTTTATTCAAGAAACATGTCCGTCAAGAATTTTATATCAATCTTTCAAGTCATATTGTCTAGCTCATATTAAGGATGATTGAATTTTTCTGTAGGTTATTTTTTTATGGCTCAAAGGTTAATTGAAAACTTTTTGGGTGATGTTAAAAGATGGTTTGACTTCAATAATAATGAATTCTTGAAATTTCTAACAAACAATACACCACAAAGAACACTTATAATATTTTTTTTTGATGATGATGAAAAAGAAGAATTTAGATAAAAGTTGTTGGGAAAAATTAGTATGTACAAATTTTTTAAATAAAAAATTCTTTGAATGTAGAAGATGTTTTATTAAAAAGTGAATAATAGAAAAAGTTTCATTGTTTTAAGTGTAATATACTATTAAATGTTTTAAATATTTAAAATTTAAAAGATTTAATCTAATCTTTGGATCATGTTATTTGTGATCTATTGTTAAATCAAGATTAAGTAATATGTTAATAAAATAAATTTTAAGAAATTTTTTATCATAAAGTCTTTCAACAAATAAATTATAGAGATTTAAATTTTTAAATATTTCTTTTTATAAATTATATTTTAAAATTTTATTAGATATTAAAAATCATATTTTATTATATTAAAATATACTGTAAAAATAAATATATCTCGGCCTAATTGAATGTAAAAGAGGAAAGTTATGAAACTTGAGATTGAAGGAGACTTAGCCATAACGGTCAATGCAGTAAGAGTAGCAACAACTCCAAACTAGAGATTACAAGCTCTTTTGGATAGAATATTGACAATCTTAGCTTATTTTGTGTGCTACACCATCAACCATACCTATAGGGAGGAAAACAAGGAGGCTGATGAGTTATCTAAGTTAGCAGTTGATGGCTTCGAAGAAAATTGGTGGTTAGAAAATGATGGAAATTGCAATTATTCTTATATCCATTTGAGAAGCTCGTTGTTCGAAGTCTGCTAGGCAACAGGAAGAAGTAAATGGTGGAGGGTTTATTTTTTTGTTGTTCCTTTTCAATCTTTTTTATATCTTTATTTTGAAGTTAGTTTTAGGGCTTTATGGTCAGAATGTTCAGAAACTGTGTTTAAGTGCAACATTTGAAAGACACATATAAAATGCTTATTATATGTTTCCTAATGTATTAATCTTGATTTATAAATATTTTTGCCTTGGCCTCTTATTAACAATATATATATATATATATATATATATATATATATATATATATATATATATATATATATATATATATATATATATATATATATCCATTTCATCAAAAAAAAATGTATAATTAGTAATAAATTCACATTTATTTTAATGTTAGGCAGACATTTTATTGCTAAGGTTGCAACATTTTACAATTAATGTTGGTTACATATAGTTTATTGTATATCTTCAGACAAAGCTATGCTAGTCATAGATGATCGAGACAGGAGATTAAATTATCTTGATACAAACTATGACATGAATTTAATAAAATAGGTTGAGTACAACAATTTTGAAACAATATATAAGTATGCTAGTTGTTTACATTCTTGATATTATTCATTTTCACTGGTTTTGTAGTGGAGAAAGGCATTTAATGTTGATGCGAACAAATTTGTAGACAAGCTCATTGAACAATCAAGCATATTCTCATAAGGTTGTACTAAAGGGTTAAATAATGAAGTTGGGTATGAACATCTAGAATTGATCTCACTTTGTATGTAGGTGATTGAATACATAAGGTTTTCTTATATATTTGGACTTGGAACAACCTGCTTAAAAATGCATTTTCTTAATAATTATGTGGGCTTGTAATTGCTTGTAACTACAAAGATATGTTTACAATATACATTCATTTGCATAGCCTAGTGGTTGTTTCACATACACTTCTTCTAAAACACATTCAAAACTGTTAGTGTAATTAATATTTAATTACGCTTGCATAAGTTTACTTAGGCATTATTTAATTCCTAGGTTTTCGGATCTTATCTTTATCTTATCGAGCTATCTTGTTGCTCAAGATAAGATTAGGTTTAGGCATCTTTACTTTTATAAAGTAAATTATCTCTTGTAATTAATTGGTCTTTTCGAATATATCAAATTGCATGTTTTTATGCAAAGCTTCTATTTTTTTGTTTTCTTCTTCTGTGGAAGGTCTATTTTGGTTTACAATCAGATCTTGGTTTTCTAACATGGTATCAGAGCCTTGATTTGCAGCCCCTTCTCAGATTTCTGGAGAGATTCATTGCAGAGTTCATTCGAGGTCCCTCAAGGGTTTTTCTCCTTGAGTATATTTATGCAATGTTTTGGATCAAATCAAGTTTTTCCATTTAATTCAAAGCATTGGAAAGGATTGAGGTTTGATGAAAGTCATTTTTTATTGGACCCATTTTTAGTTTTGCTTCATAAATCTAGCTTCTGCTTAGTTTTAGGAAAAACGATTTATGGGTTTTGTAGCCAGTGTCGAAATCCGATCTGGGTATCTTTTAGCTTTTTGATTTCTTTCGCGGATCTGAAGAAAATAGCTGCACAAAAACTATCACGCGTTATTTTTTCACCTGACTAAAGGTTTAAAAAAAATACTTTTTCATCTTCTACTTGCTGGATCAAAAAAAAATTTGAGTTTTATTTTTTGCTTCAAAAAATTTTTGGGTTTCTGTTTTTGTCTACTCATTATAAACATATTTTTTAAAAATCAAATTTGAAGATTTTTCATCATGGAGGCAGATGTGAACATTGGTTTGTGCATGCACTCATTTTTGTTTTCATGCACTAGGTTTGCATTTTCTCTATAGTTTATGCATGCTTTGCATTCTCTCATTTTGCAATCATTGGGTATTATAATAACGAACTGATATAAAGTTCCCTTAAGGGGGGTTCTTGCATCCATCTTTCATTTTGGTGACAACTCGCATGAGTTTGTCTGGTTTTTGTTGTCTCCTTCTAGCTTCTTTCTTGCTTAACTGGACACATTGTTGGTTTGCTTCAGTTCACACTTCACATTGGGATTTTATGTTTCTTGATCCTCATTGTTTCAGATTCTTTCTCATTTGAAGGCCATGGTTTTATGGTTAATGTTCCAGAATCTTGATGGTACTCATCCTATGGGAAATTTTAGTTTCGGTTTGGCATTGGCTTCGTGAGACACAACTTTCAGATCTGTCATCATTATGGATCCATTCATCTTTTCATTTACTATTTCTTACAGATTCTAGAGTTGATCTATTATGTGAGTTTCTAGTGTTCCTTGGCATCGGGTCTACTATTGCATTTGTGATTCCAATTGGTATTTTGCAAACAGAAGTATCTTTCCTTGCTTGTCTGATTTGGGGTTCCAGTGTTGCTTCATCAGATTTCTTCCAATGATTCTTCGTAGTAGTTCATCTCACTGAGGGGGGTTTCTCTCTCTTTTCATTTGTACATGAGTACCTCATCAGGCCTTGTTGCCGGGACTTATATTTTCATAATAATTTGCTTCTCCCTAAGTTGCACTTATGGGGGGGTGTTAGTGTAATTAATATTTAATTACGCTTGCATAAGTTTACTTAGGCATTATTTAATTCCTAGGTTTTAGGATCTTATCTTTATCTTATCGAGCTATCTTGTTGCTCAAGATAAGATTAGGTTTAGGCATCTTTTCTTTTATAAAGCAAATTATCTCTTGTAATTAATTGGTCTTTTCGAATATATCAAATTGCATGTTTTTATGCAAAGCTTCTGCTTTTTTGTTTTCCTCTTCTGTGGAAGGTCTATTTTGGTTTGCAATCAGATCTTGGTTTTCTAACATTGATTTGACATGCATCTAATAAAATTTTGAATTATTTATGTTGCTATGGCTAAGACCATTCTAAGTACATCAAGCTTTTTAATTGGTACAAATGTCTTATCATAGTCAATTCCATGTCCTTGATGAGGGCATAGCCCGAGACACAAAAAATAACCCACAAACAAGAGAATAATTTTATTATTTAGAAAATGGAGCTTATTACATGCAGAGGATCTCAAATCCCCAAATTTTACAACACATGCAAGTTACAGAAAGCTACAAAATAACCCTTTCGCAATATGCAAACTTGTCCCAAAAAAGTTACCAAAAAAATTAGAAACCCACCCATAAATAGAGCTCCTCTTTAGTTTGGAGCCAAAACAACATTAAAATTTGAGTTTCGGGGGTTTTGCGCTAAAAATTACAACTTGAAGTTCAAATTTCAAAAGAACATTTGCAATTGTATCTTCTAGAAAGTGCGCCAACTTTCTGGGGCCATAACTTTTGATCTGGGGCTCCGATTCACGAACCGTTTGAACCGTTTAAAAGGTCTTGAAGTCAAGAACGTGCTTAAAATTTGTTACACCAATTTTGACAAGTTTTGGGGCCATTCTGGGAGCTCTAAGTGCCTCAAATCCAACTCGGAAGATTTTCAAGTGCAAATCTGGGAAACTAGAACTACAATATCTTTCAACCCAAGAATAGAAAATAAAAACTGTAAATTGGGAATTTCATTATGACAAAAAGGGTATCCAAAAATGTAAAAACATATAAAAACTAAGAAACTTGAAATTTAACTATTTTTGGGTGATGCAAGATTGCCCCTACACCACTGGATGCTCCTGCATCAGGCACCCAGGGTAATTTGTGAAGTGACCCCATCACATCTTAGATAGTTGAGGAAAACCCAACCAGTCAATCGGTACCTTAGATAGCCAGGATGAATCTTCCACAGGCCTTCCTCTCCATTTCACTAGATATTATTCATATTGCCTATTTTTGGTACTCCACACACGACTATCGAAGATTGCTTCAATCTCCTCCCTTTCTAAAGTGGGTGCTGGAATGTCATACTGCCCTACTACTAGTGCTTCTTCCATTCCACCTTCATGATACTCTGTCAAATTTGAAATGTTGAACACAGGGGAAATGTTTATTCCATTAAGCAACTCTACCTCATATGCATTCCCTGAATCATGCTTCTTCAAAATTGTACAGGGATTGAATTTCTTCATCTTCAATTTATTATAGGTTCCCACGGGAAACCTTTCTTTCTTCAAGTGGACCATTACTTCATCACCAATCTGAAACTCCTTATACCTCCTCTTCTGATCTACGTTAGCCTTATACTGCATATTTATCTTGTTAATATGTTCTCTTACCTTTTCATGTATATCCTTGATGTGTTCTGCAAAATATTCAGCTTCAACACTTATTTTCTTCTCTCTGTCCATCTTCCTCAATTCTAGAGTTATTCTGGAACTACCTCCATACACAATCTAGAATGGTGATCTACCAGTGCTTCTATTGGTAGAATTGTTGTAAGAAATTTTTTCCTAGGGTAAGATCAAGTCCCATCCCCCGGGTTTATCTCCTACCAAACATCTTAGTAGGTTACCTAGACTCCTGTTAACAACCTCTGTCTGCCCATCTATTTGTGGATGGTGTGCAGAACTAAACTTCAGCTCTATCTTTAGCTTCTTCCACAAGGTCCTCCAAAAGTACCCCACAAATTTGGTGTCACGATCTAAAACAATACTCTTTGGCAGACCATGTAGCCTCACCACCACTTTGAAGAACAAGTTAGCAATGTGGACTGCATCATGAGTCTTCTGACATGGAATGAAATGCGTCATCTTCGAAAACCTATCAACCACCATGAAGACTGAATCATTCCCTCGTTGTGTCCTTGGCAAAGCAAGAACAAAGTTCATACTTATATCCTCCCATGGCCTCTCTAGTACAGGTAAAGGCTGATATAAGCCTATATTCTGGCTCACTCCTTTAGCCATCTGACATACCCTACAGCTTTGTACAAACTTCTTCATATCATGTGACAACTAAGGCCAATAATAATGTTCACTAATAATGGCAATGGTCTTATCCCAACCAAAATGTCATGACATTCCTCCACTATGCTTCTCCTTTATTAGGTTCTCCCTCATGGAAGTCCTCAGGATACACAATTGACTTCCCTTAAATAACATGCCATCTTGGATTATGAAATACAGCCACCTTGTTGTCCACTGTAACAGGTTCCTTGCAAGCTTTCCAAGCCTCTACAAAATCAGGATCTTCTGCATACAGTGTCTTGAGTTCATTGAACCCAACCACTTCAATTTGCATCTTTGTCATCAATGTATGCCTCCTACTTAAGGCATCTACAACCCTATTTGAATTCCCACTCCTATGTTTCAAAACAAAGGTATAACTCTAGAAAAACTCTACCCATTTCATATGCCTCTGATTTAATTTTCCCTGACTATTTAGGTACTGCAAGACCTGATGATCAATATATAGAAAAAATTCCTTTGTCAATAAATAATGTGTCCATTTTTTTAATGCTTGAACTATTGCATAAAATTCTTGATCATATACAAAATATTTTCTCTTGGCATCATTTAACTTTTCACTGAAATAGGCAATGGGCTTACCTTCTTGGCTCAATACTGCTCCAATGGCACAACCACTAGCATCACAATCCACCTGAAACACCTTGTTGAAATCTAGGAGGGCTAGAACAGGTTGCTCTGTCACCTTCTACTTCAACAGTTCAAAACTTTTTGCCACTACAGTGCTCCACTTGAATTCTTTTCTATCCCCTCTCATTGTTTCAATCAAGGGTCCACAAATACTACTGATTTTCTAATGAAATTTCTATAAAAACTAGCCAAACCATGGAAAGATCTCACCTCAGTAGCAGTTCTTGGGGTAGGCCATTCCAAAATAGCCTTCACCTTCTCTAGGTCCATCTTGAGACCTTCTACTAAAACAACAAACCCCAAGTACACTAACTCCCTCTTCACAAAACTACACTTCTTTAGATTAATCAACAATTTCTCTTCTCTTAACTTCTCAAAGGCTCTTCGAATATGCATCAAATGCTCATCCAATGTCTTATTAAAAATCAAAATATCATCTAAATACACAATAATAAAACTTCCCAGAAATTCTTTTAGTACCTCGTTCATGAGCCGCATGAATATGCTCGGTGCATTAGTTATCCCAAAAGGCATGACTAACCACTTGTACAGGCCCTCTTTGGTCTTGAAGGCAGTATTCCATTCATCTCTCTCCCAAATCTAGATCTAGTGATATCCACTCTTCGGATTAATCTTTGTGAAGTACTGAGCTCCACTCAAACAGTCCATCAGGTCATCCATCCTTGGTAGGGGAAATCTATACTTAATTGTTATCTTGTTTATGGCTCAGGAATCTATACACATCCTCCATTTCCCATCCTTCTTTGGTGCTAGTACTACAGTTACTGCACATGGACTCAAACTCTCCTGTATCAAACCCTTTCTCAACAACTCTTGAACTTGTCTGTTCAACTCCTCATTTTCTGCTGGAGTCATTCTATGAGTTGCTTTATTTGGAAAACTGGCTCCAGAAATCAAGTCAATCTAATGACTAATCTTCCTTATTGGTGGTAAACCCTCAGGTACATTATCAGAAACAATATCTTGAACTCATCCAACATCCCATAAACTTCTTCTAGAACCTTCTCACAATCCTCCTTACTCACTCTAGGAATCAATGCATAACAGACACACTCATGCTTCATACCTTCTAAAAAATTTCTTCCATCTACATAACAAATTCTAGCACTACTACATACCTTTTCTTTAGGCTCTTTCAGGGGTTTCAACTTGTGATGAACCCCATCCTTTATCAAGGAATAAGTGTTTGCGTGGCCATCATGTATAGCTCACTTATCGAACTTCCACGGCCTCCCCAACAACATGTGACATGCATCCATGGGGATGATATCACAGAGTACCTCATCATGGTAGCTCCCAATCTTGAACTTTACTAGGCACTACTCATTGACCAAAACCTTGTGGTCTTTCTACAACCAGGAAATCCGATATAGATGCAGATATCTTTCCCTCTTTAGCTTGAACTTTGTGACCATCTCCTCTGACACCAGATTATCAGTGCTCCCACCGTCAATAATGACATAAAAACATTTTCCTTCACACTTACACACCTTGTGTGAAATAGATTCTTCCTCTATTCTGGTTCCTTTTCTTCAGTCAGTAGGGCTCTCCTAATCACTAGGGTTTCTCCCCTTTCAGCATCATCTAAATGTTTAGATTGGGCCTCGTCATCTACATGTGCAACCCTTCCATGAACTTTTGGCCTTTTTTCTGCCCTTCCTTGGTATTTTGGACATTCATAGGCTTGATGCCCTTCTTCACCACATTAGAAACATGTTCCTCTGAAACCACCTCTTCCAGATCCTTGTCCATATCTCCCTCATCCTCTACCTCTTTGATCACCACTGTTTTGATCACGAGGGTAGTATAAGTTGTCATTCTTTTGGTTTCGCCTGGTACCAAGATCTTCACTTTTCTTTTCATCATCATTTTGGCTTCCTGAAGGTCTTCCCTTGGCCCTTCCACTTTTACCTCCTCGTCCTTTTTGCTTGCCATCAAATCTTTTGTTCAGCTTCTCTTCCACCTTCAAAGCAAACTGATACACATCCTCAATGGTGGTCATTCTGACTAGGCTTAACTCCTCCTAAATACTCAGTCGTAACCCATTAAGATATCATGCTACCTTCTCCTTATTGGCCTCTATGTGACCCATTCTGATGATTATCTTGTGAAAATCTTTAGTATATTCTTTCACAGATCTACTTCCTTGCTTCAACCCTTGTAATTTCTTCAACAGATCTAACTCATAGACCACTGGTATGAACTGCTTCTTCAGTTTCTCTACCATGCGATCCCATCTGGTGATCTTGAATTTTCCTCTTCGATTTATTTCCAACTGGACCTCTTTCCACCAAGTACTGGCATGGCCCTTCAGCTTCATTTTCATAAACTTACCTCGATCTAGGTCCTCTATTTCCTCATAATCAAAATATTCTTCTAGCTCAGTTATCTAGTCGATCAAAGGTTCAAACTTCCAGAATAATTGGGGACTTCTGCTCTGGGTCTTTTCCTGATCTTTGAAATGACCCTTATTAGCCACATTTGGTCTTGATCAATTGCTTCTTCTTCCTCTCCTTCATCCTCACTTTCCTCCCTCGGGTTTAACCCTCTTCTCAACTGCTCTTGTAATGCATCAATCTGTCTCTGGAGGGCTGCAGTGCATCTCTGCCGCTTCAACCACCTCTGGCACCACCATGCCTAATAGGAATCACTCTTGGAGGCATCTTTCTTGACCTTGACCCACAACCATGGTCCTGGTGTTAACTGCCTCATGATCGATGATCTATCCACACACTCAAGAAAACCCGCTCTAATACCACTTGATGAGGGCGTAGCTCGAGACACAGAAAATAACCCACAAATAAGAGAATAATTTTATTATTCAGAAAATGGAGCTTCTTACATGCAAAGGATCTCAAATCCTCAAGTTCTACAACACATGCAAGTTACAGAAAGCTCCAGAATAACCCTTTCGCAATATGCGAACTTGTCCCCAAAAAGTTACCAAAAAAATTAGAAACCCGCCCATAAATAGAGTTCCTCTTTAGTTTGGAGACAAAAAAACATTAAAATTTAGTTTAGGTGGTTTGGTGCCAAAAATTACAACTTGAAGTTCATATTTCAAAAGAACATTTGCGATTGTATCTTCTAGTAAGTGCGCTAACTTCTCGAGGCCATAACTTTTGATCTGGGGCTCTGATTCGCAAACCGTTTGAACCGTTGGAAAGGTCTCGAAGTCAAAAACGCACTTGAAATTTTCTATGCCAATTTTGGAAAGTTTTGGGGACATTCCGGGAGATCTAAGTGCCTCAAATCCAACTCAAAATATTTTCAAGTGCAAATCTGGGAAACTAAAACTACAATATCTTTCAACCCATGAATAGAAAATAAAAACCATAAATTGTGAATTTCATTATGATGAAAAGGGTATCCAAAAATGTAAAAAAATCTAAAAAAATGAGAAACTTGAAATTTAACTATTTTTGGGTGATGCAAGATTGTCGTTACACCACTGGATGCTCCTGCATCAAACAACTTGCTTAAAAATGCATTTTCTTAATAATTATGTGGGCTTGTAATTGCTTGTAACTACAAAGATATGTTTACAATATACATTCATTTGCATAGCCTAGTGGTTGTTTCACATACACTTCTTCTTCTAAAACACATTCAAAACTATTGATTTGACATGCATCTAATAAAATTTTGAATTATTTATGTTGCTATGGCTAAGACCATTCTAACTACATCAAGCTTTTTAATTGGTGCAAATGTCTTATCATAGTCAATTCCATGTCATTGGGTAAAACATTTTCTACTAACCTTATTTGTATTTCTCAACAGATCACCTAAATTATATCGAACTTAGTCTTATAGACCCATTTGAGTCTTAAGCAATATTTACCTTCAAATAGATCTACTATCTCTCATGTTTCATTCCTTTCACCTAAATGATATTGAACTTAATCTTATAGACCCATTTGAATCTTAAGCAATATTTACCTTCAAATAGATCTACTATCTCTCATGTTTCATTCCTTTTGATGCAATCCATCTCTTCATCCAAAACCTTATCTAATTTTCTTCCTTGTTTGATTTCCTCAAAATATATAGAGGATTATGTCACATCCTAGATAATTAAGCCTAACAGAAGTCAAGGAGAGTAAAGGAAAGAGTATGGGTGCCACGACACAGAAAGAAGAGAGATGGTGCATTTAATAAGGTATGGAACCCTTGTCATTTCTCCTCCAATGTCACGTGAAGGGAGTGGTGCCCATTCTTTTGCGTGAGAAGAAAACTTGATAAGGGGAATGATATGGTGCACTTGACAACTCATTTAAAACCTCCTCTACCACCACCATCTAGGTGCATTTGTGTGATATTTTTGAGGAAGATACTGTCATGTCCCCCAAATCTAGCATACAATAATTTATGCACGTAAGTATTATCGGGCATATTTCCTTACGATAACACCTATACATGCGATACTCATGATCAACATTATCTAGTCTACAATGATATGGTTGGAATCTTAAGCATCGCACGTTGGCACATAAAGTCTGATGGGATTCTATTCAATGAAAGTATTATGATCAGGCTTTCTATTGGGACATAATTAACAAATGTTTTCATCACTGGAATGGTTAAATAAACACAAGGAATTATTATTAATTGAACTAGATGATATTATACAAAATGCTGATGGAAGAACCTAAAAGACTAGCTTAAACAAAATCAAAGTAAAATCACTTGTTTATTGTTTCTTAACAAAATTTTTACCTAAGGTGAAACTGCACAAGGCTTTTACTCTTCTTTGACTATGTCAAGGCAAGCATGTGTGTTTCTTGAACATTATTGAATGGGAAGAGTGCATGCATTGATTGTAATCGGAGCCCCCTTGCTTATCAAAGCTGCAACATCCTCTTGATGTACCTGTGGATCACTTTTTTCACATTGCTTAGTTTGTTGGTGATTGAATACTTTTGATACAACAAATTCACCCTTCCTTTCACCCTCCTTAGTACCAGGATGGTACTGATACATCACCCAATTAGTTTTCTCGACTTTGGAACCCTTTGCAGAATTATACAAAACCATGATCTTCTTGCATCATTTTTGTTTCTCATTTTCAATTAAAAGCATTGTTTTTCATGTCTTGTGCCAACATACTTCTCCTCCAATAGAAACATCACTTAAGATTTTTCAATACCTATTGTATAAGCCTTGCTTGTTTTATAGAAAACGTGAATAATACTACCAACTTGTTTAATTCCTATCAAAAACCTTCAGATAAGCCAAATACATATATAAATAATTGAAATGACAGTTATCAAAGGTAGCCACCAATTACCTGACAATTTTTTAGGATGTATAAAGGGATGAGGCTTTGAATTATCTTCTGTGTGTTGACTTTTATCAAATTGCTATATATTGGATGTGGTAATCACAATTACAAAAATATATTTTCTCAATGTTAAGATTAGCATTTCTTAAGCCACCCCATTCCTCTACAATGTGCAAAGACCCGATGAAAGACGGTCGATGTGAAGAATGTATACCATTAGAATTATAAGAAGATGAGTTCCAAAATCAATTGGAGGTGATGAATATAGGATTTTAAAAGTGTAGCAATCAATAAAGCAACTATCCTTAGAGATGGTTATCATGCAATCAATAAAGGACCTAACCATAACACATCATGAAGAAAGATGAAAAGAGTGGGAAAAGGTGAAAACAACAAGTGAAGGTAAATGGGCTTGGTTGCAAAATGGTAAGGCCCAAGTTAGTGACAAAGTTACACATCAAAAATAGGAACTCGGGGTCCCCCAGGAATATTTATATATAGTAAGTTGGAATTGCAGAGGTTATCCTTTGAGAAGAGGACTTGGTTTAGGGCCCATAGCAGCCGGAAAAGACATTATTATCCTTATTGAGACTCATGAGCATAAAGGGTGTAAAATTCTAGATTTTTAAGGATATAAAAAGATCTCAACTTGGAATGACAGAATGGAAAATGGCAAAGGTCATGGTGGAGTTGCAGTCCTAATCAAAGAATCATGGGACAAAAATATAAAAGTGGAAAGAAGATCTCCAAACAAATAGTACATATTGTTAAAAATAAAAGAAAATCATACTACAATTAGATTAGTTGCTTGCTACTTTGCCCCAAAAGGCTCCAAATCTTATAAGAAAATGAGTCTAGACCGTGAAGATCCCTTTGCATCTCTCAAAAAAGAAACTTTTTTGTTTAACACAATGGTAGAAGTTATATTAATAGGTGATTTTAATGCTAGGATAGCTAACACTCATGCTCTTAACTTGAAAAGCAAAGATAAGGAGAAAGATGATCCACTATGGCTAGAAGAAGAGAATCATCAACTTTGGGAATGAACCTGTTAAGATAATAAATGTAATGTCACTCACTTTGGGGCAGAATTATTGGGAGTATGCAGTTTATTCAACTTGGTAATATATAATGGTATGAGATCATGGCCGAGATCGGGCAACATCACTTCTAAGACCTCAAATGGACAAAGTGTGGTGGATTATGTCATTCTATCTCGTAACTATACAACAACAATAATGGAGCTAGTGATTGGTAAATGTCCAATAGAGTTGAAATTAGATCACAATCCAATATATGTAAAACTTGACATCCACATAATCAAGGAGCAAGGAGAACAATACCTTATCAGCAAGAAGAAAGCACCCTCGCAGGGAAGGATTCTCATGACTCAAGAAAATCAAAAAATATTCAAGGATGCCCTCAAAATTCTCTTTCAAGAATTTGGAAAAAAAATAGATTACATAAAGCGGCACTCAATTAACAAGAACAAATTGATTCCTCTAGTACACAAAGCTTTGGATGAGTGTAAGAGGAGTAGACCCAAGAGAGGAAATAAAAATACTTTCCCACCAAACTTGTGGTTCGATGAAGAATGAAAGTTAACAAAAAGAAAGCTCCTTAAGGAGGGAATGACAATAGAAAAGAAGAAAGAGTATGAAAGGGTGATACGAAGTAAAAAAGAAAAATATGTAAGTACAAGAAGATTGGAGCTAATCACCCTTGGAAAGAACAACCCCAAAAATTTTTGGAAGGAGCTATAGCAGAAAAGAAAACAAATGGAAAATAATATTACAAGCCCGCAATGGCTAGACTGTGCAAAAATTCTTTATGAGTGTGAGTAGGATAAACATAGAGCTCCAATAATCAACACAGCCATCAAACTATTCACTATAGAAGATATTAGTCAAGGCATAAGAAGTTTGGTAGGAGGTAAAGTGCAAGATTTTGATGGGCTGCAAGCAGAGCATTTAAAGTGGGGTATCAAGGTCCTTGCACCTTGTATCAAGGGTATTTTCAATAGGGTTATTCAAGAAGGCTTCCCAGAAGGATGGACCACTAGTGTTGTTATTCCCTTGCACAAAAGTGGTGACATAAATAACCCATCAAACTACCACACTATTATGATTAATCCTCTTATAGGAAAACTTTTTGGAAGCATGATTGAGCTCAAGATTAGCAATTGGGCTGAACAAGAGGGAAAAAGGGTTGAGGGACAAGTTGGTTTCAGGCCCAAACATTCCACTATTGACCATGGAGTTACCCTTAGATTCTTGATTGAGAAAATTTGGGATGTTCAAGGCGATGAAGCTTATTGTTGCTTTGTTGATTTTAAAAAATTATTTGACATGATTCCATGGGGTAAGTTATGGAAGAGAATGGAGGATTTGGGAGTTCTGCATGAGCTTAGGGCAGCTATTCATAGGCTCTATGAGCAGGTCAGAGCTAAAATTAGAACTAATGTGGTATGTCGGAATCCTTTGGAAACGATGTTGGTGTCAAATAAGGTTGACTTCTTTCCACAACATTATTTGGGCTTTACATCGATAAGTTGGAAGAATGGTTAGACAAGGTTGGTGGGAAAGGCATTCATTTGGCCAACTTTGTAATAAAATTGCTATTATATGTTGATGATCTCATATTAATTGCTAAAACTGCGCTTGATTTGAGAAAGTATTTGAAGTCTCTTGAAACATTTTTTGAAGAAGTTGGGATGAAAGTGAACACTAGAAAAACCAAAATAATGATCTTCTCACTATGAAGAAAAAAACAACAAATTGAATTTATCTTTGAAGGTAGGCCATTGGAAATAGTGGATGAGTACAAGTACCTTGGGCTTGATTTTCACAACAAACTCAGCTGGGAAACATGTAGAGCAAAAACAATTCAGGGAGGCTTGAAAGCACTATACTCTTTGCAAAATAGATGTAGAAATGTTGAATTATGGGATTGGAAAACTAAAAGAATGCTTTTTTGGATTCTTGTCACTCTGATGATTCTATATAGGTGTGAAATTTGGGGCAGTAATATGTCATACCAGAAATGGAAACAAATGTGGAAAGAATACAAAAACATCTAATTATAAGCAACCTTAAGCTTAAGACTACAGTGCCTTTTGAGATTTTATTGGTGGAGACTGGTACTTTTCCCTTGGAGGCCTCATTGATGATCTAGTTATTAAGCTACCTAAAGAAGGTTCAAAATATGGAGAGTCGTCATTGGCCTAAGTAAATCGTGAAAGAAGAGCTAACTAGAAGAAAGAACACTTGGATGAAACAAAATATCAAATGGATGAAAAAGTGGGATGTTGAGATGCATGAGTGCCCAAACACAAATGAAGAAATAAAAAAATATGCGAGAGAAAAATTTAAATGTGTTATATGGATGAAAAAAATAGGGCGTAAAAGGAATTATTATATCAAAGAATTCAATCCCATGAGGGACCATGAAGAAAAGGCCTATATAGGAGCGACTATCAAATTGAAAGAAAAAATGTTTATAGCTCAATTGTGTACTATTTCACACCATCTTAGGTGTGAAATGTGCAGGTGGGTGGTTCCTAACATGGATTAGGAAAATAGAAAATGTTGATTTTATAACATGGGTATGGTGGAGACAGAATGACATTTTACCATGAAGTTCTCAGCGTATAAAGAAATTCAGGCTAGTTATGGGGACACCGTGCAGGTCGATAATTTAAATACCTTGTTTGAAGAATCAAGGTTAGACAAAACTAGAAACTTCATCATCGAAATTCACTGTAGAAGGGTTGATCTCGAATGGAGTTGGCAATTGTTTAGGGCCTTTTCATGGGAGGCTCTTATGCTACTCTTAGGTCCCATAGGCTTCTTTGGCCTCATGGACATCATTAAAATTTTTCATTTCATTTCATTTCAATGAGCTGTCAGGTGCACCATATCATTCCCCTTATCAAGTTGTCTTCTCACGCAAAAGAATGGATGCCCCTCCCTTCACGTGAAATTGGTGGAAAAATGACAATGGTTCCATACCTTATTAAATGCACCATCTCTCCTCTTTCTTTGTCGTGGTTCCAATACTCTTTCCTTTACTCTCCTTGACTTCTATTAGGATTAATTAGCTGGGATGTGACATAATCCTATATATTTTGAGAAAATCAATCAACACAGAAAATTAGATAAGGTTTTGGATGAAGAGATACATTGTATCGAAAGGAATGAATCATGGGAGTTAGTAGATCTATTTGAAGGTAAATATTGCTTAACATTCAAATGGGTCTATAAGACTAAGTTCAATATAATTTAGGTGATCTATTGAGTAATACAAATAAGGTTAGTAGAAAAATGTTTTACCCAATGACATGGAATTGATTATGATAAGACATTTGCACCAATTAAAAAGCTTGATGTAGTTAGAATGGTCTTAGCCATAGCAACATAAATAATTCAAAAATTTATTAGATGCATGTCAAATCAAATGTTTTGAATGGGTTTTAGAAGAAGTGTATGTGAATCAACCACTAGACTATGCAAATGAATGTATATTGAAAACATATCTTTATAGTTACAAGCACTTACAAGCAAACATAATTATTAAGAAAATGCATTTTTAAGCATGCAGTTCAAAGCCCACATATTTAAGTAAACCTCATGTATTCAAGCACCTACATACAAAATGAGATCAATTTTAAAACTGCATGCCCAACTTCATTATTTAACCCTTTCGTACAACCTTATGAAAATATGCTTGATTGTTCAATGAGCTCATCTACGAATTTGTTCACATCAACATTAAATGCCTTTCTCCACTACAAAACTAGTGAAAATGAATTAGATCAAGAATGTAAAGAATTGCCATATTTATATATTGTTTCAAAATTGTTGTAACCAACCTATTTTATTAAATTCATGTAATAGTTTGTATCAAGATAATTTAACCTCCTGTCTTGATCCCTGTGACTAGCATAGCGTTGTCTGAGGATATATAATAAACTATATGTAACAAAAATTAATTGTAAAATGTTGGAACTTTAGCAATAAAATGTCCGCCTAACATTAAAATAAATGTGAATTTATTAATAGTTATACAAAACAAATTGATAAAATGGATATTTATATTAATTTTTTTAAAATATGGTATATTTATTTTTACAATATATTTTAATACAATAAAATATGATTTTTAATATATAATAAAATTTTAAAATATAATTTATAAAAATAATATTTAAAATTTAAATCTCTATAATTTATTTTTTGAAAGACTTTATGATTAAAATTTTCTTAAAATTTATTTTATTAACATATTACTTAATCTTGATTTAACAATAGATCACAAATAACATGATCCATAGATTAGATTAATTCTTTTAAATTTTAAATAATTTAAAAATTTAATCATATATTACACTCAAAATAACGAAACTATTTCTATTATTCACTTTTTTATTAAAAAATCATCTACATTGAAATAAATTTAAAAAAGAAAAATTGTCCATACTACTTCTGCCCAACAACTTTTATCTAAATTCTTCTCTTTTTTCATCATCAAAAATAGATATTACAAGTGTTATTTGTAGTGAAATATATTGTTTGTTAGACATTTTAGTAATTCATTATTATTGAACTCAAAACATCTTTTAACATCACTCAAAAAATTTCCAATTAACCTTTCAATCATAAAAATTAACCCATAGAAAAATGGAATCATCCTAAATATGAGCTATACAATATGACCTAAAAGATTGTTATAAAAATCTTCACAAAATTTTTTGTTGAAGAAATATATAATGTTCAATGCATTATATTTTAATTAGAAGATAGAATAAAACAAAAGAATAAATGAAGAAAATTAATAGAATACCATATATTGGCTCATTGATGACCATAGGCATCAACGACTCCAATGAATCAACCACCTTTTCTATCCCTAACTCTCCTACCATGATCGTCTATGTTAGCCTTTTTGTTAGATGTGTTTGGGTTAGGGTTAGTGTTTTCCATGCCATTATTACCACCACTTCCTACAACTATGTCTTGATCAACCCTTGCTCTACTGAGATTGATTTAACGTCTCTGTTGCATGTCCAATATCATCCAATTCACAAGGATTCTCCAATTTTTTTCTTTTTCTACCCCTAAGACTCACCTCAGTAGTAGGATCTGTTATCTCAGAAGCAACACTAGACAATGATTTAATTTGAGCCTAGGAAACATTTGAATTAGGTTTTTCCATTATTGTAAAGCCTACACAATGTAAGAAATCAAGTTAGCACTACAAATATATCTAAATGTTAGTACATCACTTAAGAAAGTTGGGGCCATTGATATAAGTAAGTAAAATGGTTTCAATATCCTTCATCATACTAAAACAATCTATGAGACTTTATCATATTACGAAGTACTTTTGAATTAGTGAAAGATTGAGGTCAGACATAACTCTATTCTTTGATGCTTGTTCCTATTAAGTGGTAAAAAACTATGAGAAAGGGTGGATGAATGTTCCGCTTACATGGTAAGAATTTTGATTGGTAAAGTGTAAATGATTGGTCTTCTTAAGTGATAAAGAACTATGTGTGGGAAAGGGTTAATGACATATTCCTCTTTATGCTTAAAAACCCTATGTGGAAAAGGTAACAAACCTTGGAACATGTATGTACTCTTAAACCCAGATGATGAAATGTAATAGCATGTTTCAATAGAAAAGAACTACAAAATGCTGATGGAAGAACTAAAATGACTAGCTTGAACGAAATTAAAGAAAAATCACTTGTTTATTGTTTCTAGCTAGTTATGGATCAGATCTAGGTTGTTTTTCTGAAAAATAAAATGCATACTCATTTTGGGGCAATGAAATTGCTAGTTGTCTACTGGGTGAGAAGGCCCAAAAGGTGAGAAACATACACTCGGGTGGTATGTACTCACAAATACATAGGTGGTTATGGGGAAATTCATGCCTCAGAATGGGCTTCCTACTTAACCATATCAAATTTATACCTTCTGATAACTTTAATGGGTGCCACAAAGGAAAATTATTTTTGAGCTCTATGAAGTAAGCAAAACTTTATATTCTTGACACTCATAGACATTGTTAATGCAAAATAGTGCAAGGAATGTTCAAAGGGTTTTTTCTTAATTCATGGAAGGTCTCATCGTAGGGAACATCACGCTTAATGTTTCCAAGAGAGGATGTGTCAAAAGAAGTATCACGCTCTTGGAGGGAATCAAGCCCAATGACTTGACCAAGAAAAGGACACATCGCAAGAAGAAATAAATTGCATAATGAAATGTGAGTGGTGATGTATTCCCCCACTATAAAGTGGTTGTAAACACCAGTACTGTGAGTAATTGCTTTAAAGTAGAAGAAGAGGAAGAATACATGAGAGCTTACTAAAAAATCCCTATGCTAAGTCATATGTTTTTGATAGGCTATGTCATGAAAAAGGTAGTATGTCACATGTGAGGCAACTTAAAGCATTTCTTCCACATCCCAAGCTTGCTCTTATATGTTTATGAAAAGTTAACAACTAGCCAAAAGAGTCAACAACAAATGAAATATGAGAACAAGGCTAATAAACCCCTTTCCCCCATTGACAATAGAACAAAGGTGAGCCAAAATGATTGATGAAATTTAGGTGAGAGTGAAAATTGGTATGAATTAGAGGAATTAGCTATACCCATAGAAGGAAGAATACCAAACTCCTAAAAATATTGGGTTTTATGATTCAAAGCCTTACATTCATTAGTGGAATGACCATGAACTCTATGATATGCATAGAATGAAGTCTTCTAATAAAATTTCTTTTGATTTATTGGAGGAAAGGTTATCAAGTGATCTTGGAGGAGTCTGAACAAGATGACCTCTATCTCAATGGTAAAATGTGATCCTATGGTTCTTCAAAGAAACATCTTGCTTAGTATTAGTTGTCATATCTTCACAAGACTCTTTAGATTGCGAGATTTTTTTCTCTCATTTCTAGGAAGGTGTAAAATCTAATGAAGTCAAATTATTAGTGTCTTGTCAAGATGACATTGAAATTAAGTGAAGAGTTTGTTATTTTTTTTATTGCTTGCAAAGGAGAACATCCCAGACCACTAGTGTCTATCAGTTCAGGATGTTTTACTATTAAGGTTGAATTAGAAGAATGTGATGTGAAAGTGTTGGTATTGATTGAAGGCTTGGTAATTTCTATCAAAGGGAAATAACCAAGACCATGAGTGGTTTGTTGTGTGATAGGGTCTATAAGGTGGCTGATACCTTGTTCATGAGCACCACATCATTTTCCACTATAGTGAAGTTGTTTCATAATCTCATACCCTTTTCCATAAATTTTTTCATTACTTTTTGATCGATTGGTGGTTGGCGATAAGAATTGTCAAAGGTGGTCGTGTAGTCTATTTCATTGTATAAAGTGGTTGAGGTGGATGCTTTCAAAGGGTCATCTAATTTTTTCATTTCCCCTATTTGAATCTTTCTATATGATCTTGTACTCATCCATGAATTCATCATTTGAAATTCAAGAAACCCCAATCATCTTCTAATAGATTTGTGACTTGTTCAATATGTTGTTCTTTGTTGTTCTATTGTATTGGTTCCATTGGTGTAGTTGATGTTGATATGTTCAAGGTATTTTCTTTGTTTTGCTCAATTTGTAAGACATTAAAAGGCTTGGTATTAGTGTCAAGTGTGTATATTTTGTTGTTGTAAATGTATTTCATTTTTTGATGAAGAGTGGAAGGCACACCTTTCATTGCATGAATCCACAGTTTGCCTATGATAAGATTACATGAAATCTCATAAGGCATAAAATGGATTTGTGTATTCAAAGAGGCCACTCCAACTATAAAACGTATAATGATGACCCCAAGTGGTTTGTTTTTCGACATTGTCAATTCCCTTAATAGATAAAGAATCAAGTCGAATGGTTGATTGATCAATGCCAAGCCTATCCAAAAGGCTTACACTACACACATTAAGGGAAAAACCAGTATCTACAAGAGTTCTCTTTATCCCTTTTCAGTTGTAGTTCACTATGATCATGAAAGGATTATTTTGTTTTTCAACGTCCAAAGAGGGATGCTCACTTTGGTGGAAAATAATGTCATTGTTTATTCTTTGAATGATGTCTGCTATGTCATTTGGTTGCACATTAGAAGAGATAGGAACTTGTTGTAAGGTTGTTTGGGTCATGTTGTGATAGTGAGGGGAGGCTTGAATAAGGTCCCACAATGATATCTTGGAAGGAGTATTGTTAAGTTACTCAACAAGATCATACTCCTTTGAACCTAGAAATAAAGGATTAGATAGGATAGGATTAGGCAACGACAAGGGTGTCAGGGTTGGTTGTGGTGGTTATAGATTGTTTCAAGTGTTATACGTATGAGCAATGGTATTATGACTCAGTTGTTGTGAAACATTATTATTCGAAGGGTAAAGGACAAGTTCAAGTTTATTTAGAGTTTGTTTGAATGAAGGTGGGTAGAGAATTAGAGAGTTGTTAGGATGTCCCACGAGGTATGTATGAGGTCCATTGATCGAGGGGGATCTAATGGAAACTTGTGCATTCATAACCTTAGTGGTCTTGGATTGATGTATCTCTAATAAAGGGAAATTGAGAATCACCTATTTATTGAAGGAACACACATTATTAGTGTTGTCATTTTCTAGCACCATGATATTCTCCTTAGAAGGAGAGTTTGTAGAAGAACTACAAATCAAATTTTTTTCACATTCATAGATTGCTTCTTCTAAAAGGACTTTATCATAAGTAAAGGAATTATGAATGGTGGAATTTTTTTTATTATTGAGAGTACGAAGATTAGAAGGAAACTCTATTTTATTGGCAGTTGTTTCTAAGGTCTCATTTTCTTGTTTCATATTATCTACCCTACCAAGAGAGCTTGTAATATGTTCATCCAACATTGAAATTTGTAAAGTAGCTTCATCACAAGTGGGATAGGTATCAAGAGAAGGACCAAATAGATTGTTTCAAATGGTAGGAGTATTAAGGAAGGGAGGGTCAAGAGTCTCATGACTCTTAATAGGGGTATCTACTAATACCAACCTATCCTCGTGGTGTCAAGGAGGGATATTAGGAGAAGAAAAACGTGTATGGTTATGGAGATTAGGTAAGGTGATGTTTAGAAATGTTTATATGATCTCATTATCTTGGTGTGTTGTGTGATCATCATGATTACTTAGTGTGATGTCCTCTCCTTTAGTAATGTTATGTCTAATAGGAGAGGTAAGAGGAGAGAAACAATTCGGATTTTCAAAATTGTCATCAATTGGTTCTTCTAACACTATAATATCGACGTCACAAGTGTGAGAGATGATAGTTGAAGAACAAAAGTGATTGTTATTATTATAAAAGATTTCCTTCACTAGACTAACCTCATCCACATAAGGTAAACTAGGAGAGGGATCGATGATGAACAAAAAGAGAAGGGAAAAGACGTCATGCATATGCATGTAACAAAATTCTCTTACAACATGCAATAAGATCTACAAATAGAATATGAAAGATGATAACTATCAAAATTTGTAATGAAAACATGATGTAATGTTTATTCTTTAAATGAAAGAAAACATGCAAAAGAGGAATGCAATTTTTCAAATTTTAAGGATAACCATGAATTGATTATGCTTTGTAACAATGTGAGAATGCAAAATTGAAATTTAAACCATGCATGAAATGAGCTAATTTAGACTAGATTTAATGAAATGCATGTTACAGAAACTTAGCCAACTGATATAGATGGGTAATGGCACCAAAAAAAAGCTTTAAAATAGGGTTTTTAGTCCTATAAAGGGCAGTTTCAGGGGTGAAAAAGGGATTGATTTTCCCAAGGTGGTGAATGTGTCCCAGTGAGGGATTTTTTAAGAATTTTCAAATGTTTTTGATGAATTTTTATGTTTTTGGGCTGTACGGTGTAGACCTAAGATTAAAATGCAAAATTTCAAAAAAATTAAATGAATTTAGATGCCAAAAATGCAACCTAAATGCACTTTTCATGAATCCAAAATTTGACAACTAGCATGCAAATTAATCCATGCAAACCCTAATGCAAGGGAAATGCAAGCTAGATTTATGATGGACTCCAAATTAGACAAGAAATTATTCAAAATTTTACTTCACCAAAATGAACCATAGATTTTAGGTCTATGTACTTCTCTTGCTCTCTTAGGGTTTTTCACCTAAAAGGAGAGAAATAGACTAAAAAACAATGGTGTTTCAATCAAACTAATCCAAGTATGATCAAAATATTTCTAAATGGAATATCCCAAATGAAAAAAATTGATAAAATCTATTGATTAATGAATCAAAACTAAGGAGATGTAGAGTGTTTGAAAACACGTTGTGATATGTGAAGACACCTAGATATGAATGCAAATTGCAACAGAAATGGATGAAACTAAAAGTATGCACCTAAGATATTGATGGAGACTAGAAATGACTTATAGAATGATGTTTATCCTAATTTTTAGTCTTGGTGGTACTCATTCACCATTCTAGGAAAATTAGTCCTAGATCTATGAAACCATTCTAGAGCTCGTTTTAGAAAAATGAGTATCTAAAACTGGAGGAAACCAAAATCATGCCTGGTAGTGCGACTCATTCACCACTAATGGTGAATGAGTTCACTTCTAAATTTTTAAATATTCAAAAGTGGAAACAAGAAAATTCGGTCTACACTTTCTACTTCTCCAAGTGTCTGGTTTTGAAACTGTCAAATTTAGGCATAAAAGTGACTTTTGTTGATATTTTTCCTTAGCCAATGAATAGATGACTTGAAGAAATTTGAAACTTGATCTTCAATGAATTACAAGCCTCCAATATTCCTAAATCTACAAACACACAAGAAGAGAAGGAAATAAATTGGATTTTAGGGCATGGGGGTTTGCCTTGGTGAAACCCCTTTGTAGGGTTTAAACCAGAATGATCAAAGAATGTAATGAAGAATGAAACAATGGAATTAATAACTTTTCATGGTGTTTTATCTTGAAGTTATGTAGAGTGAAGCCACAATAGTGGTTTACAATTGAATCGAGGAAGGAAAACTCACAAAAAATGAATGCATTGCAAAAAACTTGATTTTAGGGGTTCATACGAACCTATTGGTTCGACCGAACCCATTAGGGGTTTGCTAGAACCTAGGTTCGGGCTAACCGGTTTAATGCTTTCCCACCAAAAAAGACAACAAAACCCATTATAAAAGGGGGGTTTGAATGAACCAGGGTTCGAATGAACCCTGGTTTGAGCGAACGCCTAGGGGTTCGCTCGAACCCCCCTTATTCCTCATCTCCCCCTAAGAAAAAAACCCCTAAATTTTGTCACTTCAGAGCTTGGGTTGAGGATGAAAATGGATGAATCTTCACAAACCCAACTAGAATCAGTTAGTCCTTAGAACGAGCTATCCAATGAATATAATTTTAATATGATTTGGTTTTATTATGTATTTGCTTTTTAAGTTTTATTAAACATAGGTTTTTCATCAAAAATGAAGGTATTTGTTCTGCACATGTGGAAAAATTGCAGATTATAAAAAAAAAAAAATATGAGTGCACAAGATATTTAAGTCCTTGATCCAAAAAAAAAAAGAATTTCGATATATACAAAAAAAGTTATGCGTTATACAGTCGCGCTATGTTTGAATTGTAATTGGTTTGACTTTGAAACTTGATTAAAGAAAAAATATTCAATAAAAAACTATCTAACCAAGTGGAAGCACTAGATATCAGAGTTATAAATCTACATTCAAAATAATTAGAATTTTATCCTTCATGGAAAAAATGTTATGCATTATACAGTGTGCATCACTTTTTAAAAATGTTGTTTTTTTGAAAAAATCAGTTTTTGTGGGAGATGGAAAAGGAAGTTCAATCTGATTCCAAAAAATTTGATTTTTTTTTTTAGAATCTACAGACAAAATGTGACAAGACTCTAGCTTGTATCATCTTCATATTCTTCATCGTTTAGTCGCTATGGGTGCCTGAATGTGAAGATTTAGTTAAAAATAATAATTTTAGTGTCCAGTTTTGCCAAAAATTGTAAATCACTATTGTGGGATCACCCTATAGTAAAACATGAGAAATCTTCCCTTGATTATCCTTGGAAGATATCTTGATGACTAAGAATGTAAAAACCCTAACTTGCTTGACTTGACGGAGAAGATAGACAATGAATGAATGATAAGAGATGTGTGAATGAGTTAAGAGATGTAAATTAGGCTTTAGAGACTTAATTTTATAGGAAATTCACCTTATTCACCTGTAAATTGTTTCCCCAAGGCTAAAATGAAGAAAAATAAAACTTAAATTCCAAATTTTACTGCTCAAAAGTGAAAAAATGGCCCAAATGGGACTCATTCACCACCTTGGGAAAATCAATCCCACTTGGTAGGGACTCATTCACCACAAATGGAAAATTAGTCCCAGATGGGTCCATTTTCCAGCTAGCCTGTTGGGGAATGAGGAATTTTAGTTCTTATGTTGATTACATTAGGTATTTCATCAAATTATGCCTTATGATGCACAAGATGGTGTAATAGGGGCCTATTCATGATGATGTGAAGGTCAATTAGGGCTTGGGACACATAATTCAATGTGAAAGTGTAATTAAATACACTTTACAACACTAAAATGAGGTCCACTTAGCCTAGAAAGGTACAACATCCAATGTGAATGTGCAAGAAATATTACAACACTAGATTAAAGATAGGTTTGATTTATAAGCCTTTTAGATTGATGTGAGAATGCAATTTAATACATTTTATTTAATTTTGAATAAATGGAGAATTGGTTTATCAAGTTGAGAAATGCGTGAAAGTATTTTACAATACCTTTATAAGACCGTTAAATGCATTTGAAAGGGTCCAAGACCTAGTGTGGATGCGAAATACACCTTGCAACACTAAATCAAGGCCACATTAAGTCCAATTTATCATCAATTATTCCAAAATCAAGCAAGAAATACTTTTTTCTATGGTACAGGTTTCCTTCTAGGGAAATTCAAGCCAACAAAATATCAAACATAAGATCTAAGACCTAATGATGAATGATCTATATTTACAATAATAAAATATGACATTCACAGGTGCTACCCCTAAACCCCCATTAGGGTGCATGATCCTTGAACCCCTACAGGGGAGATTCCCCCTACAACCCATGTCCCCTATGCTAGTCATCCTGATCTCTTTTAGTATTGTAGCAACTTAAGAAGAACATCCAAACAAAAGTTCCCATGAATCGATAAATTCAATCATCCTCTTCATCCCATTACATCAATCCTTCCACTTTGACTAAGGCATCCATGTCCACCATCCCATCACCTAAATCCAAGATCCACATCCAAGACAAGGGGTGTGGAGAATACCACATGAAAACTTCTTATTGTATCAACAAACTACCAACATCTCTAAAATCCTCCAGTAAGCCTTCTTCTAAAAAAATATCCTAAAGTCATTAACTGGCCATCCCCCACCACAACTTTCACAAGATGGGGAGAATTGAGAAAAAAATATTTTCACGAAGAAGATATTTCCACATGGATATACAAAGAAGAAGAAGATATTGAACCTAAACGTATCCCAATAGAGCAATATGGTAAAGGCTTCAAGATCATGAGATGCAAGGGCTATGATGGACATAGTGGACTTGGTTTACGAAAGAATGGAATGAAAAAACCTTTAATTCCTTCCAAGCTACCAAGGAATAGAGAATTAGGGTATGAACCACCAAAAGTGATTACTCCTAATACTAAGGTGCTTTTGAGTGAGGACGATTGTTCTTTGAAACATATTGAGACATCTAAGCACTATCATATTAAAATTGAGTTAAATGAATGGGAATGGAACTCCTGCACATCTAGTGACTGACTTAACTGAGACCTTCCAAGAGCTTGACCTAACCAATCCCTTAACTAAAGGAAAATCTTAGATTTATTCCTTTTCAAATTCCAACATGACAGTTTTTTTTCACCATATTGGCATATTCATTGAACCTTAACGATACCAATGATGGAAAACCTTTAGTATACCCAAATTTGATATATTAGAACCAACAAGGACCACCCAACTTGGACATATTTGAAAGTGATGAAGCAATAACTGAGTTTATGGGACTTCATGAAGGTATGCCTAATTGTTATCATAATCAATGTTTTACTATAGATCTTGACAATGTGGCCTACTTTGGGGAGTCTAGCCCACCCTCTAATTGCAAAAATGAAAATCATAAATCAAAAAAGGAAATTTCTTTAGGTGAGAATTGAAAGGTACCTCTAGACCTAGAAAAAGTAAAAAGAAAGGATGTATCCGAGGGTGAAAACCACTCGGTGGTACCTAGGGATGGAGGGTTGGAACTACTCCCTATAAGCCAAGAGAAATCACCATTCCTAGTAGAGAAGTGCATGGAAGTAAAAATTGGTACTAATGAAAATCCTAGAATCATTTGTTTCTCAACATCTTTGACAAAGGCAAAGAAACTAGAATTTTGTGCCTTCTTTACAAAGAGACAAATTAA
Source organism: Sequoia sempervirens (assembly GCA_007258455.2). Taxonomy (NCBI): domain Eukaryota; kingdom Viridiplantae; phylum Streptophyta; class Pinopsida; order Cupressales; family Cupressaceae; genus Sequoia; species Sequoia sempervirens. The sequence continues at coordinate 305,316,638 of VDFB02270651.1, read as the reverse complement.
CTTCACTTGGTCTTACACTGACATGCTCAGATTGGCTCCTAAGTTGGTGTTAAATCACTTACCATTGGTTCTTGATGCCAAACAAATAAAAAAATATATAAATAAAATGCATCCCCATATTGTACTATTGGTAAAAGTAGAACTAAAGAAGCTATTAGATGATGCTTCCATTCAACCCATTGACCATGCAAAATGGATTTCTAGTCTAGTACCCATGAAAAAAATAATAGGTGCAATCAAAAATTTTATTGATTTCAGAGATTTAAATAATGCATGCACTAAGGATGACCTCCCAGTGCCTAACATCAACATCATACTAGATTTGAAAATGGTATGAAATGCTATCACTCATTGATGGTTTCTCAAGATATAATTAGATTAGGATCCCTCCCAAGGATCAATACAAGCCAACTTTTACTTGTCCATGGGGAAAATACTGTTTGAATTTTATGCCATTTGGATTGAAAAATGTTGGAGCAACATATTAGCGAGCTATGACTACCATCTTTAATTACCTTATGCACATGCTTATGGAGGATTATGTGGATGAATTTCTAGAAAAAATAATTGTCTAGGGGTGACCATCTGTGATTACTAGATAATATTTTCAAGAGGCTAGAATAATACAAATTGAAATTGAACCCAAAAAGGTGTATTTTGAGGGTAACAACAAGGAAACTCCTACGATACATTATCTCCTGAAGATGAATCGAAGTAGATCTTCTAAAAGTGAAGTATATCATGGACATTCCACCTCCAACAAGCATAAGTCAGTTACAAATACTATAGGGAAGATTACTATTTATTAGGAGGTTCATTCTCAACTGTTAGATAAGTTTCAACCATTCCAACATTTACTATGAAAGGGAGTACTCTTCATGTGGACTAACCAATGTCAAGAATCATTTCAATTTAGAAAAAAGGACTATCTATTAGCACCAATTATTCTAATTCCTCCCATTGAATGTGCATGCCTTGCATTGGTTTTTTCCAATCAAAATATCAAGCATTACATGTTAAATAAGCAAACAAAGTTGATGGAAAATATTGATCCCTTGAAGTATCTCCTTAGAAAAGAAGATTTAATGGGTCAATTAGTCAAATGGATCATGATATTAAGTGAATATGATGGGTATGTGCAAGATCATCATGTAAAAAACAAGCCCTTAAGTGGTGAAAAATTTAGAAAAATCAAAGTTAGGCAACTTGAATGTATAAAAATTTGAATAAGTTATCTATATTATTTCAAAAATATGTAAGAATATAATTTGTAGCAAATTGAATGTAGTTTCTATATTACTAGGTTTATTTAAAAAAAAAAATCTATTTGGTGAAAATTTGAAATTCCAATGCGGTAGTACTTAAGTTTTAGCAAAAAAATAAGTAGGTGTCTATCTGTAACAACAATAAAATGATTATATTTTTTTATAAGGTTTTATATATAAGTAGAGGACTCATGTCTCGATGTGATGCATTTTTTAAAAAATAATAATTCCAAGTAAAAAATTAATTATGAATTTTTTATTACAACCTTTAAAAAATATAAAAACTCATATGTTTGACCAACTTAACATGGTCAAAACTTCATGAAATTCTTTTTTTTTTTTAAATCCTATAGTATGTGAAGCAAGAATGTGATGCATGATTCAAATTAAAAAATATGATACTATTTGAAAGCTATAGATGTTTTTCTATCAGCCTATCAATTAAGACTTTAGTCATAATTCAAATAGAAAGTGAATAATAATTATTTATTAAATTCAAAGTAAAGCATAATTTATATTGGTGGAAAGCTAAGAATCTCCTTTAAAAACACTTTTTATTTCATTAGTTTTGGGTATAAAAAAATTTGGCAACCACATTCCCTACACATACCCATCATATCACCACTTTTTGTCCAATCATGATCCTACACATACCCTAATATTTAATATGTTGAGTGTAAGGAAATAAAAAGACAATTCATAGCCGACCAACTTGTAGATGTACCCAAAATAACAGATCATATGTTGGTATCTAACTTCCCTGAGGAGTCCATATTCACACTAGATAATTTAGTTATATGCAAGATTTATTTTGATGTATCTCACATGAATTGTGGTTTAGGAGAAGGGATATTGTTTGTTACACGGTAAGGAGACACTATACCAAAGCCATTCATAATAGCCTTTTCTTGCACCAATAACATGTAGTAGAGTATGAGGAACTACACATAGGACTTTGTATGACCATTAAATGGAAAATAAAGAGCCTTCAAGTATATGGAGACTCTCAGTTTGTTATTTGATAAGTCAATGATGATTATAACACAAAAGATGAGAAACTTACTCCCTACAAATGAATGGTTAACAAGTTTTAGTAGTACTTTTATGGCATCATCTTTTGGTAGGTCTCAAGAATTCAAAATAAGGTAAATAATGCAATGGCCACAATAGGATCTCTCATGGATATCACAAAAAATATACCATATTATTATTTCTTTGTATAATTTTTTTTTGTCACTTCCTTTTGATATCCATCAATCTGAGATGGTGTGAGAAATTATTGGTCCCAATTCCCCTTGGTAGAAATATTTATATGATTACCTACATGACCAAGTTATCCATCCTAAATTTTCTACCAATCAACACAAAACATTTATCTATAATACATATAGGTATGTCATCATTGGTGACACCATCTACTATTGAAGCCTGGAAAATACCCTCCTTATATGTCTTGATCCTAATGAAGCACAAACAACTTTAAAAAATTACATGATAGTATTTTTGGAGCCCACTTGAGTGGTCCTACTTTATCCAAGAATATCATGCATGCTAGATATTTATGGCTTGCTACTAAACATGATGCACACCACTTTGTTAAGAAGTGTTGATAATTACATATACATGGAGATCTTATACATGCACCAGTCCAAGAACTCTAGGAAATCATTTCACCATGGTCTTTCTCTCAATGGGGACTTTAACTCATAGGTAAGATTCATTTGACCTCATCCAACGACCATAAATTCATTATCATAGCAACTGAGTATTTCATGAAATGGATCGAGGCTATCCCAATGACATATATTAGTAGAAATTAGATATCTAAATTCATCCTCGATTATATCTTATGTCAATATGGTGTTTTGCAATCCATTATTACTGATAATGGTCATCCCTTCAAGAACCAGGATTTCCACCAATTATATGAAAAATTTGACATGCAACACCACTTCTCCAATCCATACTATCCAAAGGTAATTTCCAAGCTGAGGCATCAAATAAGACCATCATTAAAATCTTGAATAAGACCATCAATGATGTTGGTTGTAACTAACACCTCCAACTAAATCCTACCTTATCAGCCTACTGAACTAGCATATGCACTCCCACGTGATCCACACCATATTCCCTAGTATTTGTCTCTAAAACCTTCCTTCTTATCAAAGTTGATTTACCTTCCCTAAGGGTATCAATACAAGGACTTATTGATTATGAAGAGTATCATGTATCCAAATTATATGAGCTAGATTTATTAGATGAGCGAAGATAAAATTCATTGGTACACCTACATGCTTACCAGAATCATCTTTGTTGTAGCTATAATAAGAAGGTTCTAGTCAAAAAATTTGACATTGGTGATTTGGTCTTAATGGAAAACCCTAAGATTCAAGAAAAAAGAGAGAAACCTAAAAAATTTGAACCTAATTTGTTGGGTCGATACATTGTAAAGAGAAATAATTTTTCCAATAATGAAAACCACTTTGGTGGCACTTTGGATAAGTACCATGGTGAAAACATGGAAAACATGTGCCATATGTAGTTAGTCTTTTCTCCATCATCTAACATCATTCCATCTAATTTTTCACCTTCACCCATAATAAGGTTACCTCCATGCTTCCTCACGTCATTCATAATAATGATTTATTTTCCTTCTCATGGCCTACATACGGTTGACATTATCTATCTATCACCTACCAAACCCATCCTTATACAACTCCTAACAATCAATCCTATACCTAACTAGGGGAAAGTACTTGACTTACATCTTCATTAGATCATAGACTTGGTATTGGAGGTCATCATCGCAAAAATCCAAAAAAATATAAATAATATTTTTAAAAAGCTGAAAACATTGAAATATCTCCAAAAATCCAAAAACATAAAACATGTCAAAAATACAAAAAAATAGAAACATGTCAAAAACCCATAATCATCCAAATAACCTTCAAAAATCCCAAAAATAATGTCAAGTCCTATTAGTCTAAGTTTGTTTAACTATGATGTCTCTACACATGTTATGTAGGAAAGGTCATCACTAATAAGACCTCAAGGAACTAGGTCAAACCTTTAGGGTTTGTTGAGTCAAGTCAATCGTGATTCAATCCATAATAAATTATCCATGGTCAAGGTTAGTCAAACTATGATGTCTCTACACATGTTACATAGGAAAGGCCATCACTGATGAGCCCCCGAGGCATTAAGTTAGACCCTTAGGGTTTTTTAGTACTGTCATAGTCCATATAATAATAAATCATCCTTTCCTAAAACTGACATGTTGATCAAACAAAAATAGTTATCTGAGTCTTAACCAAATCAAGAATCAATAGGCTAGCTACCCAACTAGTCTTTATCAAAATTGATAAATTTCTTAATCATCAAATCAACACCTACTAGTCAATCAATGCTCTTATACAAGACATGGCCTTGTCAAAACTAGACTTGATGTCTTATATGACTTGCCTCATTTCTTGAAACCATACCTAGTCCTATCATTTGTCTTATACAACATATGTCCTTCCTCAAACCAAACATCATCATTTATCAACTTTATCATTTTTCTTATACCAGTGACTGTATGACCAAAACTAGACATGATGTCTTATAAGGAAATATTTTGTTCCTAAAACCAAGCATTGTAAACCAATCAATCAATCAATTCTATCAATCTTATTAGTAAACAATCACTAGAAAATAATCTAAATGGTTGTTGGATTTGTTGGTCTAGTTTGTCTTATCTTTTTATTGATTTATCATGTCATATTACTAGCCACCTCAAGGATTTCCCAAGAAGGATTTATAGGAGAAATGATTTCTCGTGAACTTATTTTTCTTTGAATTTTGTTTGTGGTTTGTCTTGATAAAAAGATTGGGGAAACTTTTCTCCCAATATGAGTCATGGCACTCCTTGTTTTCCAATTATCTATTTTTGCAAAGGGATAATGTTGCACACCTTGGTCTATTCCATACCATGGTGTTTATTTTCCATTTTCCATAATTTAATTCCCAATGATAATAAACATGCAAGCCTAACATCTATCAAGAAAAATGTCAACTCTTCTTCATTTCGACTAAATTTGTGCTAACATTTATTTCCTCCATATTCACATTTCTTCTATTCCCATCGTGATGGCATCTTGTGATACATAAGAATATCCTTCATACATATTCATGTTAGATCATCATAGGCAACATCATAAGCATATTAGGTCATCCATATTGCATCACTAAATACAAAAATATATATAGTATTCCATCATAAGGAATCATCCATATAAGCATCACATGTCATAACCATATGATACCATCTTGCATCTATAAATTGTTAGCATAAATCTCATTGCATACATCCTGGGTATGTGCAAGATCATGATGGACCAAAAAGTGGAAATGTGAAAAAAGTTGTGTTTTCCATCAACCAAAAAACATGAAAATCGTGAGTTGACTTTTTTTCTAGCTTAGATGCAAGCACATTGCTCCAAAGCAATGCCCAAGGCAAGAATCAAATATCAAATATTTGGTCCAAATTAGATATCCAATTAGAATCGAATATCCAATTCGAATAAGGTAAAAATAGATAATGAAGCTTTCTTTTAAAATCATTTGAAGCATTTTAAAGCTAAGTACAAGCATTGAGAGTGACATTTGTAGATCAGATATCTGATTTCAAGCAGATATCTGATTTCCAGGGTAAGTTTTTGGTTTTATTTTTGTTTTAATCTATTTTTCTATTATTTTTGTATAAAATGGTGCACAAATAAGGACATTGTAGATAACTTTTGGGATCGTTGGTGTATGGTTTTTGATAAACCACCCAACAAGAATAGTGATATACCATTTTACTTTATTAAAAAATTATATGCTGAGTTTGTGTTAGGGCATCATGTCAATTACTTTGACATTAAAACCTTCCAGGGTGCCAATGGAGGTATGCCCCAGGATAGACCAGGGGAAATTAGAGTAGTCCAAAACCTATATGTTCCCCCTCCTCCCCTTCCTCCACCACCTCTAGTACATCATCCAGATATTATCGAGGATGTAGCCACCTAGACTATTTAGGCTATTCACTCTTTTAGTGGTCTTTTGGTTTTGCATACTTCTATAGTAGCTCAGCCACATTTTGGTGATGTTGGTGATGGATTGAGTGTTGTTGCATCCTCCTCCTCAGGTCCACATGTTTGTGTGCCACATACTTTCACTATGTGCACCAGATGTGTTTGGGTCCTCTTGTATAGCCCATTGAGCATCCCTTGGAAACTTCTAATTATGAACTCCATGATGTGGAAATTATAGGAGGGTGATCCCACAATAGTGGTTTACAATTTTTGGCCAAACCAGACACTAAAATTATTATTTTTAACTAAATATTCACATTAGGGCACCTATAGCTGCTAAATCATGAGGAATTTGAAGATGATGCAAACTAGTGTCTCGTCACATTTTGTTTGTAGATTCTAAAAATATATTTTTAAAAAAATTTGGAATCATATTGCACTTATTTTTCCATCTCCCATGAAAATAGGTTTTTTCATAGAACAACATTTTTAAAAGGTGACGCACATGGGTATGTGCAGGATCATGATGGGCCAAAAAGAGGCAATATGATAGGTATGTGGCTGACAACTATTTTTTACCCAAAATTGATGAAATGAAAAAGGGTTTTTAAAGGAGATTTTTAGATTTTCATCAATATAAATTATGCTTTACTTTGAATTTAATAAATAATTATTATTCATTTTCTATTCAAATTACGATTAAAGTCCTGATTGATTGGCTGATTGAAAAACATATATAACTTTCAAATGGTATCACATTTTTTGAATCCAAAACATGCATCACATTCTCTGCTTCGCATAATATAGGATTAAAAAAGAAAAATTAAATTTCATGAAGCTTTCACCAATAAAAAGTTGTAATAAAAAAATCATAATTAATTATTTACTTGGAAAAAACATACAAAAAACTATGCATCACATCGGGGCATGAATCCTCTACTTATATCTAAAATCTTATAAAAAAATATTATCATTATATTGTGGTTAGGGTGGTAGGGCAGGCACCTACTTATTTTTTCCCTGAAATTTAAGTACCACTGCATTGAAATTCCAAATTTTTACCAAATAGATTTTTTTTTTAAACAAACCTAGTAGTTTAGAAACTACATTCAATTTTCTACAGATTCTATTTTACATATTTTGAAATAATATAGATAACTTGTTCAAATTTTTACATCAAGTTGCCTAACTCTGATTTTTTTGCCACTTAAGGGCTTATTTTTTCCATGATGATCCTACACATACCCACACTATATAATGCATAAATTTTTTTCCATGAACCTAGATAAAACTATAATTCTTTTGAATTTATATTTTTAACTCTGATATCTAGCTCTTCCACTTGGTTGGATAGTTTTTTATTGAATATCTTTTCTTTAATCAAGTTTTGAAGTCAAACCGATTACAATTCAAACATAGTGCGACTGTATAGCGCGTGATTTTTTTTTTATATATCAAAATTAAATTTGTTTTTTTGGATCAAGGACTTCAATATCTAGTGCACTCATATTTTTCAATTTTTTTTAATAAACTGCTATTTTTCCACATTTCTCGAATAGAGACCTTCATTTTTTCAGAAAAACCTATGTTTAATAAAACTAAAAAAATAAATATATAATAAAACCAAAACATATTAAAATTATATTTGTTGGATAGCTCATTCCAAGGACTACTTGATTGTAGTTGGGTTTGTGAAGACTTCTCCATTTTCATCCTCAACCCAAGCTTTGAAGCTTGCATAAAAATTTAGGTTTTTTTGTGTTTCAAGGGGAGAATGAGGAATAAGGGGGGTTCATACGAATCCCTAGGGGTTTGATCGAACCCTGGTTCAAGTGAACCACCCTTCAATGTGCATTTCCTTTTCTTTTTTTGGGTGGAAAATGTGGACCCAGTAATTAATGGGTTTGCTCGAACCCTAATTTGGGTGAACCCCTTTTGGGTTTGGTTGAACTTGTAGGTTCCTTAAAATCCCTAAAACCAATCTTTTTTCCATGGAGTCATTTTTTTCTTTGTTTTCCTTCCTTATCAAATTGTAAACCACTAGTGTGGCTTCACCCGATATCAGATGCAAGGGAGTGGAGCGCACCCTACAGAGTCCTCTCTTGCTAGAGAGGGGGACATTGGAATAGTGACATAGGTAAGATTTAAATTGTAAATTCATAACTTGCATTTTTTTTAAATGAATATTAATAAGAGATAGTATCAAGTACTAGTATTTATTTACATGGTCTATTTAATAGTTGATGTCTGAGGAGGATCTCACACAAGTGACTGATAGCACCCTTAGGGCCATTTCATTTGGCCTCAACATGCACACAATATATATTTTCACACTCACTCATTTACAATATTTTATTATATACTTGCTTGTCATTTGAATTTTCATTAATTAAATTATATAATAACTTATATGTTTATATTATTTTCCTCTTATAGGAAATACCTAGTGCGAGTGAGGTATAGCCTTGTACAGACTATGGAGGTACAATGTTAGATAAGGGGAAGGTAATTGAACTCAAATTCGGTTGAATTAATATTTTTAATATATTATATTGATTATGCATACATTGACATACATTGGTAGTTTCATATGTACTTGTTATTTTCATGTATAGGCAGTTATGAGCTATACATCATTGTTGACAAGTGTCACAATGCCTGAAGGAGTAGGTATTGGAACACCTCTAGGAGTAGTTGTTGAAACACCTCAAGGAGGTGTTGAAACACCTAAAGGAGATAAAGAAAAAGATCATCCTAAAGAGGTATGTGTTTATTTTATTTTTTCTTTGGTAAATATGTTCCTATTACTGACAATCGTATGCTAACTTGGATCAATTTTATGATTTTGTTCACATATATAGATTGACATTTCAAAAGTTGGTTTGGTTGGTTCTTTGAGATGGGCATATTCTAGGATTCATGACCCTTTGAAGAGACATATATTTCAGGTAATCAAGATTTCAATTTTAGAGTTTAATTAAAATTCAATGTATATTGATTTTGATGTTAATTATTTGATTTTAAATTATATAGTATAACTAATCTCAATTTTGGTTTGAATTTTTCTTGTGAGCTACCTTTAGATCCAAAGACTGCTTCAAAGAGGATCCATTTTGATGATCCACCAATAGTTTAGGATGAGATAGACATTTTGGCATGTAAATTTTGAATAGATATCAAGATGGCATATGCCGCATTTTGTTAAAAAAAATTGAGTTGGCATCAATGCCATTTTTGTATATGGACATACACTTGATTATTGGATAATTTGATAAATAGTTGACAATCGAAATTTAATTTGTTCCTCATGTGCATGATTAAAATCTTTGAAATTTAATCTTGAGTAATGGTTAAATATCAATATACAATAGCATAAAAAAGAATGGTTATATTATGTAGTTTATATTCATATCACTAATTATATTACATTGCACATCCTTCAAACTCAAATAATTACTTCACATTGTATAACTAACAACTAGATGTTGATAGATGAAAAAAAATCAATTTTAATATAGTTTTTACAAAGTCAACCTAAGCAGTTATGCAACTACTTCACATTGCATAACCAATAACTAGGAGCTCAGCGAAAGCTTAATCGTTGATGTTACGGGGTTATCTACTGAAGGGAAGAAGTTCTTCAGGGACAAGGATTTTTCTGATGAAGCCATGATCATATTTCCTAAAAAGGACAAAGAAAGGCTAAGTCTTGTTAAAATTTCCTAAAAAGGACAAAGAAAGGCTAATTCTTGTTAAAATTGCTAACAGCTACTTCGATGCAGATACCATAAAGGCCATTTGGAGAAAGGTTTTGCAGGTCATCATGGAGTACATTACGGTGGATGGGCATTTAACCAGAGTTTATGGCTACCATTTTTCTCTTCTCAATCACTTCTGCCACAAGGTTAGGTTCTCTCTCCCCTATTATCTTTTCTATTCCTTAAAGAAAAGCTTGGAGGATAATAAGAAAAATCCTAAAAGATTCCCCATCCTGCACACTGGGTTAGTTAGGTTGATTGTTGAACATATCCAAAATCTTCCTGCCCCTGCTATTCTGGAAAATGTCCCTGATTTTGAGAGTGACGACACTGAGCCCAGTGGCTCGGAGTATCTGCCTAACTCTAGTCCGGCTAGAAATGTCCTTAGCTCGCATGTTGGCCCTTCTGGGAACAAAAACCCTACTCCCTTTTCTGGTAAAGCTCATACTAAGCTTAAGACTGATAGCCCATCCCTTAAGAACATTCTTTTGATAAGAAACCCCAAGCCAAATGCCTTGTTTCCTACTATGAAGACTTCTCTGACTCAGAGGAGTCTGATGCCAACAAAATTGAGTTTTGCGCTGAACCTCTGCCAGATAAACTTGCTAAAGATGACTTCCCTATTATTCCTAACCCTAAGAAAACTTTCCCTAATTTTGGTAAGGAGCCCTCTCTGGATGTTTTGAACCTTGCCAAAACCAACTCTGAGTCCCACTTCAAATTCTTGGAATGGACTTTCATCAAAATTAATGAGTTGAAAATTAAAAATTGGGCCCTTCAAAGCAAGATTGAAGAGTTGGGTGCTAAGATTGCAGAGATTGAGAAGAAAGATGTGGATAGTGGGGTTCAAGTTCACATCAATAGAAATATTGACTTCAAGGTTGAGAATATAAGGAATACCATTAAAACAGTTGTTGAGCAAAACAACCGAATGGCAAGACAAAATGCCATTATTTTAATGCAATGAAATAAAAGTTAGATAAAGCCCAACAGGGGTCTTTGGTGGTGGATTTGGAGGAAACTAAGGACAAAAGCCAGAAAACAGATGCGGGAATCTCCAAAAGAACCAGAGCCAATTTGAAGCACAAGGTCCCCCTACTTTGAAGATGATTCAAATTTTTAAAAAGGGAGTCAATGATATGCAAAATTTGGAGGTGGAAACAGAGTCTGTCCTCAAGACTCTGAGCTAATGGCTGGGGTTTTTGTGTTTTCTATGCTATTCTTTTTGGTTTTTCCTTTCTGGACTATTTCATGTGGTTGTTGTTGATCTTTTCTTGGATAGCTGGTCTTTTTGGTGGGACTTTTGTGTCCTCTCTTCCTTTTTGTAAACGTTGTGGTTTTGGGTCCCTGTAAAACCCATTTTACCCTTTTATCAAAAACTAGGAGCAGTTGTTAATTTCATTTTCTTATCATGGAATTATATGAGACTACATTTCTTTGAGGCTTTTTTTCAAATAGTTCATTGCCTTGTCTATGCTATCACATTTTTCATGCATGTCTACCAAAGCTTTTTATCAAATAGTTTACTGGTTTGTTACTATGGATAAAATTCTAAAACAAGTGCTTTGAAACAAGCTATGGATGCTTGGAAAAATTCTATTAAAGTATCATAGTAAGCAATAGCATAGACAAGGCAATGAATTATTTGAAAAAATTTCTCAAAGAAATCAGGTCTCATGGTGATGGAATTCCATGACAATCAAAAACAATTTTGATTCTCATGGAATTTCATCACCATGAGACCTCATTTCTTTGAGGTACTTTTCTAAACAGTTGATTGTGTTGTTTATTTTCATGGCATTCCATCACCATGAGACCTCATTTCACTAAGGATGGTGATGGAATTCCATGAAAAGAAAATTTCTATAGATTTTCATGGAATTCCATCACCATGAGACTACCTTTTTTAGAGGCATTTTTTCAAATAGTTCAGTACCTTGTATATGCTACCACATCTTTTTTACATCTACCAAAGAATTTTATCAACCTGTTCACTACCTTGTTGCTATGGCTAAAAGCCTAAAATAGGTGCTTTAAAACAAGCTATATGGATGCTTGGAAAATGGTGTAGGAGCACCTTGGAAATAGAAGACTAGTTGATGGTTAGTTGATGCAACCAAGGATGGCAAACCACTCACTTTCACAATATAAGGGATTCCTAAACACCTTTCTCAACTTAACTCTTAGATCTCTTTAATAACTCCTACAAATAATCATCATTCTAGACACCCATTTTAGTCCCCTTCAATATACTTCCAACTCACAAAGGACTCCTTTGGAACAACTTTCACAAATCATGCAAACTATGTTGCTCAACCTAGCCAAATAGGGAAAATTTCCAAAGCAATTGCCCTTAGAACATTTCACATACCCTAAAAAATTTTTGGGAAACACTCAAAAGATGAAAAAAACTTCAAATTTTCCCATTTATCCTTAGGAACTTTCCATCTAAAACCCTATTCCACAAAACCCTCAATTTGCTCAAATTTGGCAAGGTTTTATTGAAAAACCTACTTACAGACTTCCCCAAACTTTTCCACAAACTCCAACACCTTTGAATAACCTTGCACAAGCTTAAAAAAACAAGAAAAGTGTTTTCCCTTAAACAATTCCCACTTTTACCCTCTCTAACCTCACTTTTTCATGCAAAAACACCCCAAATGCCATCTAGGGCATCACCAAAAATCATAATTTTGACCTCCTCTACACAAGAAACAATGAAAACATGTTTATCTATCCTAATTAATCCTATCCACCAAGTTATAGCATCATGCAATGGGTGGAAGGCTTAAAAGTCCATTTTAAATGCATTCAAACCCTTGGAATAGGGCTCACAGACTGACCTCTAGTAAAATGAATCTTAAATGCACAAAAATGAATAGAATTACTTCAAACAAAGTTTGTAAAGAATTTAACTCTACTTCCCACTAGTTTTCATTAAAAATAAAGCAACAAGCTATGGTCTCATGGCTTTTTTTCACACAAAAATCAACATTGGAGTTCAGTTGGAGGCTAAAACTACTTGTAAGGGCATAAATAAATCTTGTTCTACAACTTGTATGACCAAATAAATTGTTCCTTCACATCTAGATGGGTATGTTTAGGTTATGTATGGTCCCCTTTCACACCCAAATAGACCGAAGTAGCCCGAGCTACGTTCAATCAACGAAATCCCTTAAGAGTACAAATTGCAAAACGACAACAATCCTTCATAGACTATTACTTAGAAACCATAATGCATAAAAACTCTTTTTTTTAGGCTACGAGATCATAGTGGGACACTCTACAATAAAATCTATTTATTTTTTCTATCTTTGAGGTATTTTCCCATGGTGACATGTTTTCAGTTGAGGAAAAAAGTTGTTAGATGCAAGTAGTGTAAAGTTCCAAAGTAGTGCAACTTTCATTGTACAACTTTTATGACCAAATGGACTATTCTAGCACATCTGGATGGGTATGTTTACACTAGGTATGGTCATCTTTTACACCCAAATACATCAAATCACTTCTAGCTACATCGAACTAATGATTTCTTTTAAGAGTTCAAAGTGCTAAAAGGTAGCAATCTCTGAAGGGTTATTTCTAAAAAATCGTGATGCTTGTAGACTCTTGGTCTATGGCTATGAGATTGTGTTGGGACCATCTACAATAACCTCTCTCAATTTTTTATATCTTAGAGGTTTTTTTCTTTGGTGATGAGTTTTCAGTTGAGAGTAAAGTTGTCAGATGTAAGCAATACAAAGTTGCAAAGTGGTGCAACTTTCATTCTACAACTTGTACAACCAAATAGATTGTTTCAAAACATCTATGAGTATGTTTATGTTAGGTATTTTCCTCTTTTTCATCCCAATATGCCAAATTACTCTGAGCTACATTGGACTAGCAATTTCCCTTAAGAGTCCAAAGTGCTAAAAGGCAACAATCTTTGAAGGGCTATTTCTCATAAACCATGATGCTTAAAACTCTTTGTCTAAGTCTATGGGATTTTGTTAGGACTATCTACAATAGCCTCTCTCTTTTTTTTCTATCTCAGAGGCATTTTCCTATAGTGATGAGTTTTTAGTTGAGGGAAAATTTGTCAAATACAAACAGTGTAAAATTGCAAAGTAGTACAACTTTCATTCCACAACTCGTATGACCAAATGAACTATTCCAAAATGTTTAGATGTGTATTCTTACACTAGGAATGGTCCTCTTTTGCACCCAAATACGTTGAATCACTCTGAGCTATATTGGACCGGTGATTTCCCTTAAGAGTCCAAAGTGCTAAAAGACAACAATCTTTGAAGGGCTATTTCTTGAAAACTGTGATGCTTACAGAATCTCCATTTGAGGCTATAGGATCATGTTGAGACCATATACAATAAATTCTCTCATTTTTTTCTATCTCAGATTTTTTTTCCCGTAGTGATGAGTTTTTAGTTGACGGAAAAGTTGTCAGATGCAAGCAATGTAAAGTTGCAAAGTGGTACAAATTTTATTCTACAACTCGTACAACCAAACAAACTATTCCAACATGTCTAGATTGGTACGTTTATGCTAGGGATGGTCCTTTTTGTACCCATATACGCCAAATTACTTTGAGCTATATTGGACCAATGATTTTCCTTAAGAGTCCAAAGTGCTAAAAGACAACAATCTTTGAAGGGCTATTTCTCAGAAACCTTGTCATTTAAAAACTCTCCATGATCATGTTGGGACCATCTACAATAACCTCTCTCAGTTTTTACTATCTCAAAGGCATTTTCTCATGGTGATGAGTTTTCAGGTTAGGTAAAAGTTATCAGATGTAAATAGTGTAAAGTTGCAAAGTGGTGCAACTTTCATTCTGCAACCCGTACGACCAAATAGACTATTCCAACACGTCTATATGGGTAAATTTACACTAGGTATGGTCTTCTTTTGCACCCAAATACACTAAATCACTCTGAGCTAGATTGGACTGGTGATCTCCCTTAAGAATCCAAAGTGTTAAAAGGTCATACCATCCATTGTACATTTTGTAGCTCAATGTTATGGCCATGGTAGATGTTAGTAGGACTGTATAAGGTGACTATGTAGGTTTAAAGAATTGGAAAGGTTTGTAGTTGAGTTGGTGAGTTGCCATGCATGGCAAAAATGAGTGAAATTAGGTGAAAAATGGTGGTTAGGTGCTAATGTCAATGAAACATGGGCAGCAAGATTTAAGGTTGGATCAATCTTGTGTAGGTCCTAATAGACGTGTTTGATGAGTTTATAGGGTGTGACAAAGTTGTAAACATTGATTTCCTTAAAAACCTCATGAAAGTTGCTAAAAATGAGGGTTTGTTGAAATAGAGCTTTAGAAAGCATCTCACCAAAAACAATTGTGGTTTTGGTAGTTTGGTAGGATTTTTAATGTTTCTCCATCAAAATTTCATGTTTGGGAAGTGTTTAAATATACGTCTCTTTGTAAAATGGGCCTATTTTAGTGAAGTTGGACCCAAATTTGAGTTTGAGGATCAAATTGCAGTTTGATTCATTTTTAATTGTAATTGTGTTGTTTAAAGCCATATAGATCTTGCATCATAAAACTATTACCCAATCAACTTGAACATCATGCACACCCAAATACCTTGTTTCCAATTTTCTATATCAAAGACTCAATTACATTGGAAATGACCTTCACATAACCTTTTTACATTTTTTTTTTGGAAAAAGTGGCAAGCCACTATAATTTATTATATATAAATAGGAGATACTACAAAACCTAGTTCAAACAAGCATACTAACAAGAACCAGGAAGAAAACCTCCAGTTGTAACTCGATTAAGTACACAAATCTCTTACAAAATTGTCTCAATAATAGTAACAAAGCATACACCTCTATAACTATTTCAACCTATGAGTTTCCAAAATACAGACCCCTTTACATTTTAAACATACCCTTTATACAATGTCAGACATTCGACCCATGTTTTAAAAAAACACTAGATATAGATTATGCCCATACATAGTTATGACCTTTTTACATTGTTTCACATTTGAAAATTCAAAATTTACAAAATTTTCCTATTGGAGGCATTCAAGGCATAGTCTTCCACAAGAGTAGTATGTTGATTTTCGGGAGTGACAAGCACCTATACAAACCATCAAGGTAGCAGTTAAACTACATACAATAGAAAAGATGCTTAGAATAAAAGACTCTTAGAATAACCAATCTATATTATTGTAATTTGTCGTATACCTCTTCGAAAGGATTAGAGCTGCCTATTGTTGCAGTAGGTCCATGATCAATCATGCCAAAAATATCACAAAATTCGTCAAATGAGAAATCTATATTGTCACAATAGAAAAGATGTTTAGACTAAAAAATCTATATTAATCTAAACAACCTGAATGATGATGAATTGGTAATGCAAACTATAAAAGATGCTTAGAATAACCAATCTATATTATTGTAATCTGTCGCATACCTCTCTTAAAGGATTAGAGTTGACTATTGTTGCAACAAGTCCATGATCAATCATGTCAAAAATATCAAAAAAGTTGTCAAATGATAATATATATTGTCACAATAGAAAAGATGCTTAGACTAATAGATCTATAATAATCTAAACACCCTAAATGATGATGAGTTGGTAATGCAAACTATAAAAGATTCTTAGAATAGCCAATCTATATTATTCTAAATGACCTAATTTATGATGAGATAGTAATGTAAACAGTAAAATATTTTTAGAATAAGCAATCTATATTATTATAATTTGTGGCATACCTCTTTGAAAGGATTAGATCTTCCTATTGTTGCAATAGGTCTATGATCAATCATGCCAAAAATATCACAAAAGTTATCAAATGATAAATCTATATTTTCACAATAGAAAAGATGCTTAGATTAACAAATCTATATTAATCTAAACAACCTGAATGATGGTGAATTAGTAATGCAAAATATAAAAGATTCTTATAATAACCAATCTATATTATTCTAAATCACCTAATTGATGATGAGATGGTAATGCAAACTATAAAAGATGTTTTGAATAACCAATCTAAATTATTATAATTTGTCACATACCTCTTCGAAAAGATCAAAGCTAACTATTGTTGTAGTGGGTACATGATCAATCGTGCCAAAAATATCACAAAACTATATACCAAATATCACTATTAAAGACACCTATATTGCAATAGTATGAAAAATATCAGTATTAAATAAAGAACACTAATGAACTTAAGTATAATGAACCTAAGCATTGTACCTTCCATTCTTGAATATGATATTCAAGTATGCTTGAAGGGTCATCTCTTTGCTTAAGAGTATCCAATATTTCTTCATGATCAACATTACTAAGTGTCCATAGTTGTTTTGTCTTTGGTTTGGCATGATGTTTCAAAAACATAACATTTGTTGCTATAACAAGGTGCAAATACATGAGAATGATTTTTTGTTTCTTGCAGTCTTCAAATGAAGGTATGCCATTCTTTTTAATCATGTATGTTTGCAACCAAGTTCCTAAAACCATAACTGATACTGTAGGATACACGAACCCATCATCATCTTCCATCAATTGTGTTAGCTTATGCTTTACCCACACAAATCAAGCCAACCACTAGTCTGATCTCTCTTCATTCCCCTCTGGTGCAACAACTACAAAAACATGTCCTAGTTGTAGTAGATCTGAAAGTCTATCGTAATCAATTGAACTTTCAATTGAGTCATTTTTCATGGATATAGTTTGAGATAAAGGAGTTAGATATTGTTGAACTCATGTATCCACCCACTCACTTGACTTGCATTGATCCCACTCGCACTGAATACAACTCTGAAAAAGACAAGCCAACTCTCATGTCCAAATGGTCTATGTGCTTACATCTAAACTTCGAAATGAATGCATCTTTGAAGAATTTTTGATCATATGACAATCCAATCTGCCTCCCACTATACCCTCCTCAACCAACCAAAAGAATCAATGCACTGTTGAATCAAGTGTCCCTTCCTATGACAATGTTGAACTACACCAATCAATAATAGAATGTCCATCACTAAATTTTTCTCCTGAAATCTTAAATTTCTCTTTAACTAGAGTTATATTTACACATGCACCTATTCCATCATGCTCCCCTTTCCCATGACCAACTTAAAAAAAATTCCAAATATGAGGTACACCTCTCTCTACATTCATTCTACTCAACCAATAAAACATATGAGCATTCTTGAATTGACCGGTGTAGTTATATAACCAAATGAGATGTCATTCTATTGCTATATCATGCTCCTACAAGAACTAAAAAAAATCTCAAAACAATGTTGAACATACTTGGATGAATAACATCTATCAATGAACTCATATAAAAATGATACTCTCTAGTTATCTTTCAATCCTCCTCTGTACTATCAGGTGCGTGTATAAATGCTATGTGGACAAAATTAGAAATATAAATGGAATTGTAATATTGATATTGTACCTTGTTTTGTGGTTGCAATGTGTAGTTTTATACAAAATCAACCACTAATATAATAGTGTCAATCAGAAAAGAGTCCTTAAACATCCTGAATTGTTGATCCAACCACTGAAACCTATGACTATGCCTTGCCTACTTGTAGAAAATATTGTCCTTAAAATCTGAAATAAAATTAGCAACACTACATTCTTTTGTAACCAACTCGCATCTAGAACCTTCACCTCCACTTTGCAAAGTATATTTAACTATCTCATATCTTTCTTTCTCAAAAATATTATTTTCGAATTCATGTTTGGAACCCTCATGAAAACATTGAACAAACTTTGACAAGCAACCACATTGTCAACACTTCGCATTTAGACAATCATTTCTATAGAAAAAGAAACCATCATCTCTAGAACATAGAAATATATCTAGCAAGTCCCTTGATGATTTTGAAAGATACATTGCACCACACTCCTGCAACATTTCATTAGTATGCAAAGTAGAATGGATATACCATAATTGTTCATGGTACATTGAAAACTCCACATGGTATTTGTATCAATAAGTATTACGAATCTTAAGAGGTGCACAATGAAATGGCTTCAAACCTTCAAAATTATTTTGTAATATTTCCATATTTGGATGTGTTTTGAATAAATTTATTGAACAACATTGGTTGGCTTCATTCCAAGAAATGTTTAGCATGCAGTTTATAGTCTTCATTTCCAATTCTTAACTTTAAAACATCCTTTGCATTAGGTGATACTCTAGAGTTATCATGCCAAAATTGTTGAATTACCTACTTTACATTATCGGTTAGCTTCTTATCAACATGTGGAAGCCTCCTAGCAAAAGCCCATGTATCAATTTGAAGAGGATCGTCTATTCTTTCTCTTCTTGTAAGTGCTCTATCAAAAGTTTTATGATTTATGTCAAAATCAGTACTAGTTTGTCTCATAAATTGAGCATTTTTCAATTGATCCATGGCTTACTAGGGTGGTTGTAATGATTCTCCAAGCAACTCTCTTATATTTTTCCTTGTTATTTTTTCTAATAGACTTGAGATCATTAAAAAGAATTCTGACAATAATAGATTTTTTTTCATTCTTCTTGTTCACACGAATGTTCAATTTAGCTAGCAAATGTCTCATCTTTTGCATCTTTAGCAATTGTACAAAAAATTGGCATTGCCCGGTCAATGTCTTATCACTAAAATATTGGTTGAAAATTCTTGTAGCCCACAACCAAACAGTTTGTGTTGACCTCTTGCCTTCAAAATTGTTTATAATGTTCCCATCAATTTCAAAAAACCATTTAGGGGTTCTTGAAGGTATTAAATTTGGAATATTCCTTTCTTCAATATCATGTTCAACATCTTCAATTCCAACATTTTCACCTTGAACATTTTCATTATCAATTTCAATGTTTTCATTCCCAATTTGAATATCATGTTCAACATCTTCAATTCCAACATTTTCACCTCGAACATTTTCAATATCAATTTGAACATTTTCATTCCCAATTTCAATATCATGTTCAACATTTTCACCTTGAACATATTCAATTTCCTCTTCACATGAAAGACCATAGGGCTCAAATTAACCAATATTTAACGTACCTTGTCTTCTCTTCCAATGACCTTCCCTATCTCTTTGTCTATATGCTTCAATTTGTTCTTTTGTAAGATTTCTCTTGCATTTTTGCTTCCAAATGACTATTGCTCCCCATTATACCTCATAAAAGATGCTAAAAAATCATTGCTTATGAAAAATTTGAGTAGAATATGCTCCAAAAAGTTGATCTTTGTCTCTTCCTATCTAAAACCGTATGTTTGTTGCCTGCAAATCCTACAAACAGAATGTAGGGTCTGTTGGGATGCACAAATCAACCCACATGGAGTTTTTATATGGCCCACAAATTTATATTAGATAAAATCTTATATCTAATTTTAAAAATAAAATAAAGTGTTTTTCAAGGACATGATTTTAGTGCTACAAATCGAATATTTGATTTGGGTAGACATAGACCTAAGACTAATTAGGAGGTGGAGGGTGGGAGAGAGAGAGAGAGAGAGAGAGAGAGAGAGAGAGAGAGAGAGAGAGAGAGAGAGAGAGGGTAGAGGAAGGAGAGAAAAGGGTGGAGAGAAAATGGAGGTGGGAAGGGAGAGAAATGAGACAAAGAGATAGGAGGGGAGGATAGGGGAAACTGAGGCGAGGGGAAGGAATTAGGGGAGAGGAGAGAGGGAAGGCGGAGGGATAGGAGCCGGAGATAGAGAGGGAGAGAAATTAGGAGGGAGGATGGAAAGGGAGAGACAAAGAGATGGAAGGGAGGAGACATAGAGATGAAAGAAGGAGAGAGAATTAGGGTGGAGGTGGGCAGAGAGAGTAGAGGTAGAGGAAAGGGAGAGATAGAAATGGGAGAGAGAGAGAAGCTGGAGGGAAGGAAGAGGGAAGAGAGAGAGAGGAGAGAGAGGGGAGAGAGAGAGAGGGAAGGGAGAGAGGTAGAGAGAGTGGTGAGGAAGGAGAGACTTTGAGAGATACTCCTATAGGAGTGGTGAGAGAGAGACCTAAGAGGGAAGGGGTAGGAGGGAAAGACTTGAGAGGAGAGGTAGAGGTGGGGAGGTTTAAGGGTAGAGGGAGAGATGGGGAATTGTAGTGAAAGAGGAGAGGGAGTGGGAGAGAATAAGGGAGGGTTAATGGTAGAGGGTAGAGGGTTTTAGGGGGCTTAGGGTTATAAGAGTAAAAGTTGTCAACGGTTAAGGGTATAGGGGAGAGAGATAGAGGTAGTGAGTGAGAGAGATATAGACTTGAGAGAGACTTGAGAGATAGAGGGAGTTAGTGAAAGAGGAGAGGGAGTGGGAGAGAGATAAGGAAGGGAGGGTTAATGGTAGAGGGTATAGGGTTTAAGGGTTTAGGGTATATGGTTTAGGGTAGAGGGTTATAAGGGTTTTGGGTTGAAGGGTTAATTGTTTAGGGTTTAGGGTAGAGGGAGTGAGTGAGAGAGATATAGTTACATCCAAATTGAGTGAGAGAGAGAGATCTAGAAATACTTCAGAGAGAGAGAGGTAGTGGGAGAGAGATAGAGGGTATAGGATTGATGGTAGAGAGTAGAGGGTTATAAGGGTTTAGGGTTAAGGGTATAGGGTGAGAGATAGAGGGAGTGAGAGAGAGAGAGAGAGACCTAAGAGAGGGAGAGGGGGTAGGAGGGAGGGAGGGAGAGAGGGAGAGAGGAGGGGGGGTCAAGGGTAGAGGGTTTAGGGTAGGAGTGAGAGAGAGATGATAGAGGGTTAAGGGTAAAGGGTAAAGGGTAAAGGGTTTAATGGTTAAGAGTAGAGGGGAAAGACATAAAGGGAGTGACCCTGAGATAGAGACATGAGAAAGGAAAGAGAGGTAGGAGGGAGTGACTTGAGAGAGAGGGAGAGAGTGGGAGAGAGATAGAGGGAAAATAGGGTTAATGGTACAAGGTAGAGAGTTTAAGGGTTAAGGGTTTAAGGTTTAGGGTTAAGCGTGGAGGGAAAGATATAAAGGGAGTTTATGAGAGAGACAGAGACTTGAGAGAGGGTAGAGGGTTTAAGGGTTAAGGGTAGAGGGGAAAGAGATAGAGGGAGTGACTCTGAGAGAGATACCTAAGAGAGGGAGAGGGGTTAGAATGGAGAGACTTGAGAGATAGAGATAATGGGATAGAGATAGAGGGTAGAATGTTTAAGGGTTTAAGGGTTAAGGGTTAAGGGTTTTGGGTTTTGGGTTAAGGGTAGAGGGAGAGATGCAAATGAGGTAAGTGAGAGATAAAGACCTAAGAGAGGGAGAGGGGGTAGGAGGGAGACTTGAGAGAGAGAGGGAGTGGGAGAGAGACATAGGGTATATATAGTTAATGGTAGAGGGTAGAGGCTTTAAGGGTTTGGGTTTTAAAGGTTAAGGGTTTAGGGTTTAGAGTTAAGAGTTGAGGGAGAGATATAGAGGGAGTGAGGGAGAGAGAGACCTAAGAGAGGTAGAGGGGGTTAGAAGAGAGAAACTTGAGAGAGAGAGAGAGAGAGAGTAGAGGGTAGAGGTTTTAAGGGTTAAGGGTAGAGGGGAGAGAGATAGAGGGAGTCAGTGAAAGAGAGGGAGGGAGGGAGTGGGAGGGAGATAAAGGGTAGAGGGGATAGAGATAGGAGTGATTGAGTGAGAGACTTGGGAGAGAGAGAGTGGGAGAGAGGGAAATAGATAATATTTAAATATTTTATATATTAGTAATATATATATAAATATTTATGCATAATAATGTAATATATTATATATTAAATACATAATTTGGTAAGAGATTATCATAAATCGTATATTATATATTATAGTATAAGCTATATTGTATATAATTTATTAAATTATAAACTTTATTGCATTTTTAAATCATATATTATAAATTGTATAAGTACATTTGTTAAACTCATATATAAAACATATCAGATATTGAATTCAAATTGGATATTAGATTCAAATCAGATATCCAATATATTCGATATGTCTAACACAAAATTTAATACCTAGGAATTAGCCTCGAGCTTGCTTTGGAATTTGGTTTAAACCTACCAGTCCTAAGAAGTGAACACAAAAAACATGTTTAATAGCTTACCTTGCTTTTCCAGACTTCGCCCATGTGGCTGATGACTTTTTTTTACCCAAAATTGATGAAATGAAAAGGGTTTGTAAAGGAGTTTCTCAACTTTCCACCAATATAAATTATACTTTACTTTGAATCTAATAAATAATTATTATTCATTTTCTATTAGAATTATGACTAAAGTCCTTATTGATAGGCTGATTGGACATCTATAACTTTCAAACAGTATCAATTTTTTTAAATCCAAAACATGCATCACATTATATGCTTCACATAATATAGGATTAAAAAAAAATGAATTTCATGAAGTTTTGACCAAGCTAAAGTGATAAAACATACGAGTTTTTATATTTTTTAAAATTTGTAATAAAAATTCATAATTAATTATTTACTTGAAAAAAAACTACAAAAATATGCATCACATCTAGACATGAGTTATCTACTTATATCTAGAATATTATAAAAATATTATCATTTTATTATGGTTAGGGTGGTCGACAAACACCTACTTGTTATTTTTTCCCGAAATTTAAGTACTACTGCATTGAAATTTCAAGTTTTCACCAAATAGTTTTTTTTTTTTTAAACCTAGTAGTTTAGAAACTACATTAAATTTGCCACAAATTCTATTCTTACATATTTTTGAAATAATATAGATAACTTATTCAAATTTTTATGTCAAGTTCCTTAACTCTAATTTTTCTAAATTTTCATTGCCGCTTAAGGGCTTGTTTTTTCCATGATGATCATGCACATACCCTCCTACATAATCCTCACATACCATAAGAAATAGTTCATACATATTGTTGCATTTACATACATACAAGTGCATTATTCATATTGCATCAGATCATAATCATAATGAATCTATAACATCGTAAAAAATACAATAAAGGTAAATTAAGTGCATACATCCATACATCATAACATAGAAAACCACATATATAAGAATAAACCATATAATATAAATCCATAATGTATCATGACATATAAATCATCTCATAATCATATAAATGCATCACATCATAAGCATCACAATCGATCACATAGACATGCATATAACATAGGAACATAAATAATGTAATTCACTACCAAAATCATGCATCTTGCATATATATATCAAAAATGGTGTCATAGTAAAATATCATGATTTATCTCAAAATGGATCTCATAGGCTCAAAATAAAAAATATCACTATCCAATACATGTATAAAATAAGGCTATCCTAAGTTTTCCATATCTCCTAATGTAGATGGTCCTAAAGAGGAAGGTCTCCTACTATGGCTATGATCTTGAAACCCTCTTTCCTTATCACGATGGTCAGCCATATGGAGAGGGCCTAGGCTGAGAGTATCCTCCACCACTCTAAGTCTGGTGAAAGTGTGACCTACTCTGGCTTTGGGTTTGTGTGTAGCTCAATGCCCTCTATGTCGATGGCACCTAACACTCATATAAATCATTGTAGTATCAATCATCCTATCCTACCTGGAAGAACTCATGGCCTAGCTCAGCCATAGGTCTATTGATAGTAAAAATAAAATCTCGATATTGTTGTTTGACCCTCTTTCTCCTAATGATGGACATGTCTCTCTCAATGGTAAGCATATCCACCTCAACCTGTAATCTCTAGATCCATGTATCCATAGCCTGGAGTCATGCCTACAAATCTATGATATGTTGATCCACCAACATGTCTCCCTCTACCTCCTCCATAGCCTCCAAAATATGTACATCTTGATAGCCCTCACTTAGATCCTCTCCCATCACAATCCCCTCCTGAACTACTCTCTCCTCCTCTCCCATCTCCTCCTCCCCCATCTACTTGACCTCCTACATGGCCACCTCCTACTTTCCCTTCGGTTTGGGTCCCTCCTACTTTTTATTGATCCATAAACCCTCCTACTTGGCCTCCTCCTTGATAGGTGAGAGATTTCTAACTACTCTTTATCCTCTATCGCTCCTCCTCCCGACCCTTCCTCCCTTGTCTCCCCTACCACGATCTCCACCATCATCACCCTTGCCTCCTCTACCTCAATCTCCTCCCCTCCCCTATTCGCTATCCTTGAATCTATCACATAAACCTCTACCCCTTCACTCCACTAGGGAAGACTGATCTTGATAAGTCAATGGATCAGGCTTGTGCATCACCCACAACACATTGTACTTAAGCATCACACCCACATCAATAACCTCTTAACCAACACCGCATTAAATAGGCTATAAAGTGTCAATATCTTTCTCTTTGATCACTATGTTGATCATTTGTCCCTACTAAGTGATCTTTCGTAAGGACCTAGCTAACTAAATTGTACCAATGTGAAGCCCTTGTCACTCCCTAAATTTTTTGAGCACCCAATCTAGAAGGTACCACTTGATAATGTGTACTGATTGCATGGTCCTCCCAATTAGATAACATGCCCATTGACAATAGGGAAAATTCTCTTTGTCATCCTTCCATGGCTAACAATCCTAATATGGTCGAAACAAATGAAGTAAGAAAATCAATGGCATGATGCCAATTCCCTACATCACTAACCCTAGTCTGTGTGACTACTCCATACAAGAACACATATTGCATCCTTGATCCTATATATCTCCCAAAAGGAGGTCAAAACATAAGAATGTGCTCCCAAGCCTAGATCATAAACAATATTATCTCACAATTGATGGTTTTTCCCCTCTATAGGAAAAATTATGCAACTAAAAGTATAACATGGCTAGAAGGCATGCCCCCCACACATACAACATCCCATGAGTCATCATGCCAATCAACATATCTCCCCATCCAATAGGTAATCTATGTCCTTGTCGATCAGGAATGATGATCCCCCCCATCATAATGCATAGAACCACAATGATTCTCTCATATCTATGAGATATCACATCCCATCAGATCTCATATTCCTCTATTTCTAGCTTCACAATTTCCTCATAATCAAACAACCTATGGATGGCACCAAACCAATACTTGGGATCATACAAAAACTACTCCCCATGAATTATAACTTGCATAATCCACCATACATCCTCCAATTACAATGTGGGGCATAAATGGGGTTGTATCTCACCTATGATCACAAGAAAGCACATTGCATCAATTCAAAACTCTAGCCAACCCTATTTGACCTTGATCATAGAAGAAATTTTTTCCAAAACTGGGGAAAAAACCTAATCAAGAAAATATGTTGCGTTTTTTAACAAATGTGACTCACTATTCAATTTCCTCAAATGGCCTATCAAATGAAAATCACTAGGAAATTGTGCCATGCATTTACATATGTGACTTACAAATTCAATTACATTGTAAGATCTAATACATGCATCACACAAATCACTTAGAGTATAGAAACTAGCAATTGTGTCACATCAATACACATTCATCGCATAATCCCTCAAATGTGACTCACAATGTCACTTGCATCATTCCAAACCACATTTTTGTTACATGAATCACATGTGTTACACTTATCAGTTACATCACAATACATTTGACAAACCCTAACTAGAAAATGCATTGCATTGAGTATGTTCGGAGAACTTCCCCATTTGCAATGAATGTGATAACAAATGCAACACACAACATGCATTGCACCTACTTTCCCTCATTACATTGCATCCTTGGAGCCCTCTAGTTGTTTGTAGGTACAAACTATGAATTTGTCATGTGAGGAGTGTGGTACAAGTGATATCTTAACATCTCCGTAACAAAGTTACTCTCAGAACTCACTATTCACTCTAGTAAAAAGACACAAATGACCAATTTTATACCCAAAATCCTATTTATACCGCCATAGGGTAGGGTTTCTACTAGACCCATCCAATTTTCAGTCCAAAACCCTAATTTGAATATCCTAAAGCTCTTGAAACTAAAGTCTTTTTATTGTAAATGTCTTGTTTATCAAAATAACTTTTCTGAATTTTTTGAACATTTTTCAAAATTTGCAAAATTTTCTAAGGGGGCATAGGTCCATCTCATCTTCATCATGGCACAAGATTGTATCAAAGAGGGGGAAAATAAAGACACTAAAAAAATATCCTAGGCCTACAAACACCATTTTCCATATCAAATCCCCTTCTTCCCTACCTAATTAAATAATTTACTTATTTAATTATGGTCTAAAGTCACATTTCTTCTATTAATTAATTCACTCTCCCATTTTATTCTTCCTTGACTAATTAATATTTATTTAATTGCATCACTAATTAATTATTTATTTATTTCCAATAAGGGTTGAATCAATTTTCATTCGCTAGCTATGGTGGTCTACAAGATTTTTGGCTTAAGAGAAATTAGTGTAAAGGAGGAGCCAACTTCATCATTCGATGTTCTATGAATTGGTTTATCATTGTGACAAGGTGAACTCAGAGGCAGCTTGTTTCATGTCCCATCGATATGTCGATGGTAGGGAAATAGTGTTGATATGTGGTGACTAATCATGCAAATATTGTACACTTGTAACGTATCCTTGCAGGGGTTTGGGGGTGCAACCCCCCAAAAAAAGTCCCCATTAATGCATCAATATTTTCCTATTGACACATCAAATGAAAAAGACCTTGTAAAACCCTAATTTTGGAAGCTTCCAAAAAGCTTGTTATAAGCAGTTGGGATGTATGTTGCAGTGTGTGTGATTCATGAGATTGTAATATGCTTTGCATTGGATAATAAAATAATTGGGTGGTTGAGTTTCTATGGATGTAGCTTATATTGGGTGAACCACATTAAATTTCTATGTTGATCTCTTTGGTGTCATTCTTCATTGTTATTTATGGGTTATTGAATGTGCATATAATTGTCAATTTTTATTGCTTCAATTTTCCTGAACCCTAACAACTGGTATTAGAGCCATATGTATTTCCGTTGATTAGAAAAAAACCTCTAGATTTGAGTGGGAACAATGCAATAAGGAAAATTCAAGGTTGAAAAGTTCAACGACCAGAATTATCAATTATGGAAGATGTAGATGGAAGATTATTTTGTACCAAAGGATCTATGATGACCATTGCAAGGAAAAGAAAAGAAAGATGCTACAATGTCTGATGAAGAATGAGAGATTTTGGATAGAAAGGAATTGGGAACCATTCAGTTGTGCCTGACACCATCTGTGGAATTCAATATAACAAAAGAAAAGGCAATAGTGGATTTGATGGAACATTTGGATAAATTATATGAAAAGGCCTCAGCAACAAATAAGGTATTTCTCATGAAGCGTTTGTTTAATCTAAAAACATGATTGAAGGTGGATTTGTGATAGATCATTTAAATGAGTTTGATACAATTACTAATCAATCAAATTTTGTAAAAGTAAATTTTGATGAGAGGTGAGGGCTCTTGTTTTTATGTTCTTTTCACGAAAGATAGAATAGCTTGCTAATGGTTGTAGGTAACTCTATCTTTGGTTCAAATACATTTAAATTTGATGATGTTGTTTGTATTATCCTTAGCAAGGAAATGTGATAGAAAAGCACCGATGAGACTTCAACATTGGGTAATGCTTTGACTATAGAGAACAAGGGAAGAACAAAGGGGAGAGGAACAAGCCCAACAAATCATAGGAAGTTACAAGGGAAGTTGAAGAAAGGTAGATCTAAATCCAAAGGAAGAATGGATTACTGGCACTATGGAAAGCCAAGTCACTTGAAGAGGGATTGTTGGTCTCAGAAAGGAAAACAAGGCGATAGACAACATGCTAATAGTAAGGAAGCTAATGTTGAAATTAATAAATTCTTGGATGCTTTAATTCTATGTTTAGAAAATGTTAATGATTCTTGGGTAATAGATTTAGGGGCCCCATTTCATGCCACATCTCATAGGAAATAGTTTGTAGATTGTGTTCAAGGTGATTTAAATGGATAGGTATATTTGGGTGATGATGAACCCTATCAGATTGTTGGAAAAGGAAAAATAAAAATTAAGTTGCAAAATGGAAATGAATGGTTGCTACAGGAGGTAAGGCATGTTCCAAATTTTAGAAGAAAATTAATCTCTGCAAGACAACTAGGTAGTGGTGGCTACATAGTTACCTTTACAGACAAAGTCTAGAAGGTCACTAAAGGTGTATTAGTAGTAGCCAAGGGTGAAAAGGTAGGCACATTGTATTTTTGTATTGGTAATACTTATTCTACCTTAGCTACTATAGAAACAATTGCTACTAAGATAGTTAGAGCACTTGTTGCAGGAACATAAACAAAATTGTCGCACCATAGACTTGGGCACATGAGTGAGAAAGGGATGAAGATCCTTCACTCCAAAAAGTTGCTAGTAGGTCTAATGAAGATTGACTTGGAGTTATGCAATAATTGTGTTTATGGAAAATAAAAAGATTATGATTTCTCAAATTTGGGAAAGAGAAGAAGAGTGAGAAATTAGAGCTTGTGCATTTAGATGTATGGGTACCTGCTTAGGTATCTTCTCTTGGTGGCTCTTGTTATTATGTTACTTTTATTGATGATGCAACTAGGAAAACATGGGTGTATTTCCTAAAACAAAAATAAAAAGTATTTGAAACTTTTAATAAGTGAAAAGGTTTGGTTGAGAATGAGATAGGAGAAAAGTTGAAGTGTCTCAGATCTAATAATGGAGGTGAGTATTGCAACAAATAATTTGAAAATTATTATTCATACAATGGAATCCATAGGTAGAAAACAGTTCCTAGAACCCCACAAGAAAATGGTGTGTCTGAGAGGATGAATAGGATCATTATGGAGCATGCAAGAAGCATGATATATTATGTTGGACTACCCTTACAGTTTTGGGTAGATGTTGTACATACCACTATTTATTTAATAAATAGAGGACCTTCAAATCCTTTGGATGGGGTGGCATTCTAGAGGAGGCATGGATGGATAAAAAGGTAAACTATTCATTTTTGAAAACCTTTGGTTGTGAAGCTTTTGTCCATGTTGATATTGAAATTAGAACCAAGCTTGAGTCTAAGTCTAAAAAATGTACCTTCATAGGATATGGAGTAGATGAATTTGGTTATCGATTATGGGATTATGAAAATCATAAAATCATTAGGAGTAGAGATGTTATATCCAATGAGAAGGTCATGTATAAGGATGGGTTGTAGGAAAAGAAGCATAAACATGCCAAAAACGAATATGTGGTGTTGGATGAGATTCAAAAAAATAAAATGCTAGTGGTACTTGATGCTCAACAACAATGAGTTATCCCATAGACTCCTGCAAGTGTTAGACATTCTACAAGGATAACTAGACCTTCAGAAAGATTTTCTCCATCATTATATTCTATATTATTAACTAATTCTGGTGAACCTGAAGGTTATGAAGAAGCAATGCAAGTAGATACCAAAAAGCAGTGGGAGCTAGGAATAAAAGAGGAAATGGATTCCTTGCTACAAAATCAGACTTGGGACATAGTCTAATTGCTTGCAAGTAAAAGAGCATTGCCAAATAAATGGGTTTAGAGGTTGAAGGAAGAAGATGGAGGCTAGAGAAAATATAAGGCCAAACTCATGGTAAAATGTTTTGCATAGAAAAAAGGTATAGGTTTTGATGAAATGTTTTCTTTGGTTGTAAAGATGAATTCTATTACAACTAGTTTAAGTCTTGTGGCTGAAAAATACTTCCATCTTGAATATCTAGATGTGAAAATAACATTTCTCCATAGGGATTTGGAAGAGGAAATATACATGTAGCAACAATAGGGATATGAATTCAAGGGTAAGGAGGAAATTACTGTGTGGGCTAAAGAAGAGTTTGTATGGCTTGAAGCAAGCACCTTGACAATGATATTTGAAGTTTGATAGTTTTATGGATGAACAAGGTTACAAAAGATGTCATTCTGATTATTGTGTTTATTTTAAGAAATTGGATAATGGCAGCTATATTATCTTGTTGATTTATGTTGATGACATGCTTGTTGTCGAGTCTAACATGAAACATATTAATGAAATTAAGCAAAAATTATCAAATTCATTTGCTATGAAGGATTTGTGTACTACAAAACAAATCCTTGGTATGAGGGTCACACAGGACAGGACAAATAGAAAATTATTTTTGTCTCAAAGTGAGTATGTAGAGAAGGTGTTGAAGAGGTTTAACATGTAGAATGAAAAAGAAGTTAGTACACCTTTCCCTAGTTATTTTAAGTTGACAAAGGAGATGTGTCCAAAGACACAAGAGGGGGAAGAAAAAATGTCTAACATACCATATACATTAGCAGTTAGTAGCTTGATATATGCAATGGTATGCACAAGGCCAGATATTGCACATGCAGTGGGAGTTGTGAGTAGTTCTATGAACAATTCAGGAATGGAACATTGGAATACGGTAAACTAGATTCTCCAATATTTGAGAGGTACTACTTCAAAGAAACTATGTTTTGGAGGAACAAATTATGCTTTAAAAAGATATGTTGACTCTGATCTGGCAAGTGATATTGATAGAAAGAGGAGTACTACAGTGTATGTTTTTACTATAGGAGGTACTGCAATAAGTTGAATTTCAAGGCTGAAAAAGGTTGTTGCACTTTCAACCATTGAAGCTAAGTATGTTGTTGCTACATAAGCTAGTAAGGAGATGATTTGGTTACAACATTTTCTAGAGGAATTGGGACAATGACAAGAAGATATCTCTTTGTACATCGACAGCTAGAGTGTCATTCATCTTGTTAAGAATTCAGCTCTGCATTCAAAAACTAAGCATATACAACTCAGATACCATTTCATCTAGTTAGTTTTGGAGGATGGATAGTTAAAGATGGAGAAAATTCACACAACTGAGAATCCTACAAATATGTTCACAAAGGTAGTTACATGGGAGCAACTAGAATTCCTTATTAGTTTCCATTAGCCTTCATGACTAATAATGGTTGATATAAGAAACCAGTTAGACCTATGATCCACTGGGAGCTCCAAGTGTAGTGGTGTCATCCAAGATCAATCTTCAAGTGGTAGATTGTTTGGTGTGGAGCCTGATTAATCTCCAAGTGGGATATTGTTGATATGTGGCAACTAATCATGCAAATATTGTACACTCGTAATGTATCCCCATTGGGGATTGAAGCTACGCTAGGCCCTGAGCAAAGGTTTGGGGGTGGTAACCCTCAAAAACAAGGGTTTTGGGGTGTAGCCCCCAAAAAATAATTTCCTCGTTAACACATCAAGGTTTTTCTATTGACACATCAAATGAAAAAATTTGGAAGCTTCCAAAAAGCTTGTTATAAGTGGTTGGGATGTAAGTTGCGGTGTGTCTAATTCACAAGATTGTAATCTACTTTGCACTGGATAATAAACTCATTGGGTGGTCAATTTTATGTGGATGTAGCCCATATTGGGTGAACCATGTTAAATTTTTGTGTTGATCTCTTTTGTGTCATTCTTCATTGTTATTTCTGGGTTATTAAATCTGCATATAATTGTTAATGTCTACTACTCCAATTTGTTTAAACCTTAACAAATAGTAGTAAATAGGTGCAACAAAGTCAGTTTGGAAGGAGGTTCATTTGTTGATGAGATGACATTTGAATTCCCTTTGACAGAGCAATAAGGTGTATTGGGGTAGTGGCGATACTTTGGCCTAATGAGAATACGTGTCCCTTCGATATTTTGATATTGAGTAGAAAAACATGTTTAAGCATGAGATCATGAGGAGTTCGTTCGATAGTCAATAAAAGGACAACCCAAAACCCTACAACAAACTTTCAAGGAGGCTGTGGTATGGGGGATGAAAATATCAAGCCCGCAATAGTTCATGTAGGAGGCTAGTAGTATGGCGGTAACTCGTGAGCCCTACAATGGTAATTTGGAAGGATTGCGATAGAGCAGTGTTGGCAGTATTGTAGTGAATATTTAACAATGAAGTGGCAGTGACATGGATGGAAAGATGGCAAGATGCAATTGGACGAGAGGTCAATTCACATCTTTGTTGGGAATTGTGAATGTTGATGAGGATGGTGATCAACGAGAGGGTGAATATTAGTGTGACATGGAATTGCCTCAGCCCAATAACATAGTGTGTATCTGATGGCGAGGTGCAAAGATGGTGAATGATGGCATGTTTGAGAAGACTAAAAACACAACAAGGAAACCATTCTAGTTGTTGATTGGAGGTAGTAGTGGTACTAGGGAAAAATGAGTGAAATAATTAAATGAAGATCAAATTAAAAAAAACCATAGATAGTTGATGTGGTTATAATGAAAGAAAATTTCTTGTTGGAGAAAAGGATATAAACCATCAAGACAAGAAGATGGGGGGGCTAGTTAGGAAGAAGAGAGCTGATGAGGAAGGAGGACAGAAGCTAGGGCTGAGAGACTTGAATGTAAGTCCATGAGAGCCTAGAGTAGATTTTGAATCAGATTTGCAGATTTGCAAATGATGTAATGAGATAGCCCATGTACTAAGATTGTAATGTCATTTTAGTAATAAAATAAAATATTTGGTTGGTCTTGCATTTTGTTGTGCAAACCTATGTGCTATGTGTGTGAGTTTTGGCCTGTAAGAGGAGAACCCTTCATCAAGTGGTATCAGAGCTAAGAGTACCCCTTCATCAATTTCATGATATTTTGTGCTTTTAATGAAATCTTAGTTAACATTTAAATGATTTCATTGGACAACCTCCAACACATGTTTGGGTAGTCTATATAAAAATTACAAAGGAAAAAGTTAGTATCACTATTCATTCATGTATACCATGTGTGTCAATTCAAATGTAGGTGTATAGACCACATTAGGGTTGACTAGAGGTTTTAGTGTCTCACATTTGACATTATACCATGGCTATTCACTGAGTCACTATGAGACATTGTATTTAGAAGCTTAAGACTAGTTGGCCATTGTGTTGAGTCATAGTAGTGCATCGAGATAGCATCATCGTGAGAAGTTACTTAACATATGTGATCCCTGGTTTAGGTGTAAGATGTCTTTCTAGAGTTCACACTCTTTCAAGGCTAGGGGTGTCAAGGTGGTACATGACCTTGACATACCCTATTCACCCACTCCTTGGATATGGATTAACCTTTGAGTGGTAAGCCTATTATGAGGAGATGTTCCTTTATTACTACTACCTAGGTTGTACTTGACTGACATGTCTTATTTTTGCTAAACCAATGATATTATTTTATTGAATTCTTGTGGAAAGAGAACTCACACAATCATCTGATCACCTCACCGAGTTAGTTTACATGTTGTATTATGTGTTTGTCAACTTGAAAATTCAAACAAATTAGGTAAAATGGACCTTTTAAAGATCCCTTAAGTAGACTGACATATTTTCTTAATAGTGTGATACTTTTGCATAAATTGGTGCTTCCATTTTTATTAAAATGATGCTTTTATTTGAACATCAACGTTTTTGCACATATCGATGCATTTTCCACAATTTTTTTTTTGAACAACGACACTTTTTTTTAGTAGTCTGACACTTTTGTTTGAACATCAACACTTCTACAAAATACTGACACTTTTGTAGAAAAATGCAGTTCTTTTGCTTGATAGTTCAGTGCTTTTGCATAATTTGATCAAACAATAAACAATTTTTAAATAAAACTGGTTGTATTTTAGTTCCAAAACATCTACATTTACAAAAAAAATTATACTGAGACAAAACCAATTGTGGCTCACTTATAACACTCATCAAGAAAAACAATGTTCATATTTTTCAACATCTTGATCTTATCAATGTTGGAAAGTATTAGCGTATACATTCAATGGTAGGTGGCAGGTAGGTTTCTAAACTATGTAACTGCTTATACCAATTGTCATCAACTATTCAGTCAGTTATATTTAGGTAGTTATGCATCTGCATCTTATTTGTATCCTACATACTGAAACAAATGATCAATCAATGTTTTATGCATTCTTGACCCACATATGATATTAGAGCTATGTTTGGACTATATTTTATGTTTTTAAAATACCAAGCATTGTTGGACATTTTAAGATCCTCTGTTTCCTGAAAAGTCCTGGGTGTGATGCTTCCAAGTGCTAGGAAAGGATGTGTGAAGGAGAATTTGTAGAGAAGCAACAGAGAGCTATGGGCCGATTATAGCTCCAACTTGGTTATCACTGAGTTTTGGTTATAAATTCTTCACATATGGTGAAAGAATGTTTCACAATAAATGACATGGTTTTGGCTTCACTGTCATGCCTTTATATATGAAAGCATATGGGTTATGAGTACAAAATGTTGGAAAATTAATACTTTTGTTCAGTGGGAGATAGAGATAAAGCCCACATAAGTTTTTTTGAGAAAGGTGTTAAAGGTTTCATAATTGATTCTTTGATAGAAGATGTTTTTGTTAATGTTTCCAAAATTATGGTTGCTCTCATAGAAGGTGTCAAGTTGTTAATCTAGAATTAGGAGGAATTGTTCAAGTTTGATCGACTCTCTGAGCCATACAAAGGAATTGAAAAATTATTTTGGCCAAACAATCAAGGATTAAGGTATGGAGAGATACTTAATATTTTGATCACGAGACAAGGTGGTAGTGTTCCATCATTGCAAAAAAGCTCAAGTTCTTCAATTGCAGCTTTCATTGTGGAACAATTATGCAATCTATCAATCATTGGAAAAGGTAATCAAGTAGTCTATCTTATTACTATCAGTTTTCAGAAAAGTGCATTCAAAAATATTAAAACAATTGTTGAATATCTTGTAGATGAGTTCATCAATTTTTCCTATGGATCTTTAAATACTTATGCAATAAAGAAGAAAGATGAAATTGATGAAGCATTGATCCTTTTTCATTTTTCGTGTAGTAATTCTCTTGAATGTGAAAAGGAAACCAAAGTTTTGTTTTGTTTAACTTCTATGCCTAGAATCTATTGTTTAAGGCACATTCAAACTAGAGAGGAAGGGAGGTCTTTGGAGTAACAAAACAATTCTATTTTGGAGGTTGCTAAAGTTTGTTAAGGGAAAGCCATTGTACTTTAGTGTTTACATTTTCTTGTTCACTCGCCTCCTAAGATGCATGGAGAAAGTTAAGATTTGAATTGGGATTTTGACAGAAATTGAAGGCACTTGTTGTGTGTGGATGGAAGAGTGATCTATTTGTCTATCTAGAAGAATTTCAAATGCAACAGAAGTTCATTCATAGTTATTAGTAGAGTCATTGAGAATATGAGATCATAGATTTTAGTTGCATCATCTCATGTTGAGTAATTTTATGTATGAAAATGGTTGAATATGATTGTTTTTCATTCTGTTAATCTTGTTTAATGTCATGTTATGGAGATTGTGAGTGACTGGTGATTTGTAATTTAGACATTCACATTGGTTAGTCAGTTTTTTTAATCATGGCCATACATATTATTTGTCTTGACTTCGATTTTGGAGAGTGTATACCTATGGTAGGTAAGGATATTAATGGTGATAATTACATGTCTCTAGTGGAAGCTTTGAATTATGAGTTTATCAATGGAGTGATTGGTCAAGAGTCTATTATATCAATTACTCCTCCATCAAAGGTTGCAATACTTCTTTTGGTGCTATTTTTTGGACAACAAGAACTAATAGGATCTATTGGAGGCTAGTGGCACTGAAGGATGGAGGAATTTCTCTCATCTCATAGCTTCTCATTTTGAGATGATGCTTTGCATGAGAAGCATTTTTGTCTTTAAGTTTTTGGCTTTTCATTGTTGTTGCTGGAAGATTTGAAGAATACATATATTGTGAAGTTTGATTTTTGGAGATAGGTAAGTTTTTTGGTGTAGAGCTCAGTATGGATGGTTTTCTTATGAGCACTCAAGGATATGATCAAGAATTATACCCTTTTGAGGGTCATCATACAACATGATAGAGCCATGTGTTTGGAGAGCTCAATATGGATTGTTGTCAAATAATTTAGGAATTTGTGATTTAGGAGTTCATGGGAGGAAGAACTCAGGAATTTAACTAGGGGATACACCTTTCCAAGGATCATGAGATATCTTGATGGAGCTTCACCTGATTCAAGATTTATTTTTTCAAGGTTGATCTTCACAAAGATGTATATATATATATTGTAATCAACAAGTTTTGGTATATAAGCCTTAATGGGGCTCCCTTAATAAAGTGAATTAAATATTTTATGGGGTACATTTATCGGAAAAATACATTAATGGGGGGAATGTTGGAAAATATTAGCATATTACATTGTATGGTGGGTGGTAGGAAAGTTTCTGAATTTTGTAACTGCTTATACAAACTGTCATCAATTGTTCAAGCAGTTATGTTTAGGTAGTTATGCATCCACATCTTATTTGTATCATACATACTAAAATGAATGATAAATGAATTATTTATTCATTCTTGGACCATAATCAAAATTCACTTGTGTTACTTGATTCAAAACATACAACAATAAATTTTATGCTCATTATTTTTATCAAATCAATTCTTATGTATCAACCATTAACACATCATAGAAGAGATTTTTTTTTATCAAAATCACTTGGTCTTATCAAATATATATCTTAAGTTTTTAAAATGGATCAACATCAACATTACAACATCTAACTTCACATAACAACTTGAAAAATTTTGCAGCAAACTCCTTAGACTAAGTTTTCAAACATCAACTACTTTAACTCTATGTTTAGAAACAATATGTTTCTAGACATTTAGTTGAATTAGTGCACATATTTTTTGGACAATTTTACCTTGAAGTCACAAGTCTACTCTCAAGGTTTATAAGTTCATAAACATCATGATCAAAACACATCAATCAAACTTGAGTCTAGGTTATGGTCGAAAATTGAAAGTTTCATGTCATTCATCTCTTCACAACATCATACATCATTGTTCCAAAACCTATTAGGGGGTCTTTGCTAAATAGATTTTAATCAACTATTGAATTCAAACAATTTTATTCACAACATACAACTCCTAAGTTTTATACATGTTTTATGGTTACAACAAGGGCACAACATAAGAAAAATATGGAGTTAAACCCTAGTGGTTCAAACATGCCCATCATAAAAATTTCTAGTGAACCTACCTTAGGGATACTTGATTTTAATCCTAGAGGATTTTCCACTACACCAAAAAACCTAACACCATTTAACTCATCATATGAAACAAGTTTTTAAATAGATGATATTGTGGGAAAACCCCATGAAGTTACCATCATAGAGTTACTTAAAATGCAACAAGAACCTAGGGTTCATCAACTCATAAACACAATGTTTAGCTAAAATCCTACCCAATATATGCTCACACTTGCACAACAAGGAAAAAAACTTCCCTCTACTTTTGATCTAGACACACTTAGAGAACAACCCTTGTCAAATGTTGCATCACTGGGTCAACCTTGTCAAAACATGGTTCAATGTTCTCAAAATGCACCCTTGGTAAATAACATCATTCAATCTATTCCACAAACATCTTCATTACATGTACCAAGCTAACCCATAATCACTAGGGTGGATTCATCTAATATTATGGGTCAACATGGAAAGCACCAAAGTCTAGTAAATTATACAAATGTGGGTATACCAAATGCTAATACCAATGTTCCACCCATATTCCGTGCTATTCCTAGTATACAAGGTCCACAATCCTAAGGTTCACAACTCATATCACAACAACCACAAGGGTATGAAGCTTCACAAGGTCTTCCAAGTAAAAAAAAACAATCACAAAGTGTTAAAAACATACCTCAACAACCACAAGGTCCTCAAATTCAAATCCAACCACCTCAAGGGTCACAATATGTATCACAGTGCTAAACCACCTCAAGGAACTCTCAAAATATACCTCAACAATGCAAGGTGCTCAAGTATTGCTATATTTAGGATCTCAAAACAAAGGTATTCAATACACATCACAACATCAAACAATATCCTACAATCCATTGTTACAAAATCAAGGAAATCTTCAACCCACATCCCAACATCAGTTGGTACCAAATCAAGGATCACAACAAATGTTCTTTTCATGTAGAAAATTGTACTCCTTTCTAAGAGAAAGTATAATTTCACACTTAGTTTGACCTATTTTAGTGACCTTACATTTATGCATTTTAAAACCTCATTAATGGGCCCCTAATACCCATTATTATACATCCTAATTCCTATTTTATTTATTTCTCAATATTATAACTCATATTGAACAAATGCTATTAATTAAATTAATGCCTAGACATTTTTTAGGTCCTAAAGTTTTAGGTCAGGAACCTTTTGCCCATGGGTGAATGGGTCATCTTTAGATGCATACAACTCAACTTAAGAAATGTTTTTGGCATCATTTTAAGGTCCTAAATTCAAATTCTAAGTGTTGGATTTCACGATTTAATATTTGGAAAATTTGAACAGAAGCATATAAAACTAAGTTTTATATTCATTTTACACTAGCAAGGAAAATAAATTCACATGAGATCACAAGTATTCATATTCAAAAGCAAGGATAATTTAATCAAGCATTCAAAAGTGAAGTCCTAGAACAATAGTCTATTTGTTTTTGTAGGTCTTCAAGCTTGTTTTTTCAACAAGATTAAGCATTGTCAAAGAGTGATGATAGATTCCTATGGAGGATCATGATGGATTCTAGGTTTTGGGAGATGCACCAAGACATTGAACCAAGCCTAATGACTTGTTTCCTAAGTGGTTCCATCTTCTATTATCATTCTACTTTCTGCCTAAAGGAAGGTATATTCAATTTTTTGAATTATTAGGGTGATTTGAGATCTCCCAAAGTAGGTCATCATTGTTCATATTCATTTAGGGATCCTATTCTAACACACTTGAATAAGGTTTCTTTTCATTTTAAGCTTTATTGAT
Source organism: Sequoia sempervirens (assembly GCA_007258455.2). Lineage (NCBI taxonomy): Eukaryota > Viridiplantae > Streptophyta > Pinopsida > Cupressales > Cupressaceae > Sequoia > Sequoia sempervirens. Next base: position 305,276,835 of record VDFB02270651.1, on the reverse strand, counting down.
CTTAGACACACTTAGGATTAGGGATTGCACACACATTTTATGTTTCAGATCTATACTTTTTCATCAAGGTTTAACTACCAAACTTGGGGTTTGACTGAGTCAAACCCCATTCCACAAACAAACAACAATCTTGTTTTGTAGATTCATCACAAGATCTGATCCAAGAGTGAAGGTTCACATTTACAAGGAAGAAGTGAAGGTTTCAAGCTGAGAGCTTAGATTCAAAATTTTCCATAATAGGGCACTTGGGCCCATTCACCCCTGGGCGAATGAGGCCTTATCAAGCTTACAAAAACACCATTTTATGACAAGTCCACAACATTTATCTCCCAAATTTTCTAGAAAATTTGTTGTTTCTCTTAGTTTTATGCTTAATCTAGTAAATCCAAGTGCTATATTGGATTCTGGGGTTGATTTACTATTTTTTAGTTTTTCTCCCCAAAGTGTTGTTTGACCTTGACCCCCGTCCTAACAGGAAAAAGGAAATCTAAAGATTCTCACAAATAGTTGATTCACCTAAGGGTTGTCAGTCAATTCTTTGTGGAGATATCATTTCTAATGAAATTAGAGAGAGGTAGCATCTATTTTCCTCTTTTGGATACACATTTCCACTTTGGGAAACCCTAACCCTACCCCTTTTTCTATGTTTCATTTTGGTGAACCTACCATAGTACAACAAAATTGTAAAAATTGGAGTCCTTTAATCCTAGATTTGAGTTTTACACTAGGTTTGTGTTAGGTTGAATTAGTTGCATTTCATTTAGGGTTCTTTAATCTTGCATTAGTGACCAGTGCATTGAAGCTTTACTTTTGCATATTTGGATCACTTAAATTCACAAAAAATAAGAAAAAATGGATTAGGTTTGCATTCATTTTGCATTGAAATTGTATTAAGATCATCATTCAATCATCTAAGTTTAGATTTAGATTACATACTAAAAATAGTCACTTAGTGTTGGCCTCCTACAATGATTTCATAACTAAGCCTTTACAAACATGATTCAGAGACTGGACATCTAACCTAAATAGACATTCAATCATCATGAAGGTGCATTTAACTTGTCAACCTAGGAACGTGAACCTGAAATGGGTAAACACTGTATGTGCACTAGGGGCTCAAGTAGCATTGCATTCTGAAGCAACACAATGCTAAAAGTAAAATGTTCGAAAGGAAATAAAGCAAATGTTGAATATCAACCAACAACTATACTTATGTTGAAATGTGTGCAGGAATAAAGATCTAGGCAACAAACATGAAACTACTCTATCTATTTGGTTATAGGAACAAACACAAAATGAACTTCTAGTGGCTGCAAGAATAGTCAATGTCAGATTTCTAACTAAGTATCAAACAACAATCAATGCTAAACTAATGCTAGACTAAGAAGATGGATTACTCACCAAGTGGGCCCCCTTGGATAAGTATCCTCTAAACTAACAAGAACTCAGATGCTCAAACTCATAAATTTATTTTATTCACTATAAAACATGTATACAAAGATAGGGTAATGTCAAATTTCAATGGTTTGAGGGAAACATTAAGCCAATACCAACACTTAAGCATTAAAGTCCATGACATCTATGAGCAAATAGACTATAGATTCTACCCAAAACTAGACCAAAAACTTGGCTCATCACTTAGTTCATCATTTTACCTTAGTTAATCTTGAATTTAAGATACCCTATTTTTGTAAAAATATCTTATAGAAACCCCTATTATAGATTAGAACCAATAATCCAATAAATAAACTCATATTCTAAAAATTCAATTTTTAAAAAACCCTTAAAAAACCCCATTCGCCCAAGGGTGAATGAGTCTCTATATAGACCTTTTAGAAACAAATTTGGGTGCTTTTTAGTCTTTGTTTTTCTTTTTCTTTTTTACCATTTTTAGATCCAATAATAGAGTTCCTCAAACATTTTTTTGTGCATTCAAGTTATTGCCTATTTAATTAGATTTTGCAACCATTTTTGGAGAGCAAATTCTTGCATATTCTAGTTGAAAAAAGTGTTAGATTTCTATTATTTTCCCTCTTTTTTTCAGCATCATTTCATAGATTAGATAGATTAGTTTAAATTTTGTAATCATTAGAAAACATAAACAAAAAAAAAAAAGCATCAAAAGAAACAAATAAAACAAGAACAAATAGATGAAAACCTTGGAGAAAGTTGTAAGAAAAACTTGCAGCCATATCATGACAATTTCCACATAACCCTAGACAACTACCCTTGTGGTTGCTTTTATAGAAACAAGCTCCTATTGATTTTTTTTTTATGCACTTCTCAACATAGTTAATGCATAGATGAATTACCTCTCTTGAAAGACAATCTTCTACAATCAAATTGCAGAACACTATCCCAAGGTCTCTAATGTCAGGTCTTGACAGTGCCTAGAATATCTCAATTGTTTTATGTGATTTTGTTGGAATTATAAGGCGGACTTACGAATGAGTTGCAAACCATGGGAAGTTGGGTCTTGAAATGGAGTTCCTAAGATGGGGAAGTTGTTGTGCATTTGTTATAGGTTCAAACAACAGTCTTGAACTCCATTTTATCATTGGATTTAGCTCTACAATGTGCAATGAACCTTGCCTAAGGTTACTCATTAAAAAAAAGTAAAGAGGGGGGGAAAGGAGGAGAGAAGGTTCCTGGATTTGAAACTACAAAGGAACAATGATCATGGTGGCTGCTATAGTAGACAAACTCCCTAAACTAGGTTTTTCTTGGCCAAGAGGAACCTACAGTTACACAAAACCATTGCAATCTTCTAAGGATTGCAACTTTTTAGATTGCACATGCACATCATGCACATGCAATTGATCTAAGTTGCAACATTGAAATCAAGAAGCCCAGGCTAACTTTACACAATAGTTTGACATCAACAAGTGCTAAAAGTATGGGCTGAAAGTTCATCAAATACCATAATAGAAATTTCCATTATCACTTCCATTCAAAAATCTACAACTAAAACTACTATGGAAGGTAGAACCATGCATGCAAGATGAGAAAACTCAAAGAGAACATCCATAAAATCATGCAATGTTGTTTTCTATTACTGTAAATTCTTTTTACAACTCTCCAACCTCTTTACAAATGAGGGTAAGAGCCCTATTTATAGTTTTCCAAAGCCCGAATGAATGGCTAGGATTGAATTACATCATGTGGCTTAGATTCAATTACATTAGGGTTTCACTTACCCCACAATATTCAACAATTTAAAATACATCTTTGACTTTTCCCTATTTTATCACCTAGTGTTTAGGTGTTGTAGCAGTTTTGTCATTTAGCTAATTGCCCTTTTCACTATAGCTAAAACTTCCTGAAAGCTACCTTCTTACTTGATGTGTTTGCAATGTTCTTCATTGGATCAAATGAGCTCGTCGATGACTGAAATCAATGGATTGGTTGCCCTTGATTTGAGGGACAGGTCTTTAGTATCAGGTGAAAAGTACGATAGCTCCCTCATGCATTCTTCAAGGCCACCCCCTTGCATTTTTGTCATAGAATTCCTTGGCACATGCCTTCTTCTAACACCTGCCCTATTGGTAGGTGCTAGGGGGAGAGGTGAACATGAAATGAATCGTGACAGAAGCTATGCAGATTCCTTGTTCAACTTTCTCAATGGGTCTCCCCGACGGACCCGCGATAGGCTTCTTGAATCCTGCATAGATGAAGTTTCGTAAGTGCTTTCATACACAAATCAAGGAAAACATTAGTGAAATCCTGCAAACTCCCTGTTAGATCCATCCATGCATCATTGAAAGATCATAATATTTGTCATTGGAGCTCATTTGGACCATAAACATTAATGCAGGCCCAAGGGGGGAAGGTAGTGAATGGGGGAAAGAAAACCAAAAGAGAAGTTCTTGGACCTCACAAAACTTGGAAAAACCAAGGTTTTTCAATTATAGCACATAGGAAAAGGGGAAGAAAGAATGCCAAGAAAAACTTCCTCAAATTTTGACCCATTTAAAAAAAAATAGAAGCTTGGAAAGGGAAGGCTAGAGGGTCACCTCCATTTGAAATGGCAATGAGCACATGACGACTTGGAAGAAATGTCATGGGAACGGCCACGAAGGGGCCGAGTCTTAGAGGTTGGGTCACCGAGGGCTGAGAAAAGTTCAAAACAGCCATGGAGGAGCCAAGTCTCAGAGGCTGGGTTGTCAGGGGAAGGTCAAAAGGACCAAGGAGGGATGGAGTCCTAGAAACAACCATGAAGGGGCCAGGTCCCAAAGGTCAGGTTGTTGGGGGCCGGCAGAAGGTCAAAATGGCCAAGGAGGGACAAAGTTCTAGAAACGGCCACGGAGGAGTCAGGTCCTGGAGTCCAGGTTACTGGGGGTTGAAGAAAGGTCAAAATGGCCAAGGTAGGACAAAGTCTCAGAAACAACCATGGAGGAGCCGGGTCTCAGAGGTCGGGTCACTAGGGGTCGGCGGAAGGTTAAAATGGCCAAGGAGGGACAAAGTCCTAGAAACGACCACATACGAGCTAGGTTGCAGAGGTCGGGTTGCTGGGGGTCGGTGGAAGGTCAAAACAACCAAGGAGGGACAAAGTATTGGAAACAACTACGAAGGAGCTGAGTTCTAGAGATCAGGGCGTCGAGGGTCGATAGAAGGGAAAAATGGCCAAGGACGGACGAAGTCCTAGAAATGGCCACAAAGGAGCCGGGTCCCTGAGGCTAGGTCACTGGGGTATGGCAGAATGTCAAAATGGCCAAGGAGGGAAGAAGTCCCATAAATGACCACGGAGGAGCCAGGTCCTAGAGGTCGGGTCGCCGTGGGCCGACAAAAGTTCAAAACAGACATGGAGGAGCTGGGTCTTGGAGGCTGGGTCACCGGGGGCCGGAAGAAGTTCAAAATGACCACAGAGGGGCAGAGTCCTGGAAATGGCCACGGAGAAGCCAGGTCCCGAAATGAAATTTTTGCAACTTCCCAAAACCTAATAAAACCTTGGCAGTTCACTTAGGCACCAGAAAAACATCCCAAATCCATAGGAAACTTGTCCCCAAAGTAAAAAATGAAGGAAAAAGTGAATCGAGGGAGCAAGGAAATCCGACTAAGGAAATCTAGTAGGGCAGATCTGGAGGATTCAAAGGGCTTAGAATTTTTTTTGGGGTGAAACATGGTTGAATTGAAATGATATTATGAGGCTCACTGACCATTTAAATGCCAAAATCAAGGGCATGAAAAATGATTCAATGACTCAAAACAACCTGACAGGGCAACAAGTAGAGAGGGTCCACATTTTGAATGGGGTGTGTATGCAAAACATGCACAACAAATGGTGACTCGCTAGGGAAATGCTCAAGAGCATTTTGATGACAAACTAGAATCACGAACTGAAAATATCTGGTTCCAACCTTCACGCTAGGGAAAAAAAATCAGATGCTCAACCAAAGGATCAAAACCACTAACCAACCCAACCTTCAGTATGCTAAAAATCCAAGTGTGTGTAGTTGCATTAATTCCCATCCTTCAGTTGCTATAGGAACCCAAGCTCCATCAAGTTAAGCTATGTAGTTTATTGTAACTCCAAAAGCATCTAGGACATTTCCTCTCTCCCAGTCGAGCACCCATTTCTATGAGGTTGTCACTGTGATTTTCCCAAACATTGCTCATAAACCAGCTAGGCATCCATAGCCCTAGTAGAGTTGCTCAAATACCCCTGAAAGGATGAATTTATTTTCTTTTTATTTTCAATATTTTTCTTTCTTTATTTTGTTTCTTTTATTTTTATTTTCAATTTCCAATTCCTTTTATTTCATCCCACAAGCATTGAAGCTTGTGCTCAGGACTGAGAATCATAGTGGCATTGAAGCAAACTTTTAAATTTTTCACTTAACTAGACTTCACAAAGGACTGATAGCAACTATCAGATTCTTAAGATGTGAGATATATAAGATTCTAGAATACATCAGAATTAGACCAACCAATAACTTATCCTCTTTGAATCAAACACCCAGACCACTTGACACTAACAGAAGACCTTCATCATCCACTCTGAAAACCTGATTATAGTTTGACGAAGAAATACATCGAACAACCCCAGGTGATAAGTATGGTTGTTGTGCACACAGATGTGCCCAGCCAAAAGTAGAGGGACCCCAAGTAAAGCAGTAGTATAACAGAAGCAAAGCGAAAGAAAACACCTACACTAACCAAATTGAGACATCGAAAGAAAACAATGAAGAAACTACTCTAAAGCAAGCAACCAACAACAAACCAACTAACCTAAGGAAAGCAGGAAAGCAAAGTATATATAGGAAACCTACACTACTCAAAACGGGCTATGTACAAAGATATTTACAAAGCATTATGTTCAGGAAGGGCGAGCTAACATTAGTGTTCATTAGATTTTGCAATGCATGCACAAGCAAATGGGCGATTGTTACAGTTTTTAACCATGCATATTTATCTTTATACTCAGGAAAAAGAAGTTCAACATTGCAACATTCAAACTTAATAACATCATCATGTAAAATTAGAAATTGAGGTGATTCATTGAACCCATGGTTAATCCATAAACATGTTTTCCATCCCTCACTCCCATTATCAGAATGATAAATGCAGCTATGAAAATTAACAAGGGCAAGGAAGGATAGAACCTGGATTTCATCATGCAGAGGTGGCAGCCTTTGAAAATTGAGAGCAAGCACTACATTGTCGATAGGTGCATTGGTAGCCTTAGGCGGACATAGTGGAGGGTGTGGCACTTCAGACATTAAGCTTGCATAAGATTGGTAGAATGGGGCAGAAAACAACCCTTCTAATCTTTGTGTGGGATCCACAACCTCCACTGGTTGTTCTTCAAGCAAGTACACCTCATCTACCTAGGTTTCTATTGCCCAAGCCTCTTCTTGATTGTTGTATTCAAGGGGTAGCATGTTGTCCCATCTCCTTTCCTAGGTGTCGATCTTACTTTCATGATGTTCTATGTCATGGGATGATGACATGCATGAATCTATCCTATTGCAACCATCTGAATATGAAGGAGGATCAACAATGATCATGGTGGAAGGACTCCAAGTTGCATTTTGTAGTTGGTCAGGTGCTTCATCTCCACTAGTAGCCATCTCAGCACCTCTTCCTTTGTCTTCTTCTCTTTGTTGTGAACGCATTTCCTCGTGGTGTTCAGTCATTTCTTCTTGGTCACCATCATTGTAGACAAAGAAGGAACCCCTCTCCCACTCTGGAGGCTCTAGTATTTCATCAAGGAGAGGGGCAAGTGGTATGCCTTCATCATTACTGTCTTCTAGAATGTATTCTTCTTCAGTGTTGGTGTACCTCCACAATATAGCCCCTAATGGAAAGAAGTCATCAAATGATGGCACCTCATCAAGGGGACCAAAATCCACTATGCAATATCTCTCCAAGGACTCACCAAAAATCCTATCATCCATTGTGCACAAGTGCTCTTCAAGAGGAAGAATTTCTTGATGACTGGTGGACAGAATTTCGGCTTGAACTACTTCATCACTCAAAGACTTGAGATTGTGTTTCTATCCTTCTATTGTGGCCCCAACATCATCTTGAGGTCCACCTTCAGCTAATCCATCACTTGATTCGGGATTTTTCTCTTCTTCTTTGATATGGGCAACAAGTAGAGGAGGTCGGGCACTTGGCTCCTCCACTTGCCCTCTAACTTGTTCAATAGCCTCTTTGCATAGCTCACATACAAACTCAGAGTGTCATGAATCATGAAGTATGCACCAATTTGGCAGTAGTAGTACCTCCAAATCCACTTGGTATTTCAGCTCTGACCAATCCTTTGCTAATCTAGAGATGAGTTGGTCATATCTTTTTGCTATTGGGTCCTCATCATCACTTGAAAAAGAAGTTTGATAGTAGATAGTCATGGCAAGTGGTTGTTCCCACACCTCCAAATCTGTATTTTCAGATCCTTGATCATTGTCGCTTATGAAGGAAAGGTGTCTCAATCTCATTTCACTTATTCCTTCATCATCATTTTCTTTCTTTCCAAGGTTCTCATCACGTTCCTCTTGCTGATTTTCAACATCTACGTTGGCTATCCTAGCATATGTTACTGTAAAGTTCGTTGATTCATCATCAATTGCCAATGGCTCTTCCTCTAGACTGGGGAACTACTCTTTGCTAGTAGAGGAAAGGTTTTCCAACTCCCTTCTGACTGTATTTTCATCATAACTCTCAGCTGTCCTATGGGAATCAACTTCTTCCTTTTCATTTTCAGCTTCAACATTCATTGTCCCAACACTAGTTTGTGTTGAATCACTTGGTTCCTCTTCAATGTGTTCTCCTCCAGATGTTGACAACTCTTTGGCCTCATGGGTGACTCATCCTCCTTGACAGTTGGCTGCTTCAACTTCTTCGAACAACCCTTAGCTTGAGCCATAATTTTCATGCATGACGAGCAAGTGAATTCAGAGTGGGGTGCATTGTGAAATCTGGACCAACTAGACATCAATATTTCCTCTAATTTTGGTCTATCTTTGCTGCCCAAACATTCTTGGACTAGCTCCTTGAATGCCTTAGCTTTCATGGTTGTCAAATTCTCTTCTAGATCTTTGGGAGCTAAGGGTAGGTATATTTCCCAAAAGGGAATTTCTCCTTGCAAGACTCTTTCAAATCTGCTTAAGAAAGTTAGACACCCCAACTCATTCTGCCTATGAGTGCAATGGATCTGACATCTATCTGCCGACGTGAATTACTACAATGAATTCTTCTGTCTCTTGTTCAAATCTGCATGCAACTGAGTGATGTTGATTTGTGTGTGCTACTCCATTTTGACTCACCTTCAAATTTCCTTTATAATTTTCTGATTTTATGTTTCAACATTAAAAGAGATCTCTTTATCTCAGATTTCTTCTTTGAAAGTGCTCTTTTCAACTTTCAGCTTTGTAGCCTCAAAATGTCATGCCCTGCTCTAGCACCAGTTATGTTGATGTGTTTTTTATGCACTTCTCAACACACGTAATGCATAGATGGATCACCTCTCTTGAAAGACAATCTTCCATAATAAAATTGTAGAACACTATCCCAAGGTCTCTAATGTTAGATCTTGTCAGTGCTTGGAATATCTCAGCTGTTTTATGTGATTTTGCTGGAATCACAAGGAAGACTTACATATGAGTTACAAAGCATGGGAAGTTGGGTCTTGAAATGGAGTTCCTAAGATGGGGAAGTTGTTGTTCATTTGTTGTAGGTTCAAACAATCATCTTGAACTCCATTTTATCATTGGATTTAGCTCTACAATGTGCAATGAACCTTGCCTAAGGTTACTCACTAAAAAAATTATAAAGGGGGGCAGGGAAGAGAGAAGGTTCTTGAATCTGAAACTACAAATGAACAGTGATCATGGTGGCTGCTATAGTAGACAAACTCCCTAAACTAAGTTTTTCTTGGCCAAGAGGAACCTATAGTTACCCAAAACTAGTGCAATCTTCTAAAGACTGTAAATTTTTAGATTGCACATGCACATTATGCACATGCAATTGATCTAAGTTGTAGCATTGAAATCAAGAAGCCTAGGCTAACTTTAGATAGCAGTTTGTCATCAACAAGTGCTAAAATTATGGGCTAAAAGTTCATAAAATACCATAACAAAAATTTCCATTATCACTTCCATTCAAGAATCTACAACTAAAACTATTGTGGAAGGTAGAACCATGCATGCAAGATGAGAAAACTCAAAGAGAACATCCATAAAGTCATGCAATGTTTTCTTCTATTGCTGCAAATTCTTTTTACAACAACTTTCTAACCTCTTACAAATGAGGTAAAGAGCCCTATTTATAGTTTTCCAAATCTTGAATGAATGGATAGGATTGAATTACATTATGTGGCTTAGATTCAATTACATTATGGTTTCACCTACCCCACAATATTTAGCAATTTAAAATACATCTTTGTCGTTTCCCTATTTTGTAACCTAGTGCTCAGGGTTTGTAGTAGTTTTGTCATTTAGTTGATTTCCCTTTTGATTGTAGCCAAGACTACTTGAAAGCTACCTTCTTACTTGATGTGTTTGCAGTGTTCTTCATTGGATCAAACGGGCCCATCAACGACTAGCATCAATGGATTGGTTTCCCCTGATTCAGGGGATAGGTCATCATCATCTGGTGAAAAGTAGGACATCTCCCTCATGCCTTCTTCAAGGCCACCCCCTTGCATTTTTGTCATTGTCTTCCTTGGCATAGGCATTCTTCTAATGTTGACCCTATTGGTAGGTAATAGGGGGAAGGGAAACATGAAATGAATGGTGATAGGAGCTATGTGCATTCCTTGTTTAATCTTTCTCAATGAGTCTCCTCGATGGACTTGGGGTAGGCTTTTTGAATCCTGCATACATGAAGTGTCGTAAGTTCTTTCATACACAAATCAAGGAAAATAATAGTCAAATCCTAAAAACTCCTTGTTAGATCCATCCATGCATCATCGAAATATCATAATATTATTTGTCATTGGAGCTCATTTGGACCATAAACATTAATGTGGGCCCAAGGGGGGCAGGTAGTGAACGAGGGACAACAAATTAGAAGGGAAGTTCTTGGACCTCACAAAACTTGACAAAACCAAGATTTTTCAATTATAGCACATGGGAAAAGGGGAAGAAAGAGTGCCAAGAAAAAATTCCTCAAGATTTGACCAATTTAAAAAAAAAAGCGGAAGCTTGGAAGGGGAAGGACAGAGGGTCACCGCCCTTTGAAATGGCAATGAGCACACCATGGTCAGGAAGGAAAGTCCTAGAAATAGCCATGAAGGGGTCGGGTCCCAGAGGTTGGGTCGCCGGGGGCTGATGAAAGTTGAAAATGACCATGATGGGACAGAGTCCCAGAAAAGGCCATAGAGGGGCTGGGTCTCGGAGGTTGGGTTGCCGAAGGCTGGTAGAAGATCAAAATGTTGAAGGAGGGATAGAGTCCTGGAAATGGCCATAGAGGGGCCATGTCCTAGACACTAGGTCATCAGGGGCCGATGGAAGGTCAAAATAGACAAGGAGGGATGGAGTCCCAGAAATGGCCACGAAGGAGGCAGGTTGTTGAGGGCCGATGAAAGGTCAAAATGGCTAAGGATGAACGAAGTCCTGGAAATAGCCACGGAGAAGCCCGGTCCTAGAGGCCGAGTCACCGGGGGCCGAGTTGCCAGGGGCCAATGGAAGGTCAAAATTTCCAAGGAGGGATGAAGTCCCAGAAATGGCCATGAAGGAGTTAGGTCACCGAGGGCTAGCAGAAGGTCAAAATGGCCAAGGAGGGATGGAGTCCCAGAAATGGCCATGAAGGAGTCAGGTCTCGAAGGTCAGGTTGTCAAGGGCCGATAGAAGGTCAAAATGGTCAAGGAGAGATAGAGTCTGGAAAATGGCCATGAAGGAGCCAAGTTTTGGAGGCCAGGTCACCGGGAGCCAGCAAAAATTGAAAACGGCCATGTAGGGATGGAGTCCTAGAAATGGCCATGGAGGAGTCGGGACCTCGAGGGTTGACGGAAGTTCAAAATGGCAACGGAGGATCTAGGTCCTAGAATGAAATTTTCACAACTTCCCAAAACCTAACAAAACCTTCGCAGTTCACTTAGGCACCACAAAAACATCCCAAATTCATAGGAAACTTGTCTCCAAAGTCAAAAATGAAGGAAAAAGTGAATTGAACGAGCAGGGAAATTTGACCAAGGAAATCTATAGGGCAGACCCGGAGGACCCGAAGGACTTAGAAAATTTTGTGGGGTGAAACATGGTCGACTTGAAATGATACTATGAGTCTCGTTGACCATTTTAGATTGCAAAATTGGGGGCACATAAAATGAGGCAATCACACAAAACTACCAAGGAAGGCAACAAGAAGAGAGGATCCCCATTTTGAACGAGGCATGTGTGCAAAACATGCACAACAACTCCCACAAAACCACCAAGTGGTATTACATAAACCATGTGCCAAAAACCATGAACTTACAATATCATGCGACCCTGCATTTAATATTGGGTACTTTATTATATTTTATTATTCACCAATATTAAATAATTACATTTTACAATTATGTCCCAATGTTACATACAACATAAAGAGGCCCTAACATTATAACTCCTAGTGATTCACATCCATCTAGCTACCGCTAGGTGCACCACACACATAATAATAAATTAAAAATTATAAGCATTATGCAAAGTCTACAACACCTAATTCTGTCATTTTCCAACTTGTATACATTACATAATGGGGTAACAAGTAAGCTCAAACATTAAGATAAAAAACTCCATAGACAACATGTACCATCTTGGAGTCCAAGTGCTCCATGTGCTCCATCAAGATGCATATAACAAGAACCAAGGTGACCACCATCTCATCTATGAATGCTCTCATCCTCCACCATGCCAATGCACTAAGATAAGAACATATCCAAAGATATGTCACACTAACTATCACAAAGAAGCAGAAACTTACCTCAAACTGATATCTCAAAACACACACTCAATCCAAAAGGTAATGAATATGCACCAACAACTATCAAGAATGAATCACCATAGTTGAAATGACACCCACATCAAATGGAAACATGTCCAACTATCCATACCTCCAAGGTATACATAACATAGTAAACTCATGCCATCACATATCCACCCATATACCGCAATAACAAACTCCATGTGCAAACCTGTCAAAGAGTGACATACACATCTAGGAGCTTCCACTGCATGGCCAATGTCCAGATGAATGCAAATCTAGAATGAGTGCATTCAATGCATCACTTCGTTAACATTCCAGAAAGAAGGCAACATCACAAGTGATCAAGGCATACCTTGAGTCTACTAACATCACATAGAATATTTAAACATGTAGTACCAAGGAACATCCACAATGATATGTAAAACCTACGAACCAAATACCTGTAGCATGTCCTCCTACACACATCTCTAAATGCCAACTATGTCAATTATGATCTCCTCCACAACACCCCATAACAAAATCCATAACAACATCCAACCATCCAATCACCAAGATCAAACAAAACATATGTATCATGTAACTAAGCATGGGTGTAAGCATTTCAAAACAAGAAAATCAAATTCAATGTAACCATTCCCAAACCAAGGAAATCAGCCCAATAAACCATCTCCTAAACCCAACATGTACAAGGAGATAAACATTCTAACACTCCTCAAATGAACCCTCCAGAGCCAAATACCCATGGATCAAGATCCATATCCATGAGAAGACAAATCATAAACATAATGCACCTGAAAGAAAAATGGGTAATACTAGTACTCAAGTGAACCACCAAGTAGACCTAGACTGGGGAATGAGAATGCTCCTCTAGGATATCCAAGTCATCATGACTCAACCAAGAACAGTCTCCTCATAGGTCCATGTTGAACTCACATCCAACCAAGGTGTAGGCTCCTCGGACTTCCTGCTAAAATCTCATCAAGAGTAACCATCTCAAGCAAATGTCTCTAATCACAAGAGAAATCCAACCTCACTTATGTCTCCAAGTATCCATGAGCACCTGTAACCAATCAATCGATGCTAAAATCCAAGAAAATGATCAAACTACTCAATACAAAGATAACCAACCAAGATCAAAATCATAGCTCCAATTGCAAAATTGGGAACATAAACATGACACCATGATCTCACATCTTCTAAAAAAAATCATATTCTCAAATCATCATAACATGTACCATGTCACAACTCTAAACCAGTAATCAAGAGTATACCATGACATAATAACAAAACTATCATACAACCAAAGATCACTTGTCAAAAAAACAACAAGTCATAACCAATACCTCAACATATTTAGCACCTGATGTCAATGAACTCTCACTGTAGCACACATAATCCAACAGCTTGTTGATGACACCAATCAACCCTTACTGAACACAACCATCCATAATCAACAATGTATCCACATCATTTCCAAACACTCCCAATGAACCATCATGATACTGAGCAATCCCATGGCATCATGATGCACACAACACCACATCGCTGTCATAAGCTCACACCATATCTGTGAATCTAAGTTGTCAATGACAACATGATAACCATCCTCTGAAGCAAGAAGATACATTACCAAACCATCATATCCATCACTACCCATCCATCACTATCACAAGCTCCCACTGAACCGTTTAACCAAGCTATGCATGACATTGTGATACCAATCTCCCCAAACCAAGAAGATACACCACCACAACCTAAATTAGGATCCAATCAAACACCACCAACAATTTAGTTGCATAAACTATCATGACATGCCAAAGTCTCTAATGCACGAGAAACATCCATGACACCATGATCACCACCAAATATACCAACTCAACCCAACCGTGTCCACATATCTGCATAATCATAGTCAACAATATAGGTCTCATATTATGATTGTACCTGGTAATACCATCTCACCTCCTCAACATGACATCAAAACCAACAAACCAAGTGACTAAACTAAGCCATCAAAATTGAACATGCATCAACACTAAAATATCAATGGTAGAGACAACCCATGTCCAAGTCATAAATGCAACATGTAAGTATAGACTGCCTACAACATTGCACAACTTGTAGATACAACAATGCAACATACAAATCCAAACATATACTGATAACCATGTCAAATGAGAGAATAATCTAAGATGTACAACTAAGCATACAATGAATCCATCATTAAATCACCAAAATCCAATTATCCATAAGCTCATAAGGGTATGTACAGGATCATGATGGGCCAACAAGTGGTAATATGATGGGTATGTGGCTGATGACTTTTTTCAACCCAAAATTGATTAAATGAAAAGGGTTTTTAAAGGAGATTCTTAGCTTTCCACCAATATAAATTATACTTTACTTTGATTTTAATAAGTAATTATTATTTATTTTCTATTCAAATTATGACTAAAGTTTTGATTGATAGACTGTTTGAAAAACATCTATAGCTTTCAAACGATATCACATTTTTTGAATCCAAAACATGTGTCACATTCTATGCTTTGCTCACTATAGGTTTAAAAAAAGAAAAAAATAATTTCATGAATTTTTGACCAAGTTAAGGTGGTTAGACATATGATTTTCTTTATATTTTTGAAAAGTTGTAATAAAAATTCATAATTAATTATTTATTTGGAAAAAAATTACAAAAAAATATTCATCACATCGGCACATGAGTCCTCTACTTATATCTAAAATATTATAAAAAAATATTATCATTTTATTGTGGTTAGGGTGGTCAGACAGACATCTTATTTTTTCCCTGAAATTTAAGTACTACTGCATTGAAATTGAAATTTTACACCAAATAGATTTCTTTTTTTAAGAAAACCTAGTAGTTTATAAACTATATTCAATTTTTTACAAATTCTATTCTTACATATTTTTGAAATAATATAGATAACTTATTCAAATTTTTACGTCAAGTTGCCTAACTCTGATTTTTCTTTTTTTTTGCCACTTAAGGACCTATTTTTTCCATGTTGATCTTACACATACCCATAATATCTCCATAGTCAAAAAAACCCATAATTAGCTTAGGTGAGAAAAAAATAAAATAAAGCATGGAAAAATAAATCCAAACCTAATCCACTATGTAGTGCTTTGAACAAGCTTTCCGTCGACTATTCGAAGTCCAAAATTTGACTTTGTATGCACCCAATATCACCTCTCTAAAAAATTATCAAAAATTAAAAATATGGAAAAACTTATAAGACCACATTGTAGAGCTTTGAGTCACCTTTCTAACGAATCCAAGAAGTCAAAAAATTGACATCGTGAGTGAAAGTTATGCCTCTTAGAATAAAACTACTCCAATCTGACTATAGGGAAAATTTGGTGGACCCCACCCTGCAATTAAATCCATTTAAATTTTCAAACTTTAAAGTGGTGGATTTTCTTTTAATATTTAATATTTCAAGACCTTTTTAAAAGATTTATGAAGGGGGTGGTTAAAACACTAGGTTTAGTTTCAACTTTATATACATAAGATTTTCTTTAAAAACTTATCCACCATTCAACTTTTATTTAATTCAAAACCTAATTTCAAAGGGCCAACATGAATTAGAAACTGGCAATTAAAGGTATGGGTTGCATACTCTGACATGATAGGGCTACATAGAGTAGAGGATACTAGGTCTGCAGACCTCGTACCACCCCAATAAAAAAAAAAATTGATTTTTAATATTTCTTTTAGCCATTTCAATCAGGTTTTAATTTTTGATTTTTTTTCATTTTTGTAGGATAAAAATGCCAACATGATTATAATTTTTTTTCATATTTTTTTAATTTTTAATTTTTATTTTCTAAAGAATGACCTTCGTACAGCCTACAAATAGGGATTTTTACAAAAAAAATTGTAATTTTTCTAGTAACCAAAATAGGGAAAATTATATATCAAATTCATCTCTCGGCCAACACAAATCCAACCACGAGGTCCATTTAGTCCTAGGAGGTCATTTGTAAATTTTCCCCCCACAAAACTCCCATTTGAATGCACAACCAAGAAACCCTATTTTTCCAAAATTTATCACACCCCAAATTTGCAAACAACCCATCATACTAACAAACCTAAAACCCTCAAATCTGCAATAAAACAGCTGCAAAACCCTCATATCTTGCCATTGTCTTTCATTTTATCATGCAACCTAGGGTTATCCAATCCACAACCAAAGCTCTAATACCACTTGTAAGGAAAACTTGCAGCCATATAGTGACAATTTCCACATACCCCAAATTTGAAAACATGTAAATAAATACTCAATATCAACATGCAAGAGAATAGACAACATACCCATGAAAGATGACACAAGATATACCCTAGGAAAACCCTCAAGAGGGAAAATCCCATTACAATAATGAAAAAACCATTACAATACATCTTCAAAGACCCCATGAACACTTCTGAAGCACAAGCTATCCATACATTCCATGTGTGACCAAACATGAATCCACACATCCCATGCCATGCTTCAAACCCTCACAGATGCACAAGCTCAACCATCTAACCTGCAACAAACTCTCCAACCCTAGACAACTACCCTTCTGGTTGCTTTTATAGAAACAAGCTCCCACAAAACCATCAAGTGGTATTACATAAACCATGTGTCCAAAACCATGAACTTAAAATATCATGTGACCCCACATTTAATATTAGGTACTTTATTATATTTTATTATTCCCCAATATTAAATAATTACATTTTACAATTATGTCCCAATGTTACATACAACATAAAGAGGCCCCAACATTATAACTCCTAGTGATGCACGTCCATCTAGGTACCCCTAGGTGCACCACACACATAATAATAAATTAAAAATTATAAGCATTATGCAAAGGTACACAACACCTAATTTTAACAAAAGCATAGTCATTTGACCATGTCATATCTCTTTTTCCAAGTTAGCATACCCTTCAATCCCTTTAGTAGTGATGACCTTGACATGTTATATGAGGTCCTTGAGGATTTCATCTCACAAGGATCATCCAATAAGGCTTGTCATGACATCAAAAACCAACAAACCAAGTGACTAAACCAAACCACCAAAACTGAACATGCATCAACACTAAAATAGCATGATTGTACCTGGTAATACCATCTCACCTCCTCAACATGACATCAAAACCAGCAAACCAAGTGACTAAACCAGGCCACCAAAAACTGAACATGCATCAACACTAAAATATCAATGGGCAGAGACAACCCATGTCCAAGTTATAAATGCAACATGTAAGTATAGACTTCCTACAACATTGCACAACTTGTAGATACAACAATGCAACATAAAAATCCAACCATATACTAATAACCATGTCAAATGAGAGAATAATCTGAGATGTACAACTAAGCATATAATGAATCCAACATTAAATCATGAAAATCCAATTATCCATAAGCTCATAATATCTCCATAGTCAAAAAGACCCATAATCAGCTTAGGTCAGAAAAAAGGAAAATAAAGCATGGAAAAATAACTCCAAACCTGATACACTATGTAGTACTCTGAACAAGCTTTTCATCGACTATTCGAAGTTCAAAATTTGACTCTATATGCACCCAATATCAACTCTCAAAAAACTCTATCAAAACTACAAAATATGGAAATATTTCTAACACCACAGTGTAGAGATCTTAGTCACCTTTCCAATGAATCTAAGAAGTCAAAATATCGACATCTTGAGTGAAAGTTATGCCTCTTGGAATAAAACTACTCCAATCTGACTATAGGGAAAATTTGGTGGACCCCACCCCGCAATTAAACCCATTTAAATTTTCAAACTTTAAAGTGGCAGATTTTCTTTTAATATTTAATATTTCAAGAGCCTTTTAAAAGATTTATGAAGGGGGTGGTTAAACCACTAGGTTTAGTTTCAACTTTATATACATAAGATTTTCCTTAAAAACTTATACACCATTCAACTTTTATTTAATTCAAAACCTAATTTCAAAGGGCCAACATGAATTAGAAACTGGTAGTTAAAGGTACGGGCTCTATACTTCGACAAGATAGGGCTATGCAAAGTAGAGGATATGGGGTTTGTAGACCTCATACCACCCCCATAGAAAAAAATTCTTTGATTTTTAATATTTCTTTTAGCCATTTCAATCGGGTTTCAATTTCTGATCTTTTTTTTCATTTTTGTAGGATAAAAATGCCAACATGATTATAAATTTTTTTTCAGATTCTTTTTAATTTTTAATTTTTAATTTCTGAAGAATGACGTCCGTACAACCTACAAATAGGGATTTTTACAAAAAAAAGATTGTAATTTTTCTAGTAACCAAAATAGGAAAAATTATACATCAAATTTGTCTCTCGTCCAACCTGAATCTAACCACGAGGTCCATTTTGTCCTAGGAGGTCATTTGTAAATTTCCCCCCCACAAAACCCCCATTTGAATGCACAACCAAGAAGCCCTATTTTTCCAAAATTTATCACACGCCAAATCTATAAACAACCCATCATACCAACAAACCCAAAACCCTCAAATATGCAACAAAACACCTACAAAATCCTCATATCTTGCCATTGTCTATCATTTTCCCATGCAACCTAGGGTTATCCAATCCACAACCAAAGTTTTGATACAACTTGTAAGGAAAACTTGCAGCCATATGGTGACAATTTCCACATAACCCAAATCTAAAAACATGTAAATAAATACTCAATATCAACATGCAAGAGAATAGACAACATACCCATGAAAGATGATGCAAGCTATACCCTAGGAAAACCCTCAAGAGGGAAAAACCCAGCCTCCAAAAACAACCACACTCCATGTATTATTCAACAATGAAAAACCATTACAATACATCTTCAAAGACTCCATGAACACTTCTGAAGCACAAGCTATCCATGCATTCCATGTGACCAAGCATGAATCCACACATCCCATGCCATGCTTCAAACCCTCACACATGCACAAGCTCAACCTGCCAACCTGTAACAAACTCTCCAACCCTAGACAACTACCCTTCTAGTTTCTTTTATAGAAACAAGCTCCCACAAAACCACCAAGTGATATTGCATAAACCATGTGTCCAAAACCATCAACTTACAATATCATGTGACCCCACATTTCATATTGGGTACTTTATTATATTTTATTATCCCCCAATATTAAATAATTACATTTTACAATTATGTCCCAATGTTACATACAACATAAAGAGGCCCCAACATTATAACTCCTAGTGATGCATGTCCATCTAGGTACCCCTAGGTGCACCACACACATAATAATAAATTAAACATTATAATCATTATGCAAGGTGCACAACACATAATTTTAACAAAAAGAATAGTCATTTGCCATTTCAAATCTAATTTTCCAAGTTAGCATACCCTTCAATCCCTTTAGTACCGATGACCTTGACATGTTAGATGAGGTCCTTGAGGATTTCATCTCACAAGGATCATCCACTAAGGCTTAAAGAGATTTTAACTTAATCAAACCTCAACTTATCCTTTATTCACCCTCACACCAGCCTCAAGTTTGAAACAAGCTTGTGCTTGTCTTAGAACTACCTAAAAAGAAACCATTAGCTCCAGGAGATATCTTGAACTTTACAAGGAAACTTGATAGTAAGATTTTTTTACAACAACCGAGTTACAATACCATTGCTCACACACACAATACAAGGAATAATAGACAACAAAAAACCACTCCCATTTCATTACCATTAACTCAACCTATATTTCCTAGTGCTCCTCGCTTTCCTTCACATAATGGAAAGGATCATGATCTTGTTGAACAACTTAAGAATACTCCTACTAATATATCCTTATGGAATCTTATTCAAGACTCACCTAACTACAATAGTATTCTTCAAACATCCTTACAACAAGTTGTGGTTCCTCCTAATAAAATCCAAATGAACTAGAATGCCTAGTTCAAGGAATGAATATGGGTAATATAGACATTATTTTTCACCAAAGGGAGTTACCTTCCTTGGAAGTTCAAAAACAACATGAATTCTTCATGATAATAGCCCTTGTTAATAAGATTAGGATAAAGAGAAACCTTTTTTATAATGGCTTGACCCTTAATGTGTGTAGTGCAAACCTCTTGGATAAGTGTTGATCAAGAAACCTTGAGCCTCTCTGACAATCTTATAGGAAATTTAGCAAGTGGGGGACCAATTTGTACATCACTAAAAAACCTCTAGGATTTTTATAGAAATCCAAATCTTCTTTATGTTGGGAGAAAAAGGTAGAAAGAAATGTGAATAAAACATGAAATTGGTGATTTTTCAAATCTTTTACAACATTGAAAACCTCAAATTATTTCCTATGAATGATATCATTAACACAAAATGCCACTGACCCTTCATTGTTGGGAAGAGAACAAGCAACAAAGGCTAATTAAAAGCATAGTGTAGTCTTTCAAATCTCCCCATGGGAAGCACCCATTAAGGTTTGATCAGACATAAGAAAACTCTACAAGTTAATAGAAAAGTCTAGAAAATTATAGAAGCCCTTTCTCCCTTTACGACATAATACAAAAAATTATAACCTTTACAGAAAATGGAAAACTTCAATAGACATAATTCAATTTCTAAAAGTTATCATTCAATATAGAAGCTTAACAACATACAAATTAGCTACCCGAACTATTAAAATGAGCTTAACACAATGTTTGTAATCATGAATGAAAACATAAAGAAGAAATTTGACAAAGTCCTTAACATGCACAGTTTCAAAGATTTCTTCTAAATAGATTGAACTTCAATATTAAATGAACTAAAAAATAAAGGTTGAATGTCAATCTAATGATAGTTTGAGTTAAAATATAACATGCCAGAGAATAGCAGTATTTTGTAAAAATTTCTACTTCTGAAAACATAAAAACTCCCTACTAGATCTATCTGCTTCGAAAAGGTTTTCGAAGTAACTTTTTTCTAACTAAAAAAACTCCTTTTACTTATGCTACCAACCCCTATTTTTAACTAGAAGAAGAGAACACCACCAACATTCCAAAAGCATAAACTGCCAAGTGCCTGCACCTAATAGCCTATGATCTCATCTTAGATCTTTATTAGATTGCAACAATATTTTCTCATTATGTCCCAACTGTTTTATTAATGGCTTGGATATTTAGCAAAGATTGCAATAAGAAAAATCAGATTCTAACATAGCTTGGAAAAAATCTAATTGATCATTCATATAGATTGATGGAACTGACTTGAAAGTTCCACCCTAAAGATAAGACACCCACTGGATTCTGATAAACTCTGCTTGAAGAGGTCATTCCACAAAATACAAACCACCTAAATGAATAGATGGCGTGTTGAGTTGGAAAGCAATCTCAAATTTATGAGAATGGCTTTGAAGAAAATCCCTGCCAAAAATTCACGTGTGGTTCATGCCTAAAAGGAAAGTGATATACAAAAGCTGTGTAGCCACCACGTGGCACATTGTGTGCCTTTTGGAGCAGTTTTCTCTTCATTAAGTGTGGACTTCTCCCAAAGTTGAAAAAGGTAAAATTCAAAAACCAAAAAGATTAAAAAGAAACAAATTCTTTACAGTTCTAGCAACTCATAGGGGCCTTCACTTGTGGAGGTATGAACCTAAAGCTCTGGAAACTCTTGGAGTTTGAGGAAGGTGGAGTGTTGTACTTCCAAACCAAAATTAGTGAGCTAGATGATAGTGCGAAGAATCTCATATGCTTGATCCAACTCAAAAACTTCTATAAAAGAAACACCTCCCCATCTGTATGAAACAACCCAAATATGGTAATAGATTTGAGAAAGGGGAAGAATCTCCTAGATTTCATCAATAGTGGGCGATGGGCTTATGCTTGGGAGTTATGTAAAAATCTAGACCTTATGTCATATTGCATTTATTATCTACTTGATTGATATCATTCCTCCATCTAGTGAAAAAAGGGCAGGCAATATGAAATCAATCAGAACATTGAAATCCTTTTCGATCTCATTGATCTTTCTATTCAACACTACTTGGCATTCATTTATTTTTGTTGTGACCTTATAGCAATTGAAAAATTCACTTTCTTTCCTTGAGGTGACCCTCTAATCAAAAATTTATGTGCCTCTTAAAGCTTATTCAATTATTTATTTTCATAACCTAGAAATCAAGTTTTCTAATTCTCCAACCTTAGGAGCATAAATTTTCAGAGTTTGGTCAGCCACTGGGCCAACCTTCTTGTCTAATTCCTAAGCATCCCTTAGAAACTGCAAGACTGGCTTTAGAGCAACAACTGCAACTATGATGCTTTCCCAATGTGTGGATATCAATCTTTTCAAATTCAGGAGGATCTCAGATCCTTGCACAACAACCAACTCCTGATGGAATCAATATTCCCTTGCCTTCATATTCTCCTCCATCTAGTTCTTCTCCTAGAGGGTGTTTTTTAGTTCAAACTTCAACCTTCAGACCTCTTGGTCATGAGTCTGTAGAATGGACTTGATCTCCTACTTTTCTTTCTTTTCCCTCTCTATTTTTTCTTGGACCTTTCTTAGATTGTCAAAAGCTTGAGATTGGACACTATCCAATTCTTCCTGCATGTTTTCCTAGATACAACATTTTGTATTTGTTTGACATTTAGCAGAAAGCTCAACCCTTAACTTTTTTGCCTCGGCATAAAGCTGACCCTATTGATTTTGGGCCTCCTTGAGAAACTTAGTTGCTTCTCCCTACTAATCTTGTATTTACCTTACACGATCCATTTCCACCTTTCTATCTTTGATTTCTATCTATAGCCTATTCATAGTGTCCTTTACATTTACCAGCTCAGCTTCATGGTTCTTTAATTTCTTATCTAGCTTCTCATAATCAGTATAGACCACTTTCTTGGTGGCCTTAGCAAGAACCACCTTGTCAGGTGGGTGAGTTTCACTTAGATCCAGGCCCATAGATTTGATGTTGTAATCTTCCATTTGCATTTCTCCCTCTGGCTTGGATACTAGCAACTTCATGGTAGCAATCAATAGGGAATTCCACTCTTCATTGAAACAAGCCTTATTCTTCTTAGTAGTTGGTTCTACTAATTTTTTTTAATCTATGGTTTCTATTTTCTAGCCTTTCGAGGCAACTTTGTTGCATCAAAATAACCTCAGAGAATCTATGGGGTGTCAATTCTTTGTGTGGTAATGGAAGTAACCAAAGGGAGACTAAATAGTGTGACGAAATGAGAAGCCTTGACTATATGGGACTATAGAGAGGTGAAGGGGAGTGTAATCATAGAAAACAATGGGATAACATAGAGGGACTATAGAGGGGGAACACCCATCAAAGTGGAAGGGGAAGTGAGTCAAAAAGGTGACATTTTCCCAAAAGTAGAAGGATTCGGTGAAATTTCCAACATGGATGCTTTAGCTTTCTTAGTGGGGGCCCTCGACAGGGTGATTAAAGAATCAATCACGGCTGATGCAGATGATGCTCACTCAACACATGAGGTTACCTCATGGGGATCATTGTTGAATATTTTCGAGGGTTCATTTAGAATGAAAAGATCAGAATCCATGGATGGAGGACTCTTCTCTAGAGACAAGGGTGGAGGAACGACCAAAGATGCAGAGGCAGAAAGAAGAGGGGGAGAAAAACTTACTTGGGCCACTAAAGCCGAATATCTTAGTAGAGCAGACTCCAATTCTTCCCCTCCTCTGGCTAGTGCATTGGGTCAACCTAGCTACTAGAATTGTTTCCTTTTTTTATGAGTGGAACCTATAGATTCAGATCCCTTGGTGACCAATCCTATCAAAACTTGGCATTTTTTAGCCACAAAAAACATCTTTTTGGATCGTTGGGTCCTCTTTCCCTTTTCTTTGGTGCTAATAGAGGGTGTGACCTATACGTCCTTCCATTTTGACCCCTTTCCTTTGTTGAGCTCTTGAGGCTGGGAAGTGTAGAGTGAAATCTCTCCCTATTCAATCTCTTGGTCGGTCTCAAGATTACTATACTCGGTGTCAGCATCTTTGCCATAAATTTCATAAAAAATTTCATCATGTGGCTAGACCTCCCTATACATGGCATTGAGGCTCTTCATTTCTTGTCACAACCTCCAAAAATCCACCCTCTTTCTCTCCAACCATCCTAGATGCTTCAATTATGTACTTAGAGACTTTCCCATTAGATGGCTCAGATGGTACTCCATCATCTTGACATAAAATTCAAGCCATGGTGGCCAATCAAATGGTATGTAGGATAACTTGATATACAATTTTGGCATTTCTATGGCTGGGTTATTCCTTGATTCAAAATACTCCTAACCCTCATGCTTCACAGTTGGGAGGTGCCTTATTAGGTTGTAGCTCCATGCGTCACAAATAAGAGTCGGGCCCAAGTGCACCAATTTGTTCATAAGTACCTACCATCCCTCCCTTTTTATTAGTGTTACCTAGATGTTTGTAATGGTGAGGGGAGTCAGCTAAATCCCTATCTTGTGCCTTCTGATGCCATAAACATTGTCAACAATAGTTACCTAACAGAATGCATGCCTCTCAAGCAAAAACTCTATCTGTTACAAATTTAGGGACCCAGAAAGGCTCCTTGATGAAACCATGAAATTTTATGAATGTGAAGTCAACTCCTAGAAAATAATCCACTGGGGTTTGCAAGGTCTTTATCGATTGCAAGACTTCAAGAGAGAAATGCACTGGAGGGTGTGGGACAAGTCTACAAGAAATGACCTCAGAAAAATTTGTCAAATGAGAAATCTATATTGTCACAATAGAAAAGATGTTTAGACTAAAAAATTTATATTAATCTAAGCAACCTGAATGATGATGAATTGGTAATGAAAACTATAAAAGATGCTTAGAATAACCAATCTATATTATTGTAATATGTCGCATACCTCTCTGAAAGGATCAGAGTTGACTATTGTTGCAATAGGTCCATGATCAATCATGTCAAAAATATCAAAAATGTTGTCAAATGATAATCTATATTGTCACAATAGAAAATATGCTTAGACTAATAGATCTATAATAATCTAAACACCCTGAATGATGATGAGTTAGTAATGCTGATCCGATGGATATTTTTAGTGAAAATTGAAGTTTCCCATTTCTCTCCAAAATTTGCACCATTAGAAAGAGCTCAATGTCCTGATTCCAATGCAACTCAAATGAAGAAAAAGGAGTTTGTTTGTGCAAGTTATGTCCAGTCAAAATTTTGGTCAAACTACCATCAGGGGTCGTCCAAGAAGTGAAAAAATGATGTCATCAAAAATTCACAAAATTCACGTCAACACAAAGTGCTCGTCGAGACAATTCCAACGGCGTTTGTTTCATCAAAATCTGACATCGTATGCTCGAGATACATCTGGTCAAAGTTTAGTTGACTTTGAGGGTACAGTTATTGATGTCATCATTTCATACTATACAGAATGATGCAATGGACCAGTCAGAATTTGACACGTGGCAACCACGTCAAAACTGTACTGACCAATCATATCGTGACACGTGTCTTCTCAGTGGCAGCACAGGTGGAAATCTAGTCAGCTTGAGGTGTCATTGTCGGCGAATCAGCAATGTATAGGTGGAATACACGTTAGCAATTTTTAGTGAATCATACATAGACACGTGGCCTGCTGTTTCCTTTGGCAGATGCATACGTATCTACGTTTTTTAAAAGGTTGGTGAGGGGATTCAAACACCCCACCTCACAGCTCCAACTAATGTGCGCGGTCGTTCCACCAAGCACGACGAGCTCAACCAAATCTGGTCAGCCGTTTCTTTTGTTGAGTTAAAAAAATTCTCATTTGTTTAAAACATGTGGCCGGTGGGAGTTGAACCCTGAACCGGCCAGCGATTAAAACGTTTACCCACTGTTTGACCATTGATGTCATTTGGGATATGTATGGCATCAATTGCTTTTGTTAATTGTTTCAAAACTGAATACTTTAAATAAAACAACAAACTCCCTAATTCAAAAATAAAACAAACAATAATCCTCTTAAAGGATTAAATGAAAAACTTCTCAAACATAATAGCCTGAATAATGCAAAGTTGAAGGGCTTAATTTATATTATGGGATTTTCAAATGATTTTTATGTGTATAATGGGGTTATGTCAAAGATTTTTATGTAATTTGGAGAGATAAGGTAGATTTGTAAAATCAATTGGTTAGTAACCAATTTGAGCCATTTTTTGTATTTAAAGGGGTGAAAGGGAGAGAGTTAGGCTAAGTGTGATTTGAAGTGTTTTTGGAGGAGAATTTTGGCTAGGTGTTTTTTCTAAGCATTTTGGAAGGAATTTATGGTGAAGCGAGAGGAGGCTATTCTGGAGATTTTATTCTTCTTTCCTGCACTTCAAAAAGTGGCATTGTGTGGATAGGGGTGATTTTGTAACTCATTGTACACTCTTTTCCTGGAGATTAATCAGATCGGTCTTACTCCATTGGAGTGGACCCAGAGATGTAGTCAAGTTTGTGGTGAACTCTGTAATCAAACTTTGTTTGCACTTCTCTTCTTCTCTTTTACCTTCTCTCAGTTTTTTATTTCTATGAGTTAATTTTGTTCTGATTAACTTGGATAAATCTTTGTAAAAGTTAAGCATTCAATACTGCATATAGTCTAGATCCTATACAGATCAAGTTGGTATCAGAGCTCAATTGACTATTATTGATATTGTTTTCTTGAATGCTAACGAGATCCAGGGTTCAAAAGGGTGAAGGCAAGCTTGAAGAATTTGATCCTGAGATCGAGAAGCGAAGAAGTTTTCTAAAGATGTCTATCTCTGAAATGGAGGTTCCTGAAGAAATCAGTGAGCAGGAATTTCGAAGAGCATTCCTTGAGATGAAGGCTAAGGTGGACATACTTTTTCAAGAGAGACAAGAGCGGAAAGAATGTGAAGAAGGTTCGTTGAAGCAAGAAGATCGCAAAGAAAAGAAAGGGAAACATCTTGGAGATGGTGGCGAGCAACCAGATCCACCCTCTTCTTCTTCTCCTCCCTCTTCTCCTTCTTCTCCATCTTCTCCTCATTCTACTACTTTTAATCCTTTCAAGAGTGGGTATAAGCCTAAAATTAAATTGGACGTAAAATTTGACTTGCCTAAGTATTGTGGTGAACTTAATGCTGAATTGGATGATTAGATTCAATAAGTTGAAGTCTATTGTAGAGTCCAAAACCTATTAGATGATGTTGATAGGATCCAATTAGCTACTCTTCAGTTAGGAGGTACAACTTTAACCTATTGGGAGAGTAAGTCTAAGGCAGAAGTTTCACGACATGGTAGAGTCAGTTTAACTTGGACAGAATTTATTAATGCTCTTAAGAAGCAATTTTATCCCCTAGGACATATGCAACAATTAATGATAGATTGGAAAATGTTTAGGCAAGGGAAGGGTCAATCTGTTCAAGAGTACACCCATGAATTTAGGAAAAAGGCTATTGCTTTGAATGTTCCTTTGTACACCCAGGACACTTTGTTGAAGTACATAGGAGGTCTACATTCCTACCTTAGGCATTCTATTATGGTTTTGAACCCTTGTAATTTGGATGAAGTGTCTGTTCAAGCTATACACTTAGAGTCAAGGGGTAAAGGATATTTTATTGATAAGTTTGATAATGATGTAAAGAAATCTTCTAAGAATGCAAAGATAGGGAAAGGAAAGAAGGAAGCTATAGTTAAGAAGGATGAGAAACTTTCTTGCACTCATTGTGACAGGAAGGGTCATGATGAAGATCACTGTTGGAAGTTCCATCCCAAATTGAGGCCTAAGTGGGCTCAGAAACGTAATTAGAAATAGAAAGGTAAGGAGAAAGCCATGAGTATGTTATGGATCTTGGTTCTGATTCAGATGATGAGACTAAGATAATAGCTATGGGTTTAAAAGGTAAAGCTCCTATTTCTGGTGTTTCTATTGCTAGTTGTGCTTCTACTTCTACAGTTAATGATCTCTCTGAAGATGTAAAAAGGAATGAGCTTTTTCATTTAAGGGTTGTTGCTAAGAACATTAAAATCGATGCACTCATAGATGGTGGTTCTCAAGTGAATTTAATTTTAGAAAGTGTTGTAAGGAACTTGGGATTAAAAACTACACTACATAAGAAACCTTATCCACTAGGCTGGATTTGTGAAAATTATAAGTTGCAAGTAACAAGACAATGCACCTTAAGGTTCACAATCACTAGTGAATTTGTGGATGAAGTACAGTTTGATGTGGTTCCACTAGATATCTATGGGATAGTGCTTGGTAGCCCTTATCTTTATGACAGAAAAGCTATTTTCTACAGGTAAAAGAATCATTATCACTTGTTTAAAGATGGCATTTAGTATATTGTACATTCTCACAGGATTAAGACTAATCATTCTTTTGCAAACACAGGGCAGTTAAAGAGGGTAATTAATGCAAGTAAATAGTTAACTCTTATGTCTGTCAATACAGGCGGTTCTACACTTGAACTTGGAGTAGCTAACCAGGGTCAGATGTTGCAGGATGCACCCACAATACAACATGAGGGAATGATGATTGAAAACATTGATGGTCCCTTGGGTAAAAATGTTTCTATTGTGAAGGATCGATATGTTGTTGACTTATTCTCTTTCATTTCTGCATTCTTGTTCAACTTGATGATAGTCAATTTTTGTTGGTTAGTGGCTACGACATTTGATGTAGATGCTTATGGAAGTGATAGAATAATGTTTATGTTCAACAATGTTGTTTTAGTCTTCATTACACTTGTGAGCTAGGTATTTAGATGTACAGAGGATACAGGACAAGTGGGGAGGCCAACTCCTCACTTAATGTCAGAGTAAATGTCACTTTTGGAGGTCCAAAAGGTCTTCAATGGGGAGGCCTAATCCGGTGGATATTTTTAGTGAAAATTGAAGTTTCCCATTTCTCTCCAGAATTTGCACCATTAGAAAGATCTCAACATCCTAATTCCAACGCAACTTGAATGGAGTAAAAAGGATTATGTTTGTGCAAGTTATGGCCAGTCAAACTTTTGGTCAAACTACCATTAGGGGTCGTCCAAGAAGTGAAAAAAATGATGTCATCAAAAATCAACAAAATTGGCATCAATGTGAAGTGATCGTCAAGAAAATTCCAATGGTGTTCATTTCATCGAAATCCGACATCGTATGCTCGAGATACAGCTGGTCAAAGTTTAGTTGACTTTTAGGGTACAGTTACTGATGTCATCATTCTGTACTGTACGAACTATGCAGTGGACCAGTCAGAATTTGACACGTGGCAAACATGTCAGAACTATACTGACCAATCATATCGTGACACGTGTCTTCTCAATGGCAGCACAGGTAGCAGTCTAGTCAGCGTTGAGGTGTCATCATTGGCGAATCGGCAATGTATAGGTGGAATACACGTCGGTAGTTTTTAGCGAATGATACAAAGACACGTGGCCTATTGTTTCCTTCGGCGGATACATACGTATCTTCATTTGTGAAAAGGTTGGTGAGGGGATTTGAACGCCCCACCTCACAGCTTCAACTAATGCACGCGGCCTTTCCACCAAGCACGGCGAGCTCAACCAAATCTGGTCGACTATTTCTTTTGTTGAGTTAAACAAAATCTCATTTGTTTAAACCATGTGGCTGGCAAGAGTTGAACCCCGAACTGACTGGCGATTAAAACATTTACCCAGGGCATTTGACCATTGATCTCGTTTGGGATATGTATGGCATCGAATGCTTTTGTTAATTGTTTCAGAACCGAATACTTTAAATTAAACAACAAACTCCCTAATTCAAAAATAAAACAAACAATAATCCTTTTAAAGGATTAAATGAAAAACTTCTCAACCATAATAGCCCGAATAATGTTAAGTTGAAGGGCTTAATTTATATTATGGGATTTTTAAATGATTTTTATGTGTATAAGGGGGGTATGTCAAAGATTTTTATGTAATTTGGAGAGATAAGGTAGATTTGTAAAATCAATTGGTTAGTAACCAATTTGAGCCATTTTTTGTATTTAAAGGGGTGAAAGGGAGAGAGTTAGGCTAAGTGTGATTTGAAGTGTTTTTGGAGGAGAATTTTGGCTAGGTGTTTTGTTTAAGTGTTTTGGAAGGAATTTATGGTGAAGCGAGAGGAGGCTATTATGGAGATTTTATTCTTCATTCCAACACTTTGAAAAGTTGCGTTGTACGGATAGGGGTGATTTTGTAACTCATTGTACACTCTTTTCCTGGAGATTAATCGGATCGGTCTTACTCCATTGGAGTGGACCCGGAGACGTAGTCACGCTTGTGGCGAACTCCGTAATCAAACTCTGTTTGCACTTCTCTTCTTCTCTTTTACCTTCTCTTAGTTTGTTATTTCTATGAGTTAATTTTGTTCTGATTAACTTGGATAAATATTTGTAAAAGTTAAGCATTCAATACTACATATATTCTAGATCCTATACAGATCAAATGCAAACTATAAAAGATGCTTAGAATAACCAATCTATATTATTCTAAATGACCTAATTGATGATGAGATGGTAATGTAAATAGTAAAATATTTCTAGAATAAACAATCTATATTACTATAATTTGTGGCATACCTCTCTGAAATGATGAGATCTTCCTATTGTTGCAACAGGTCCAGGATCAATCGTGCCAAAAATATCGCAAAATTTATCAAATGATAAATCTATATTTTCACAATAGAAAAGATGCTTAGATTAACAAGTCTATATTAATCTAAACAACCTGAATGATGATTAATTAGTAATACAAACTATAAAAGATGCTTAGAATAACCAATCTATATTATTCTAAATGACCTAATTGATGATGAGATGGTAATGCAAACTATAAAAGATGTTTTTAATAACCAATCTATATTATTGTAATTTGTCGCATACCTCTTTGAAAATATCAAAGCTAACTATTGTTGTAGTGGGTACATGATAAATCGTGCCAAAAATATCACAAAAGTACATACCAAATATCACTATTAAAGACACCTATATTGCAATAGTATGCAAAATATCAGTATTAAATAAAGAACACTAATGAACTTAAGCATAATGAACCTAAGCATTGTACCTTCCATTCTTGAATATGATATTCAAGTGTGCTTGAAGGGTCATCTCTTTGCTTAAGAGTATCCAATATTTCTTCATGATCAACACTACTAAGTGTCCATAGTTGTTTTGTCTTTGGTTTGGCATGATGTTTCAAAAACATGACATTTGTTGCTATAACAAGGTGCAAATACGTGAGAATGGTTTTTTGTTTCTCATAGTCTTCAAATGCAGGTATGCCATTCTTTCTAATCATATATGTTTGCAACCAAGTTCCTAAAACCAGAACTGAACCTGTAGGATACACGAACCCATCATCATCTTCCATCAGTTGTGTTAGCTTATGCTTTAACCGCACAAATCAAGCTAACCACTAGTCTGATCTCTCTTCATTCCCCTCTGGTGCAACAGCTGCAAAAACATGTCCTAGTTGTAGTAGATCTAAAATTCTATCATAATCAATTGAACTTTCAATTGTGTCATTTGTCATGGATATAGTTTTAGATAAAGTAGTTAGGTATTGTGGAACCCATGTATCCACCCACTCGCACTGAATACAACTCTAAAAAAAAATCCAACTCTTATGTCCAAATGGTCTATGTGCTTACATCTGAACTTTGAAATGAATGCATCTTTGAAGAATTTTTTATTATATAACAATCAAATCTTCCTCCCACTGTACCCTCCTCAACCAACCAAAAGAATCTATGCATTGTTGAATCAAGTGTCCCTTCCTATGACAATGTTGAACTATACCAATCAATAATAGAATATCCATCACTAAATTTTGCTCCTGAAATCTTCAATTGCTCTTTAACTATAGTTATCTTTACGCATGCACCTATTCCATCATGCTCCCCTTTCCCATGACCAACTTAAAAAAAATTCCAAAGATGAGGTACACCTCTCTCTACATGCCTTCTACTCAACCAATAAAAGATATGAGCATTCTTGAATTGACCTGTGTAGTTATCTAACCAAATGAGATGTTAGTCTAGTGCTATATCATGCTCCTGCAAGAGCTCAAAAAAAAATCTCGAAACAATGTTGAACATACTCAAATGAATGAGATCTATCATTGAACTCATATAAAAATGATACTCTCTAATTATCTTTCAATCCTCCTCTGTACTATCAAGTGTGTGTATCAATGCTATGTGGACAAAAATAAAAATCTAAATGGAATTGTAATATTGAGATTGTACCTTGTTTTGTGGATGCAATGTGTAGTTTTATACAAAATCAACCACTGATATAATAGTGTCAATCAGAAAAGAGTCCTTAAACATCCTGAATTGTTGATCCAACCACTAAGACCTATGACTATGCATTGCATACTTGTAGAAAATATTGTCCTTAAAATCTGAAATAAAATTAGCAACACTGCATTCTTTTGACCAACTCGCATCTAGAACCTTCACCTCCACTCTGCAGAGTATATTTGACTATCTCATATCTTTTTTTCTCAAAAATATTATTTTAAAATTCATGTTTGGAACCCTCATGAAAACATTGAACAAACTTTGACAAGCAACCACATTGTGAGCACTTCACATTTAGACAATCATTTCTATAGAAAAAGAAACCATCATCTCTAGAACATAGAAATATATCTAGCAAGTCCCTTGATGATTTCGAAAGATGCATTGCACCACACTCCTGCAACATTTCATTAGTATGCAAAGTAGAATGGATATAGAATAATAGTTTATGGTACATTGAAAACTCCACATGGCATTTGTATCAATAAGTATTACGAATCTTAAGAGGTGCACAATAAAATGGCTTCAAACCTTCAAAATTCTTTTGTAATATTTCCATATTTGGATGTGTTTTGAATAAATTTCTTGAACAACATTGGTTGGCTTCATTCCAAGAAATGTTTAGCATGCAGTTCATAGTCTTGATTTCCAATTCTTAACTTTAAAACATCCTTTGCATTGGGTGATACTCTAGAGTTATCATGCCAAAATTGTTGAATTACCTACTTTACATTATCAGTTAGCTTCTTATCAACATGTGGAAGCCTCCCAGCAACAACCCATGTATCATTTTGAAGAAGATCGTCTATTCTTTCTCTTCTTGCAAGTGCTCTATCCAAAGTTTTATGATTTATGTCAAAATCAATACAAGTTTGTTTCATAAATTGAGCATTTTTCAATTGATGGCTTACTAGGGTGGTTGTAATGACTCTCCGAGCAACTCTCTTATATTTTTCCTTGTTATTTTTTCCAATAGACTTGAGAGCATTAAAAAGAATTTTGACAATAATAGATTTTTTTCAGTCTTCTTGTTCACATGAATCTTCAATTTAGCTAGAAAATGTCTCATCTATTGCATCTTTAGCTATTGCACAAAAAATTGGCATTGCCAGGTCAATGTCTTATCACTAAAATATTGGTTGAAAATTCTTGTAGCCCACAACCAAATAGTTTGTGTTGACCTCTTGCATTCAAAATTGTTTATAATGTTCCCATCAATTTCAAAAAACCATTTAGGGGTTCTTTAAGGTCTTAAATTTGGAATATTCCTTTCTTCCACACAAGGTTCTTCATTTCTCATGTAATCTAGTGAAACATTATTTATACTTGGTTCAATATTATGTTCAACATCTTCAGTTCCAACATTTTCACCTTGAACATTTTAAATATCATTTTGAATAATTTTGTTCCCAAGTTCAATATCATGTTCAAAATCTTCAATTCCAACATTTTCACCTTGAACATTTTCATTATCAATTTCAATATTTTCATTCCCAATTTCAATATCATGTTCAACATCCTCAATTCCAACATTTTCACCTCGAACATTTTCATTCCCAATTTCAATATCATGTTCAACATTTTCACCTTGAACATATTCAATTTCTTCTTCACTTGAAAGACCATAGGGCTCAAATTCACCAATATTTAACATACCTTGTCTTCTCTTACGATGACCTTCTCTATCTCTTTGTCTATATTCTTCAATTTGTTCTTTTGTAAGATTTCTCTTGCATTTTTCTTCCAACGACTATTGCTCTCTATTATACCTCATAAAAGATGCTAAAAAATCATTGCTTGTGAAAAATTTGAGTAGAAGATGCTCCAAAAATTTGATCTTTGTCTCTTCCTATTTGAAACCACATGTTTGTTGCATGCAAATCCTACAAACAGAATGTAGGGTCTGTTAGGATGCACAAAATGACCCACATGGAGTTTTTATATGGCCCACAAATCTAATATTAAATAAAATATTATCTCTAATTTGAAAAATAAAATAAATTTTTTTGTAAGGACATGATTTTAGTGCTACAAATCGAATATCTGATTTGGGCACACATAGACCTGAGAGTAATTAGGAGGTGGAGGGTTGGGGAGAGAGAGTAGAGGGTAGAGGGAAAGGGAGAGACAAAGAGGTGGAGAGAATAAAATGGAGAGAGAGGGTGGGAAGGGAGAGAGAGAGAATAGGGATAAAATTAGGAGGGAAAGGGGGAAATGAAGAGACAGAGAGATAGAGAGGAGGAAAGGGATAGAGACAAAGACGAAGAGGGGGAGAGAATTAGGAGGGGGAAGGGAGAGAAAGGGAAAGGGAGATAGATCTTGGTATGATGAAAAACGCAATTATTCGCAATATTGTAATAAGTTTTGCACTGAATAATAAAAGTATTAGATGGTTGCAGTTTGGTGGAAGTAGCCCAGATTGGGTGAACCACGTTAAATTTTTGTGTTATGATTTATTCTGTGTGTGTTTTAGTTTATCTATTTATTAATTAAATTTGCATTTAATTGTTTGATATCTACCTTTCTAACCCTAGCAAGTGGTATCAGAGCAGTTTTCTTTTCCATTATTGTCTGTAGGAAGGTCTCACAATTGAGTGGGAGTCTCACGGTTGAGTGGGAGCAATGGCAGACGAGTGTAAGAAGGTTAAGAAGTTTAATGGGCAGAACTATTAGTAGTGTTTGATGAGGACTAGGAGATTTTGGATAGAAAGGCTCTTGGTAGTATTCATTTATACCTGGCACAATCGGTGGCATTCAATATTACAAAAGCAAAAACAACTCAAGAGTTGAAGGAAACCCTGGTGAAGTTATATGAAAAGCTTTCTGCTTCGAATGAGGTATTTCTTATGAAGCATTTATTTAATATGAAAATGGTAGAAGGTGGGTCAGTTACTGATCATTTAAAGAGTTTAATATGGTCACCAGTCAATTAACTTCTATAAAAGTAAACTTTGATGAAGAAGTTAGGGCTCTTTTGATTTTGTGTTCTTTTCCTGAAAGCTGGAATAGCTTGGTAATAGTTGTTAGAAAATCTATTTCTAGTTCGAATACATTGAAATTTGATGATGTTGTTGGTGTTATTTTGAGTGAGGAAATTCGTAGGAAAAACTCAGGTGGAACATCCACATCAGGCAGTGTTTTGAATGCAGAAAGTAGGGGAAGAGAAAAGGAGAGAGGAAACAATTCTGGAAATCATGGGAAGTCATGAGGAAAATCAAAGGACAAAAGGTCCCAATCTAGAGATAAGAGGGATTGCTGGTACTGTGGTAAGTCGGGTCATTTGAAGAAAGATTGCTGGTCTCAAAAAAATAAAGAAGAAGTCGAAAAGGAAGGACATAAAAGGGGAAAATGTGTAAGTAATAAATCTAATGAGGATGCTTTTGATTCTTTCCCTTGATAATGTTGATGATTCTTGGGTGTTAGATTCAAGGGCTTCATTTCATGCTACCCCCCATAGAAGTTATTTTCTTGATTATGTCCAAGAGGATTTTGGGCTGGTTTATTTAGGAGATAACGAACCCTGTCATATTGTTGGAAAGGGAAGAATCAAGATTAAGTTGCAGAATGGGAATCATTGGCTACTACATGAGGTAAGGCATGTTCCAAAGTTAAGCAAAAATTTAATTTCAGTAGGGCAACTAGATGATTAAGGTTGTGTTGTTACATTTAGTGATAAAAATTGGAAGGTCACAAAAGGGTGCCTTGGTGGTAGCAAAAGGTGTGAAAGTAGGCACCTTATATCTTTGTACAGGTCATACTATTCCTTCTACTTTATTTGTTACAAAAAAATATTAATGTTCAGGAACAGTTGCTACAGTTCAGCGGGTAGAAGATCATACAATTGTTGTGGACTCTAAATCAACACTGTGGCATAATATACTTGGGCATATGAGTGCAAAAGGTATGAAAGTACTTCATTCAAATAATGTTTTACTAGGTCTAAAATGTGTTAATATAGATTTCTGTGAAAGTTGTGTGTATGGAAAATAAAAAAGAGTAAGTTTTCTCAAGGATGGGAAGCAAAAGAAAGATGAGAAATTGGAGCTTGTGCATACAGATGTATGGGGACCAGCTCAGGTATCTTCTCTCGATGGCTCTCTGTATTATGTTACATTCATTGATGATGCAACTAGGAAGGTATGGATTTATTTCCTTTAGGAAGAAATCTAATGTAGTTGAAACTTTTAAAAAATTGAAAAAGCTTGGTTGAGAATGAGATGGGTAAAAAGATAATTAATCTCAAATCTGATAATGGTGGTGAGTATTGCAGCAAAGAGTTTGAAGATTATTGTTCCTCTAATTGTATTCGTAGGTAGAAAATGGTTCGAAGGACTCCACAGGAAAATGGAGTGGTTGAGCACATGAATAGAACAATAATGGAGTGTGCACGGACTATGAGATTGCATGTTGGGCTGCCTTTAAAAGTGTGGGCAGAGACTATAAACATTGTTGTTTAATTAATTAATAGAGGTCCCTCTAATCCTTTGGGTTGTGGTATTCCAGAGGAAGCATGGAAAGGTAAGAAGGTGAGTTATTCTTTTCTCAAAACCTTTGGTTGTGAAGCATTTACACATGTAGATTCTGAAAATAGAACCAAGCTTGATGCAAAATCAAGGAAATGTGTATTTGTTGGATATGACATTGATGAATTTGGTTATAGGCTTTGGGATTTTGAAAATCAGAAAATTGTGAGAAGTAGGGATGTCATATTCAATGAGAAAGTGTTGTACAAAGATCTATTGTTGTAGCATGAGAAGAAAGAAAATGATTATGCAGTGTTGGATGATATTCCAAACAATGATGTTTCAGTGGTTCCTCATGCTGGGCAACAACAACAACAACAACAAATACCACAAACTCCTATTAGACAATCTTCAAGGATAAGTAGACCTCTAGAAATATTCTCTCCCTCCTTGTATACTACTTTGTTAATTGATGCTGGTGAACCAGAATATTATGATGAAGCTATGCATGTGGATACCAAGGTTCAGTGGGAGCACGGAATGGAAGAAGAAATGGACTCCTTGCTGAAAAACAAGACTTGGGAATTATGTAAGTTGCCTATAGGTAAAAAGGCTTTACCAAATAAATGGGTTTATAGGCTGAAAGAGGAGGATGGAGGTAAGAAAAGATTTAAAGCTAGATTAGTTGTAAAGGGATTTGCACAGAAAAAGGGTATTGATTTTGATGAGACTTTTTCTCTAGTTGTTAAAATGACTTCTATTCGTATTGTTTTAAGCAGTGTGGTTGCTGAAGATTTGCATTTAGAATAACTTAATGTTAAAATAGCCTTTCTCCATGGTGATTTGGAAGAGGAAATATATATGGACCAGCCACAAGGCTTTGAGGTCAAAGGTAAGGAGAAACTAGTGTGCAGATTGAAGAAAAGTTTATATGGCTTGAAGCAAGCACCTCGGCAATGGTACTTGAAATTTGATAGTTTTATGGTTGAGTAAGGCTACAGTCGGTGTAATTATGACCATTGCATTTATTTTAAGAGGTCAGATAATGACAGCTACATTATTTTATGTTTATATGTTGATGACATGCTTGTAGCAGAGTCTAACATGGATCACATAAGAGAGCTAAAGCAACAGTTAGCAAAATATTTTGCTATGAAGGATTTGGTGGTAGAAAAGAAAATCCTTGGTATGAAAATTCGTAGAGATAAGAAAAACAGACAATTGTTTTTATCTCAGGCTAATTATGTTGAAAAAGTGTTGCAAATATTTCATATGGAGAATGCAAAAGCTATCAGCACACCTTTTCCTATTCAAGTTAAATTGACTAAGGATATGTGTCCAAAGACACAAGAGAAGGAAGAAAAAATGTCCAAGGTACCATATTCTTCAGCTGTAGGCAGTTTAATGTATGGCATGGTATGCACGAGATCAGATATTGCACATGTCATAGGAGTTGTTAGCAGGTATTTGAGTCATCCCAGAGTTGAGCATTGGAATGCGGTAAAATAGATTTCTTAGGTACTTGAGAGGTACATCCAATAGTTGTTTATGTTTTTGGGGCTCTAATACTAATTTAAAAGGCTATGTTGACTTAGATTTGGTAGGGGATATAGATACCAGGCAGAGTACCATAGGTTATATTTTTACAGTTGGTGGGACAGCAGTGAGTTGGATTTCTCGATTGCAAAAGGTGGTAGAGGGTTTAGGGTTTAGGGTAGGAGTGATAGAGAAAGGCTAGAGGGTTAAGGCTAGAGGGTAGATGGTAGGAGAGAGAGAGAGAGAGAGAGAGAGCTCAATTGATGGTAAAGGGTTAAGGGTAGAGGCAGAGAGATCTAGAGGAGGACTCCCAAGAGAGAGACACATGAGAGGGAGAGGGGTAGGATAGAGAGAGAGATGGTAGAGGTTAAGGGTAGAGGTAGAGGGTCGACTGGTTTAGGGTTTAAGGCTGAGAGAGTAGAGGGGAGAGAGATAGAGGGAGTGACTGAAAGAGAGAGACCTAAGAGATGGAGAGGGGGTATGAGGGAGAATCTTGAGAGAGAGAGAGAATGAGAGAGAGATAGAGGGTATAGGGTTTAAGGGTTAAGGGTAGAGTGAGAGATATAGAGGGAGTGAGTGAGAGAGACCTGAGAGAGGGAGAGGGGATAGGAGGGAGAGACTTGAGAAAGAGAGAGAGAGAGAGTAGAGCGTAGAGGGTTTAAGGGTTAAGGGTGGAGGGGAGAGATATAGAGAGAGTTAGTGAAAAAGTGGGAGGGAGGGAGTGGAAGAGAGATAGAGGGTAGAGGCGGGAGAGATAGGAGTGATTGAGTGAGAGACTTGAAAGAGAGAGAGTATAGGGTAGAGGGTTTAATGGTTAAGGGTTTAGGGTTTAGGGTTAAGGGTTATAGATGGGAGAGAGATAGAGGGATTTAGTGAAAGAGAGGTAGGGAGGTAGTGGGAGAGAGATAGAGGGTAGAGGGGAGAGAGATAAGAGTGATTGAGTGAGAGACTTGAGAGAGAGAAAACGAGTGGGAGAGAGATAGAGGGTATAGGGTTTATGGTAGATGGTAGAGGGTTATAAGGGTTTAGTGTTTAAGGGTTAAGGGTTTAGGGTGTAGGGTTAAGGGTGGAGGGGGGAGAGATAGAGGGAGCGAGTGATAGAGAGAGACTTGATAGAGGGAGAAAGCCAATAGGAGAGAGAGAGAGATGATAGAGGGTAGAGGGTAAAGGGTTTAAGAGTTAAGAGTAGAGGGGAAAGACATAAAGGAAGTGACCTGAGATAGAGACATGAGAAAGGAAAGAGAGGTAGGAGGGAGAGAATTGAGAGAGAGGGAGGGAGTGGGAGACAAATAGAGGGCATATAGGGTTAATGGTAGAGAGTAGAGAGTTTAAGGGTTAAGGGTTTAAGGTTTAGGGTTAAGCATGGAGGGAAAGATATAAAGGGAGTTTATGAGAGAGAGACTTGAGAGAGGGAGAGGGGGTAGGAGGGAGGGAGAGAGAGAGGGTAGAGAGGAAAGAGATAGAGGGAGTGACTCTGAGAGAGATACCTAAGAGAGGGAGAGGGGTTAGAATGGAGAGACTTGAGAGATAGAGATAATGGGATAGATATAGAGGGTAGAATGTTTAAGGGTTTAAAGGTTAAGGGTTTAGGGTTTAGGGTTTAGGGTTAAGGGTAGAGGGAGAGATGCAAATGAAGTAAGTTAGAGATAAAGACCTGAGAGAGGGAGAGAGGGTAGAGGGGGAGAGAGAGAGATGTTTAAGAGTAGAGGATCTAGAGGGTTTAATGGTTAAGGGTAGAGGGGAAAGAGATAGAGAGAGTGACTTTGAAAGAGAGACCTGAGGGAGGGAGAGGGGGTAGGAGGGAGACTTGAGAGAGAGGAGTGGGAGAGAGATAGAGGGTATATATAGTTAATGGTAGAGCGTAGAGGCTTTAAGGGTTTAGGTTTTAAAGGTTAAGGGTTTAGGGTTTAGGGTTAAGAGTGGAGGGAGAGATATAGAGGGAGTGAGCGAGAGAGAGACTTGAGAGAGGGAGAGGGGGTTAGGAGAGAGAAAATTGAGAGAGAGAGAGAGTGGAGGGTAGAGGTTTTAAGGGTTAAGGGGAGAGGGGAGAGAGATATGAGTGATTGAGTGAGAGACTTGGGAGAGAGAGAGCGAGAGAGAGTGAAATAGATAATATTTAAATATTTTATATATTAGTAATATATATATTTAAATATTTATACATAATAATGTAATATATTATAAATCAAATACATAATTATGTAAGAGATTATCATAAATTGTATATTATATATTATAGTATAAACTATATTGTATATTATATATTAAATTATAAACTTTATTTCATTTTTTAAATCATATATTATAAATTGTATAAGTACATTTGTTAAACTCATATCTAAAACATATCGGATATCGAATTCAAATTAGATATCAGATTCAAATCAAATATCTGTTATATCCGATATGTCTGACACAAAATTTAATACCTAGGAATGAGCCTCGAGCTTGCTTTGGAATTTGGTTTGAACCTACCAATCCTATGAATTCAACACAAAATACATGTTTAATAGCTTATCTTGCTTTTCCAGACTTCGCCCATGTGGCTGATGACTTTTTTTTACCTAAAATTGATGAAATGAAAAGGGTTTGTAAACGAGTTTCTCAACTTTCCACCAATATAAATTATACTTTACTTTGAATCTAATAAATAATTATTATTCATTTTCTATTAGAATTATGACTAAAGTCCTTATTGATAGGCTGATTCGACATCTATAGCTTTCAAATTGTCACATTTTTTTAATCCAAAATATGCATCACATTATATTCTTCACATACTATAGGATTAAAAAAAAATGAATTTCATGAAGTTTTGACCAAGTTAAAGTGGTCAGACATACGAGTTTTTATATTTTTAAAAAAAAATGAATTTCATGAAGTTTTGACCAAGTTAAAGTGGTCAGACATACGCGTTTTTATATTTTTTAAAATTTGTAATAAAAAATTCATAATTAATTATTTACTTGAAAAAAAATTACAAAAAAATATGCATCACATCCAAACATGAGTCATCTACTTATATCTAAAATATTATAAAAAATATTATCATTTTATTATGGTTAGGGTGGTTAGACAAACACCTACTTATTTTTTCCTTGAAATTTAAGTACTACTACATTGAAATTTCAAGTTTTCACCAAATAGATTTAAAAAAAAACCTAGTAGTTTAGAAACTACATTCAATTTTCCATAAATTCTATTTTTACATATTTTTGAAATGATATATTCAAATTTTTATGTCAAGTTGCCTAACTTTGATTTTTCTGAATTTTCATTGCCACTTAAGGGCTTGTTTTTTCCATGATGATCATGCACATACCCTCCTTCATAATTCTCACATACCATAAGAAAGAGATCATACATATTGTTGCATTTACATACATACATGTCCATAATTCATATTGCATCACATCATAATCATAATGAATCTATAAGATCGTAAAAAATACAATAAAGGTAAATTAAGTGCATACATCCATACATCATAACATAGAAAATCACATATATAAGAATAAACCATATAATATAAATCCATAATGTATTATGACATATAAATCATCTCATAATCATATAAATGCATAACATCATAAGCATCACAATCGATCACATAGACATGCATATAACATAGGAACTATGGCTTTGGGTTTGTGTGTAGCTCAATGCCCTCTATGTCAATGTCACCTAACACTCATATAAATCATTGCAGTATCGATCATCATGTCCTACCTAGAAGAAATAATTTCCTAGCTCAGCCATAGGTCTATTGATAGTCAAAATGAAATCTAGATATTGTTGTGTGATCCTTTTTCTCCTAATGATGGCCATGTCTCTCTCAATGGTGAGCCTATCCACCTCAACCTATAATCCCTAGATCGATGCATCCATATCCTAGAGTCATGCCTACAAATATATGATATGTTGATCCACCAACATGTCTCCCTCTACCTCCTCCATAGCCTCCAAAATATGCACATCTTGATAGCCCTCACTCAGATCCTCTCCAATCACAATCCCCTCCTGAACTACTCTCTCCTCCTCTCCCATCTCCTCCTCCCCCATCTACTTGACCTCCTGCATGGCCACCTCCTGCTCTCCCTCTGCTTTGGGTCCCTCCTACTTGGCCTCCTCCCTGATAGGTGAGAGCTTTCTAACTACTCTTTATCCTCTATCCCTCCTCCTCCTGACCCTTCCACCCTTGTCTCCCCTACCACAATCTCCACCATCATCACCCTTGCCTCCTCTACCTCAATCTCCTCCCCTCCCCTATCTGCTATCCTTGAATCTATCACATAAACCTCTACCCCTCCACTCCACTGGGGAAGACTGATCTTGATCAGTCAATGGATCAAGCTTGTGCATGACCCACCATGTGTTGTACTCGAGCATCACCCCCACATCAATAACCTCTAAACCAACACCCCATTAAATAGGCTATAAAGTGTCAATATCTTGCTCTTTCATCACTATGTTGATCATTTTTCCCCACTAAGTGATCTTTTGCAAGGACCTAGCAAACTCAATTGTACCAATGTGAAGCCCTTGTCACTCCATAAATTTTTTGAGCACCCACTCTAGAAGGTACCACTTGATAATGTGTAATGATTGCATGGTCCTCCCAATTAGATAACATGCCCACTAACAATAGGGAAAATGCTCTTTTCCATCCTTCCATGGCTAACAATCCTAATACGGTCAAAACAAATGAAGTAAGAAAATCAATGGCATGATGCCAATTCCCTACATCACCAACCCTAGTCTGTGTGACTACTCCTCCATACAAGAACACATATGGCATCCTTGATCCTAGCTATCTACCAAAAGGAGGTCAAAACATAAGAATGTGCTCCCAAGCCTAGATCATAAACAATATTGTCTCACAATTGATGGATTTTTCCCCTCTATAGGAAATATTATGCAACTAAAAGTATAACATGGCTAGAAGGCATTCCCCCCACACATACAACATCCCATGAGTCATCATGCCAATCAACATATCTCCCCATCCAATAGGTAATCTATGTCCTTGTCGATCAGGAATGACGATCCCCCCCATCATAATGAATAGAACCACGATGATTCTTTCATATCTATGAGATATCACATCCCATCAGATCTCTTATTCCTCTATTTCAAGCTTCACAATTTCCTCATAATCAAATGACCTATGGATGGCACCAAACCCATACTTGGGATCATACGAAAACTGCTCCCCACAAATTAGAACTTGCATAATCCACCATACATCATCCAATTCCAATGTGGGGCCTCTTTTGTCAATAGGTGGAAGGAGTTGGCCTCTAAGTGCCACCTCTCAGCTAGCATAGTCAGTGATCCCCTATTAGCCCTA
The DNA here is from genome assembly GCA_007258455.2 of Sequoia sempervirens. NCBI lineage: Eukaryota > Viridiplantae > Streptophyta > Pinopsida > Cupressales > Cupressaceae > Sequoia > Sequoia sempervirens. The sequence goes on along the minus strand of VDFB02270651.1, from coordinate 305,232,828 downwards.
ATCATGGGCATGAAAGTAGCATAGTATAAGCTAATGACATACAATTGATCTCTCTCATCGTCAAGTAGTTGATCTCATGGTTTGAAAGTAGACGACCAACTATCTTGAGCATAAATGGGGTTGTATCTCACCTATGATCACAAGAAAGCACATTGCATCAATTGAAAACTCTAGCCAACCCTATTTGACCTTGACTGCAAAAAAATTTTATTCCAAAACTGGGGCAAAAACCTAATCAAGAAAATATGTTGCATTGTTTAACAAATGTGACTCACTATTCAATTGCATCAAATGGCCTATCAAATTAAAATAACTAGGAAATTGTGCCATGCATTTACATATGTGACCTACAAATTCAATTACATTGTACGATCTAATACATGCATCGTACAAATCACTTACAGTATACAAACTAGCAATTGTGTCACATCAATACACATGCATCGCATAATCCCTCACATGTGACTCACAATGTCACTTGCATCATTCCAAACCACATTTTTGTTACATGAATCACATGTGTTGCACTTATTAGTTACATCACAATACATCTGGAAAACCCTAACTAGCAAATGGATTGCATTGAGTATATTCGGTGAACTTCCCCATTTGCAATGAATGTGATAACAAATGCAACAAACAACATGCATTGCATCTACTTTCCCTCATTACATTGCATCCTTGGAGCCCTCTAGTTGTTTGTAGGTACAAACTATGAATTTGTGATGTGAGGAGTGTGGTACAAGCGATATCTTAACAACATCTCCGTAGGAAAGTTACTCTCATAACTCACTATTCACTCTAGTAAAAATACAGAAACGACCAATTTTACACCCAAAATCCTATTTATACCCCCATAGGGTAGGGTTTCTACTAGACCCATCCAATGTTGAGTTCAAAACCCTAATGTGAATATCCTAAAGGTCTTGAAACTAAAGTCTTTTTATTGTAAATGTCTTTTGATTATCAAAATAACTTTTCCAAATTGTTTGAACATTTTTCAAAATTTGCAAAATTTTCTAAGGGGCATAGGTCCATCTCATCTTCATCTTGGAACAAGATTGTATCAAAGAGGGGGAGAATAAAGACACTAAAAAAATATCCTAGGCCTACAAACACCATTTTCCATATCAAATCCCCTTCTTCCCTACCTATTTAAATAATTTACTTATTTAATTATGGTCTAAAGTCATATTTCTTCTATTAATTAATTCACTTTCCCCTTTTATACTTCCTTGACTAATTAATATTTATTTAATTGCATCACTAATTAATCCTTCCACTCTATAATTAAATAAATTCTCATGTATTTAATTATTTATTTTTATTTTCCTACTATAATTAAATAACTATTTTAATTATTTAATTATTTATTAGCCTTTTCTTCCACAATTTAATTTCAACAATTTTTATTTAATTGCATCACTAATTAATCCTTCCACTCTATAATTAAATAAATTCTCATGTATTTAATTATTTATTTTTATTTTCCTACTATAATTAAATAACTATTTTAATTATTTAATTATTCATTAGCCTTTTCTTCCACAATTTAATTTCAACAATTTTTTTTTTTTTATTCAAGGGGTAAATGCTTTTGACCGGAGCTATGAACCAGATACAACCATTCAACAATACCACCCAATGGGGTTTGAACCTTGGTGGCAAGAACAACAATGCCACCTATAAACCATCACACCATGCCAATACCGGCTTAATTTCAACAATTTTCACTCCACTAGTAAATAATTAATTTTTATTATTTACTAATTTGACTTTTCCTCCACTTTCTTATTAAATAATTGTTACTAATTATTTTAATTACTTTCCCTCTCCTTATATAATTAAATAATTATTTTAATTATTTAATTATTCACTTTTCCTCCAAAATTATAATATTATTTAATTTGCTCTAGCCACCTCTTTTTTTGTGCTAAATCTTATCTCTCATCTCAAATAATTTCACCTTCGATAATATTTTATTACCTTTTAATCTCCACCACCCATCCTTAACTAAACCCTATTTTTTCCCTAACCCTATTTCCTTGCTTGTCAAAGCAATCGTATCCATTGATCTTCATCATTCAATCTTAGCCCTTCATTCAAATTTTGGTTTCTATTAAAGAGACCTATTCCTTTCATTTCAAACCCTAGACAACCATTATCTTTGATATTTTGTTGTCACTATCACTAGGCTTATTCTTTCATACTATAAATCTGAGGACAAACGAGAATATAAAGCAAAAAGGAGAAGAGAAATGAAGGTGATTCAACCATGGCATATGAATTATGGTAATACTGCTTTATTATGCAAGCATATAAAGAAAAATGGAGAAGGGAAATGAAGGTGATTCAACCATGGCATATGAATTATGGTAATACTGCTTTATTATGCAAGCATATAAAGAAAAATGGAGAAGGGAAATGAAGGCGATTCAACCATGGCGTATGAATATGGTAATATTTCTTTATTGTTGTTTATGTTTCTATGTTCATTTATGCTTCATTGTTAGATTAAGGTCTTTAGGGTTTTAGTTTTATGTATTTGATGGTTGATACTATTAATTCATGCATTTTACCTTGATTTTATGTGATTCTAAACATATAAATCATGCATTATATGTAAAATTAATAATATTTTCCTTGCGATATTTGCAGTAGATGGTTAAGCAGACTAAATGATTCCTTCCATGTCAGAAATTTGGAGTGGATGAATCAACTTTAGAAGAGCTTGACAAAATTGGCAACGTATTTGAAGAGGGAGGTATAGTTGAAATTTAGGTACTTGCAAATGATCCTTGTTGGATTGTGGAGATATAGATGTTGCACTTGAAGACTCAACTTGTAAGTTATACATTAAGATATTTTTATTTGAGTTTTTTTTTAAATAATTATACTTTTAAATAGCGGTCATAAAGAAAATGCTAGTTCAATATATGAATGCACATATATTAAATTATATTTAAGAAAAAGCTCAAATGGCAATAGGCAAATTCACCTCCAGCAACTTTTTCACCTCCACCAACGGTGAATTTTTCTAAATTGAAGATTCACTATATTTTTGTGTGATAATTAAATTTTTCTAACAAGTTGTCCACATGTTCTAAAAAAAATTATCATGGGTTTTTCCAAAATACTTTTATTATTTTTAAGATCTTTGGAAGCTATAAAAGATTGATGAAACTTTTCTCATTAAATATGGCAATAGTTATCTAGAACATGTTTTTTTTGCCTCTTACTAATGGTGGTTCCTTCTGGGTTTAGTTCATCTAGCTAAAGACAATATATTTACATAATATTATAGTCAACAACGAGAACACTATTATGATATACTCGTACATATTTCTTGTGTGCAAATGTCAATGAGTATCTAAGTGTGTTAACTAGCTACAACACAAATAATCAATTTTTTAATAGGTTGACTTGCATACATAGTTATAAAGCAAGCAAGAGGGATCCACCATGCTTCAAAATAAAATATGTATAAAAAATGAAATTTTGTGTAGCAAGGAGATTATTGTGGCAAAAAAACTTAGCAGCTTTAAAAATTGCTTAAACTCCACTAAAAAGACATTTATTTTGCAAAATTCAAAGATAAGATGAATTCAATGAGTCAATAAATGAATACATACAAGAAACAAGTTGAGTCTAGTTGTATTTGATTGATTTGAAAGAAAATTGGATGCAAAATGGCATCCTCATAATGCGCTGATACTAATAGTCTGAAACAAAATGAAAATAGCAAATACTTTTTGTAAAACTGAAAGCGCTGGGTTTTTGGCCAGTTACTATATGTAAAGGGGATTAAAGAAGAATTCAAGCCAAGAGCTTTTAGGCAAGCAACAAAGAAAGATGTTTTTCCAAATAAACAAACTAATTTGTAGTTTGAGATTGCTGAATGTAGCTTTGCCAGGGAGAGTTATGGATCAATACGCACAAGGTTGTTGGTTTTCTAGTTTATTAGATTAAGGAACATGTAAATGAGCATCACTTGGTCCCTTTATAAGTGATATGATTTCAACCATAGTGATATCACTTGGAAAGTGCATTTGTTGCTTTTAGAGTGCTAGAAACCTGATAGACAAGCTGCAAACAAAATTTCAGACTTAGAACAATTTATTGATGTCTCATAAGACACTGTATAGATTTATGGCTAGCAGATGTATGCAATGATGATGAAAATGAGACCTGTATGGTCACTAAAACACGCCCAACAGACCTATAGAGCTTCTTTTACGGCTAGGGGTGAAGTGATACAGCTGTAGCAGGACTGTAAAGCTGGAGCAAAGGCTGGACAAAGCTTCATCAGCAATAAATTGTGTTGCAACTGGCTTACCAAGTTGGTGCACTCATTATGAATGCCAATCACATACCCAAAAATGCAATAAATGATGTATAAAAGCTCCCTAATTGGCTCTAATTTTGGTTCACAGCTCCTTGTGATGAAGCAACAACAAACTCTGAAAATTCTAAGAAAAACCAAATAATAAGTTTAATTTGTAAATAAGTTTTGCAACAAAAATGTAGAAGACTGGTATTATTAAGGACAAAGACAATACAGAAACACAGCATGTGAGGATCAGCTTAGTGAAAATCCTATACAAGAAGCATCAAGAAGTTTTGTGTTGCAATATTGTAGATAGAAGGTAAAAATAAACATTAAATGGCCAGATTCTTTATACTAACCTTGAAATCAAAACAAGAAGCTAGATTAAAAATATAAGAAAACCCTTGAATAAAGCACTTTTGAAGAAGTATGGGAGACACTTCACCCTGAGATAAATAATGCTAGCCTTCATTGCTGTTTTGTTAACAAATTGAGTTGTCTGCAGAAATAAAGTCATCAGTTCTGGGCAACAGTAGAAATTGGTTTTACGCTAAACAGACCCCTTTATCTTGTCTCAGATTCTTCAGTGAAAATTTTCTGAACCAACATTCAAAACCGACTGGTAATCCATGACTTCTTCAATCTTCTAGAAATTATTTACCATTTTGTTAGGGTAAATATACCTACCCTGTTTTGTTGGTTCATATCTTTTTGGAAAATCCATCCGTTAGAATGTATCACTTCCTTGTTTAGGATTGATTAAAAACCAATATATCTGAAAATGCCTTATTTAGAAGTGTTGGTCTACAGAAATATACTAAAGCCACTGAGTTCTTTTATTGGTGGAGACTTAAAAGTTAATCCCAAGAAAATTGAAATTCTATTATTGGCATTTACAATAAGGACCTAGATTTTCTGGCTTAATCGCAATTTCCATTTTCTTAGCTATATGTTCGGCCTGTAACTTGTGCCCATTCCTTCATTAATAAATCAACGGTTTCTTAAATCCTATTTCTTAAATTATGACTGTTTTGTATGTGCATTTCTCTGTATTTTGTTTGGCTTTTCTTGATATACAGCGCATGTATTTCATCATTTCATATGGCTATTCTTTAGATAGAATATATGTTCTGAATATCATTCGCCTTTGGAAACTATATTAGTAAGTTCCACATTTGAGATACATATTATAACCGCATTAAATGAAGGGTCTTTGGTTATGTATAGAAAAAGTATAGTTTCACAGTCAGCCGATCTTTAAACCTCGACCTCAGGCATCTTGTTAATTCACTATGATTGACAGAGCTTTGCCTATGTTGGAACATTATAACTTCCGGAAGCCTCCGTGATCTCTAGAACTCCTCCATTTTCTGAAAGCAGTTATTTTTATAGAAAATAGGAAAAACTAAATATACTTGATGAAGAGGATGCACATGAATCAATAAAAAATATAGATCAATATACTTTTTGTCCGCCATCTGTTTTTGTCATAAATGACAGTTAACCCAAGAGCACGACGCATAAATCCCACCCTGTATTAATGGTATGGGCCAATGAACTTTAACAACGGTTACTCCAAGGCAATGACTCACTAATAGCTATCTATTTTAGTTATTACCAGTAAAATGATATAAAGTGTGTTCAGATCCATAAGTCAGATTTTTTTTAGAGAAGAATTTAGTCAAGCGATTTTGAGCTTAGTTCTTGACAAATCAAGAGTTGAATTCATGAATTAGATTAAACTTAAAAGTGGCAAGAGAGACCAAGTGATCTAATTCTAGGGATCTTGTTAAGACTTTTTTAACGGTTTAGTGTTGGGATTTGGTTTTTATTTTTATACTGTGTTTTTCTACCACCTTCCTCTTTTTATATGAATTCTATAATATTGCTTCTTAATTTTAATAAAATATTAAACATGACTGTTTTATAAATATAAATAAATAAAAGAAAAATAAAAATTATTGAAAGCACAAATTCTTTCATATTGAACGAATCTATAGATAAACCTTCAAAAAATATTTTACATGTGAATAAGATAAGAATTAGATTCTTAATTCAATCATTGAATGAACTTGTTAGTATAAGTGAACTAAATTGTTTGACAAGGAAGAAGAGAGATTTAACTATGGCTAACTCTAGCACTCTTTGGTGTATAGTGGGTATAACCTATAGTTAATATAATGTTGTGGTGCTACTAAAAAAACTCAATTTGGCTTGTTCTATGATGATGAGATGAGTGAAAAAGGTAGGGCATCACATTGGCTTAGCCAAAAATTTGATCACGTAAAAAATTTGAGTAAGATTAAAAACATCAATTTATTCAATCACGAAAAAAATAATGTCAATTTGTACTCTTTTTACATATAATATCAATACAATTAACTATGTGATACTAAAGGTGTGTCTCAAGTTGCAAATTTAAAAGATTAGATTTTTCCAAAACATGCCATTTTGATCAAATTTCCTTTGATTGAAGGCTTTATTGTGTCCCATGAGAGGAACCTTTGGTCAAAGGTTAGACACCAATCAAATATCTATAAAAAATAAAGGTGCTCCTATAGTGATTCAATTATAATCATTTCCCTTCAAATCACATTATTAATAACTAAATGAAACTATCATAGATTAAATTTTGTAGGAACATAACCCTTAGTATAAGCTTTCTAAATAAATAAATTTTATTTCTTTATTATGTTATTTTCTAGTTCTAATAAACATAGGTTCATTTTTGGAGATTCCATTTGATACATGTAGAAAATAAAAATCAATCAAAAAGTTACTTTAGAAATATATGATAAGATGCATTTTAGAAAAATGAGTGTTCATGTTATAGCAATACAAATTTAAAAATTTAATAATAAATAAAATATATAACAATTTTTAAAAAAAAAATGAATGCCCTTATATTAATATTGGTGATCTATTTTCAATATAGTATAACAATGTTGTTCTCTAGTCAAGTTATGTGTTATAGGTAGATATTCACTCTTGACACTTTGATACTACCTAGATACTCTATTTTTCCTACAATATTAATTATAATAATAATTTATTTATTATGGGGTTAGATCATATAAGTACATCAAATTCCTCGACATCTCAACAAATTTGGGACAAAATTACCTAGTCAATGGTCGTAGTGCCCTTGACCTTGAAGGAGACCTAATTCAAATGAAATATTTTGATGTTAGTCCTTGGAGGATTAAAGATAACCTAGGTTGATCTAAGATCAAAATATCAATTGTGTTGGTGTAAATAGGTGTTTCACCTATCCAAGTCTTAAGGTACTAGGAGGGAATCTTTCTAGTTAAAAATTAGTTGTCACTTCTCTTTTATCATTTAATGCTTGTATTCTAAGTCATTTAATATTTCTTCATTAAGAGGAATTGTTGAAATTAATGAATACAGGTGTAGACATATTGTTGGTAGTGTTAGTTTCAATTTGAACAGCTTTATATAGTATGATTCTAAGAGATGGAAAATTATATTTAGTTAAATATCAAGTTTAAATAAAACATTGTAAGAATTTATTATGCCTTTTACAACTATATAAAACACACAATATTTTGATATAAAATATAATTAGTAATTTTATTTGTATACATCTCTTATCTTTGTATTGCTATTACCTCTCTAAATTTTATCAAACTAATATGTGCTCTACAATTTGTGACTAGTTGTACAGTAGTAAATTCTTGTTGACTCATCTCTACACCATAGCTCAACCAATGTTTGATTCATAATTTTAAAATTTGATATATTATTTTTACTTCTTTCTCTTTTTATTGGTTTTGAGAAAACTATAATTTTTTTTAGTTTTTTAGCTCTATTGACCTCCATTATATATTTGTAGGCAATAATTTAATTACCTTTCCAAATTTTTATTGTTCTAAATGGCATTCAAAGTTTACCATCTTTAAATAAATGATAATCTAAATACTAATATACATCAAAGAAAAATATGTTTCTTAGAATGGAAAATAGAGCTTTTTAGGCTAGATAGCATAGCTAATTTCTATTAATGTATTCCTAGATGTATTTTTCCTAGTGAATTCCACTTTCTCATTATACAACTCTTATGTTATCTATTCTCCATGATATTTATTTTCATTTGGTTTGTAGCATTATACTCACCTTGTTAGGCATGTTGCTAACTCATATCAATGCAAATAGTATGACATTATTATAAAATGTTCAAACATTATATCTTGTAACCAAGGTTTGAATCCATGAGATTAATGTATTAGCAGGTCAATTAGTAAAATTTATCTTGGATTTTGGATACAATAAGTTGGTGAATTGTCTATACAAGATCCAACTAACTATATGCTTTCATGCTATTTGAATAATAGCAGAATCCCACAAATATGGTGAATTAACATAATGGCATGAAATATTTTCATTCTTATACTTCATTCATGGAATTTTTAGTCCTCTTGAACATCTTCCTTCCTTCTTTTGTCCTTTATCTTCCTCAACCTTTTTGAGACTAATATTTTTGTGTAATCAGTTTGAGCATTAGTTTACATCCGTATCTGCGTCTGCTAAAACATCTGATAGACTTGCTAATATTTTTTACTTTTGTAGATTTAAAATTTTATTGAACAAGTTTTGAAAAGAATGTCATTGGTTGTTGCTATTTTGGCCTAGGGATGTCTCTATTTTTTCACATATTTTTGAGTCCTATCTTCCTTGCCTTCTTATGTCTTTTATCTTCCTTAGTCTATTTGTTGCATCTAATATATTTTTTTAAATATTGATGCGTACATCAATTAATGATGATATGAATCCTAATATACATCAAAGAAAGATGTGTTTCTCACAAGAAATTATACCAAGGAAGTCGACATAGGTGCGGCTATTGTTAAAGCGACCAGTTGGTTAGGAGAAATAGGAGACGCCATATGGGATGAATTCTGCACGCTTTGTACAGTTTGGAATATAATTATTATTGCCTGCATCTGCTAACGAGTCTCCAAACACGAACAGGGCTGGCACATAAGGCTCCGTTTCAGCGGCTGCAAAACAAGTGATAAGCCACAGCCCAACTAAAATACTCAGTAATGAGCTCGCCATTATCACCTTTAACAACCCATTATATCTACCTTGCTTACTGAATCTGGAACTCCTTCGCCTATTTAAAGAAAAATGTTGTCGTATGTTTATTCCTTGTACGTATAAAAACTAGGTATGTTAATACAGCAGAGGCAAATTGCATTAGAATTTACTTGACAGTGGACAATTGACCTGGAATGTGGGAGACGTTAGCCGGATTCAATTATTTTTCATCTTCGTTGTTTGGGATTGAGATGGTGTTTCTATCTTCTTCTTTTTTTAAAAATATTATATTAATATATTTTATTATAAATGCGTATTAATTAATTAATTCATATTTTTATTATAAAAAACAAGATTTGTTAGGTGAGTATCTTGGGATAAAGCTTTTTCTTTGGTTGTTTGTTTGATTGTAAATATGAACATATTTTTTAGATTTGAATTTGACTTGTAGACATGAATCTAATGACTTTGATTCTTAAAGAAAGTGACCCATATAACAAGATTTGTGGAAGTATTTGGATATGCAATAGAAAATTAGCCATGTTAATAAAAAATATTGAAGTTTTTATAGATAACTACTATTCTTCTTTTGACATATGATCTAGTAACTTGAAATAATGATTCAAGATATAATGAAGCAAATGTTCTAGAATATTGTGTTATGTATCTAATAGTTTTTAAAACGAATTATTGTTATAATTATTTTAAAACAATTTAATAAAAATTCAAATAAACTATACGTAAATAATCAAAGAAAATATGTACTCAAAATTTAAATTTAAAAGTTGTAGTATTCATTTTAATTAATTTTCCAAACACAACTAAAAAAACATTAAAAATCAAATATAAATTCTAGATATTTGCTGAAATAAAATAAATAAATTAAAAAATTAAAAACACAACATTATCGATAGGTACTTGGTCTATTAGTGAAGTTGATTACTTTTTGAAGTTTTCATTAAGTAGTTGTTTAATTATAAAATTGTTTTATAAAATATGAATTTATTTTCTAAATTTAAACTTGAATTCAAATATGAGCCTAATCACTTTGATTCATATAAAGGTTCATATGATAGAAAACTCCTTGAACTGTTTTAACCTAGAAAAATGTTAATGACATTATTAAATCAATTTTAAGTGTCTACTAGATTAGGACTATTTTGATTTAAACAAATCTTAAATCGTAATTTAAAAGCATGAAAAGAGAAGTGAAGGAAAGACAGAGAACAAAAAATATCTTAGAATGTTGAGTTCATACTATTATAATACTACAATGTATAATAGAAACTTTCATATAATATCATAATTTTTTATTAATATTTATCATGTTTTTAATATAAATTAAAACTATTAATTTTTTAATAAACAATGAATTAAAATCATCGATCTAAAAATTAAATTTAAAATATATATTATTCGTTGAATTAATCTTCTATAAAAAAATAAGATGTTAAATACAAGTAGCTTTTGGAAAAGGTCAAATATCATTTTTTGCAAATTTATGAAGGGGCATCCAATGTTCTAGATAGGTTCAAAAGCTTGTTTAAATTTGAGTATAATTTATGTTTTACTTGCTATTTTGTAAATATTGTTGTTAGTTCTACCTATTGGTTAATGTCAAACTAGGTCACTAGAGTTTTTCAAGACTATGACAATTGTTGTTACTCTTTTATTCATATATTGTATGTTAATTTCCTTGTTTAGTCATGTATTGTAATATGCTATTATTCAATCATATAAGTTGTTTTTGTTTTAATATTTCTCAATTTTCTTGAAGTTCTCTTTTGAACTACTTGTTATTTTTATTTGTATTTCAATTTTGTTCAATAAAAAAAGGTGAATGGTTACACTTACTCATGTATGAGCATTAATTGCATGTGTAAAAGAAATATGAATGGAATTAAATGGTTCTAGGAAAATTCACGGCCAACAATTCATTGTAGGGAAATTCAAAGCCATGACAAATTCACCTCAAGGAAAATTAATCACATTAAGATTTTTGAAAGTGAATTTGTGTGACGTTGATGGTGAATTTTCCTTGAAGTGAATTTGTTATGACTGTGAATTGTTGGTGGTGAATTTTTGAAAGTGAATTTGCATGATGCAGAATTAAACAACTTGAATGTCAGCTCAACCATGACGAAGGGGAACTTTCATCTTGGAAAACAACAATTTCACCTTTACTGCTTTGAGACTCTTTCTTTCAATTATAGAAAATAGTATTTTCTTAATTGAATCTCTTTTCTTCTTCTAAAGACTTCAACATATTTGAACTTCTAAATCAGCCAATCACTCTTATGCTACTAACTCTATGATTGACTCTCTCTCATGTCATGTGAAAAACAACTCTCAAGATATTTTCAATGATCTAGAAAATCCTATAATAAAACCACAACTAACCTAGATCCAATACCATGATAAAATTGAAAGAGATAAGAGTGATACAAAGACAAGAAATACATAGTTGAAAATATTTATTATATTCTACTTCAAAAGATTACATACTTAATATAATCTTAAAAATTGTAATTCATTCCCACAAAATTGAATTTAAAGTGAACAACTGACTAAAATTAATTTGTCAATCTCTTAAAATCATATTGTAATAAACTGAATGGAACATACTTTTACATTTATTTCATTAATTCCAATAACAATTGCTACAATTTTAGTGAGAAATATTCAAAGTGACACCTTCCCAGGACTTTGACCCTCTCTAGTTTACCAATAAAAAATAACGATTCGAAACCAACAGAACCTAATGAGAGAGAGCAAACTTCAGACAAGCCAGGATATAGAAAATAACTATGTTAAATAGAAGCTCCAATCCTTGAAAAAATATGTTTCATAACATTCTTTGATATAATCGTTATATTATAGCCAAAAAGAATATATGTACCGTGGAAAAAAGCCCAATTCAACTCAGTCATTCTGAGCGACAATATTCGCATAAAATTTAGATGCTTTTTTTTTTAAGCAAAGAACTCCCTTTGGCCCTGGTTGCTCCTGCAACTGATGCAACAGAGACATCCCCTGATTTCTGATTAGACTTAAAAATTTCCCCATTTTAAAAATAAAGAAACAGAGATACCCCTAAAACCAATGATAGTTTTTTTCAGCACTTCTCAACAAATTTTTAAATCTACAAAAGTTAAAAACCATTAGCAAGTCTATCGAATGTTTCAGCTGATGCAGGTATGAATTTAAACTAATGCTTAAACCGATTACACAAAAACATTAGTCTCCCGCATTATATGCAGGAGCTTAAGTCATTAGTAATAATATACGAACAAGTTTTTCACAACTTATTCATAAATATTTAGTACTTAATTGTGAATTCTACTAGTCTCAGAGATGAAACAATAGCAACTACATCTCCCACCGGGTCTGTGCATCGTCACTATTCAGACAAGGTTCTCCTGAGACTAGTGTAGAGAGATTAAACGGATATACAACAGAAGTATTTCCACTCCAAATCTGCTCTGCAACCATGTGATAAAGTCGTTCAGTGGCATCAACTTCATCCCAGAACACATATGTGCTTGGATCATCGCAAAACAAGTTCGGCGGATCAGTCTTTCCGCAGCCTGTTTCTACACCAAAATCTCCCGATCCACAGCATGCCCATGTAGTATTGTCAAAACCTACACCCAAATTTTGCATACATTCATTCCGCTTTTTCAACTACACAATCAATAAATCCAAATGAATCAAAAAATTGATTAAAAATAATAGATTCTTTAATGAAAACAACTTACCATTGGCTTCACCATTCTCGATAATGTTCTTTAGAAAATCATTTACATTAACAAGGATAAAGGTCCCTTCATCGAGTTCTTTTTCGAGCTCAGTGAGAGATGAGTTCAAAGCATTTTTATATTCCTCAACCGCAGATTCTACATCCTCCGAACAATTTCCATTGTTGAGCTGTCTGATATCAGGAACACATCCCATAGGTGGAACGCTCTTTATAATGAACTTCCTTGCCCCATGATTGTAGAGCGTCTGTCAAATTACATGGTAATAATTAGTTAATCCTTCGTATGTGAAATGGTACACATTTTCTGGGTTACCAATGGGAAGAAATCTGTAGATTGACGAATTTGAAACTTACTCTTATGCATTCATCTAATTTGGAAACCATCCGAGTGATCAAATCTGATAGAGGAGGGCCATTGCTAAGGATGTAGCCGAAAAAGGTGGTAATGTCGCTGTTTCCAGTTGTAATGATAAATAAAGACTCGTTTAGTTTTTGTTGTCACGCCCTCATACATTGACTTATTTTGACCATTGACATATTTTGATCATGACTTATTTTGACCATTGACTTATTTTGATCATGACTTATTTTGACCATTGACTTAGTTTGACCATGACTTATTTAGATAATGTTTGACCATGACCTTATGAGATTTAATATATGAAGTATGATATGTGTTAAGAGCAATGCTTTAATATAATTGTTTTCTTTCAAGAATTATGAATGCATTCATATAAATGTTGAGTTAATTATTGTTTCTACAATGGTTACTAATACTCTTTTGTTTTGCACGCCTGAGTGCATCTGAGTGGCAGGTGATCGAAGGCCAAGGAGATCGAAGGCCAAGAGTGTGATTGAGGAAAAGGAGGTTAGCTTCTCGACAGGGTAGAAGAGGAGAAACTCTCGGTTATGCACACACCACTTACATCATGTAGCTGCATTAGGTCATGTTCGTTTTTACAATGTGATTGCGTGAAATGATTAGCATAGCGAATTTGAAATATGGTTAAATTAAATCATGAAATAATATGGCTTATTCTATTTCCTTATTTCTCATTATATATATTTGAGCAACAAAAGGTTAAATCTGTTTTTGTTAAAAGAAATGTATTTAAAAATAAAAACAAATTAAATAAAAGAATAAACATAATATAAATCTGTTTTGCATAAATGAATTTTCAAAAATTGCATAAAAGGGATATAAATAATTCTGTTTTGGGATATATGGTGATATTTTTTTTTCAAAAGAATTAAGAATGAACAGCCCGAGAGAGCATTGGGCTCTGGAAAATTCTGTCTCAAAACCAACAAATTGCTGGGCATGTGGCAATCCTTGCAAAACTGCTGTCAACTGGAAATTTTATGCATGATCCTCGAGAAAGAGGAGGAGGCTTTAAGAAAGAGGAAAAGACTTTGATCGAATACATCGCAGAGCTCTGGAACAGAGGAAAGAAAGGAGGTACTGTTGAACATCTGCAAATAGAACCAAATTTTACCAGGTTCTCTTCATTATGCCTTCTTTTAACTTTATTTTAAAAACTGCAGTAAGGAATTGATTAATTCTCTGTTTTAGAGTACAAACAACTGAGAATTCCTTCCAATTTCGTTTTGAAATCTGGGTAACAGCTTACTACTCTGTGTTGCAATTATAGAATACACATTCCTTCCTCAGAGTTAGGGTTTTCGTTCTGTGGCAAGTCTGCATTTTTCTCAAGTGCAATTACAATTATATGTCTCCATATCTGGTTTGTTTAAAAATTCTGTCATCTAAATAAAAACCAAAATGTCTTGAGATAAATCCGAATGCAGTTTATACTGGGCGAATGTCTTTCTTTTTTTCTTGAGTTTTGAAATTGCTAAGGGAATTATTTCCCCTGCCCTCCCCATGGGAAGGTCGTGGACTGTGGAGGCTCGCGCCCTCCACAGGCCGCGGCCTGTGGAGGGCACGAGCCCTCACAGCCCGCCCCCTCCCCATGGGAGGGGCAAGGGCTTTCCCCTGAGCCCTTTTGGTCGCTCAATGCCAGTAAGGAAACTATGTAAAATACCCTGTTATGTGTGCACGGCCAGTAAATTCGTTGCACAGATTTGAAAACCAGAATTTCTTACTTCGAATTTTACACAGCTGAACATGAATTTCTTCACACACACACACACACACACACACACACACACACATATATATATATATATATATATATGTATACCTATATATATATATATATAAATAGATACCCATGCATTGTGTGCCAAATACAAATTGAAACAGGAAACTCTTTCCCAGAAAAGTAGTATGAATTCTGTTGAATATATATACAAATATCTCTGAATTGATAAACCTGAAGCAAGGACAGAAATATCTTGAATGTAGTATGAATTCTGTTATATAAATATCTTTGAATTGTTAAACCTGAAGCAAGGACAGAAATATCTTGAAAAGCCATGAAACAGAAAATAGTATGAATTCTGTTATATAAATATCTTTGAATTGTTAAACCTGAAGCAAGGACAGAAATATCTTGAAAAGCCATGAAACAGAAAATAGTATGAATTCTATTATATAAATATCTTTGAATTATTAAATCTGAAGCAAGGACAAAATTGTCTTGAAAAGCCATGTATCAGAAAGTAGAATGAATTCTGTTGAATATATACAAATATCTCTGAATTGATAAACCTGAAACAAGAACAGAAGTGTTTTTGAGACATCATGTAAACTGGAAAGTACCTTGAATATGTTAAAAGGAATACAACATGAAATATGAATGAAAGATTATCTTTCAAACCTCAGATTGCATTGTATCAGTAAATTATTTTACTCTGTAGCCTGTATTGAAATAGGGAATTAAAACTTTCAGTCAGCTTGAGCTTGTAAGAATAGAAATGCATATTGAAAATTGAAAACACTGTTCTTACTATCAATTAGTGCACTGAAAATTATCAAGATATATATATATGTTCTTTATCCAAATTAAAAGGGACACTTACCAAAGGATAAATGACATCTTACAACTGAAATATAAAGAATGTACTGAAAATTCACTTCTTTTAGAATTGATTAAATGATGGAAGCCTGTTTGAAAATGTATAAAGTTTCTGTTAAGTATTATTTTACTTCACTATGGTAACTTCCGGGACAGGGTGCCGAAGGTGGGCAAACGGAGACGGTAGTATTACCTTTTCTAATTCTACCATTTATTATTTTGCTTGGCCAAGCACTGTACCATTGAAATAGATGGATTGTTTATTTTAAAAGCCTAGAAATTTATTTGAGTCTCTGCCACCTCCTGTTGCAAGAAATGTGTTTATTTCATGTTAGAAATGCATATAGGCATCAGGCACGCACCGAGAGTGCCCTCCTGTTTTACCGTTTCGGGTTGCTAGGCTCCTTTATGCAGGGCCGGGGATTCCTTCGAGTTAGGAAGGGACCCGGGGAAGTCATGGACTTCGTGGTTGGGCGGAAAAGGCGCCTGAATCACATTCTTGGCCCCAGCTCGCAAGAAGACCAAGGTGTCACGGCGGTTGGTGGATCCAAGGTTATTTGCTATTGATGTACTTATGTATCATTCAGACTTGGCTTGTGAAGCCCATTATATATGTATATATACATTTTGACATCCTTGTTGAAACTTGAAATGGAAGTATATTTTGAAAGTATTTAATGTATCATTGATTTTAAGAGGTTAAAGTTTTATAACTTAGCATAGAAAAGATGTTCTATTAGAAGGATTGATTCCTCCAAGTGAAGATGAATATATGTATATGAGTAAATCATTGAAAGACTTATGTTTTGATTCATTACATTGATGATATTATTTTATGAAATGCAATTCAAATTCTCTTTATTTCATTTGGAAGAGTTATGTGAAATGTTGACTTTTCGGAAACTTATTTATAATGGTTTGAATAAATTTAGAACATTTTAATTTCTCTTTAATGCTGTGTTAAATGGTTTGAAAATTACTCTTAATTTTCCGAGCTACATTCAGGTTAGATTATCATAATATTGTTCGAATAGAGATATTTGGTGGCTCAAACTTAAAACATTCTGCAAGATTGTAGTAGATTAGTTATAAGCACAAACCATCATTTTTGTTGAGAACTTTGAAGGCTAATTCTTAGCCTACTTATTTATAACAAAACATGTAAATGTAAATACACGCTTATAAGCCTTCATCTAATCAAACACAATATTAGTCCATTGACTATTTATATTGTAAGATTTGAGTATGAAACAGGTCTCATGTCTGGAAACCACTATTAAATCATTGAAAAATAAGTTTGAGTTGCAATTCAATGGTAAAACAGCTGGGTAAAAACCTCCAAAATATGAAATAAAGCCTCTAAACTCATCACATAAAAGTAAAATAAATATTGATTTACCAATTGGATGGGAACATTCCATTTCTATTTGCAGTATTTTTTGTCAATTTGATAAAAACAATTATTTTTATTTACATTGCTTTATGTTTTAAATCTGTAATGTGTAATTTCTTTAACGAAAAAAACTAGATTTCTATAATTTTATTTCATTCCATTATTTAGTACATATTATTAATTGTTTAACATATTAGCATACATATAGTTTTCTATCGCATAATCTTTACATCTTCTTTAAATGCAAGTGCTAGTAATATTTAGAACACATTCCATGATCATCATTAGAATGTTGAGAAAAAAAAAATTATTTATTTTTTACTTTTGTCTATTAATTTTATTTACATTTAAAACTAAAAATGAAATAATAAATATTTCATATAATCAGTAAACAATTATCTAAATGATTCATGTAGCTCTTATTACAGACTTATAACCAAAAACTCAGGTAAGCGACAAGAGAACTCAGCTCGTACAAAGTCTACGTAAAAATCTCTCTATTTGATTCCCAGTTTTCAGTATTTCTTGGGGTTTTAAATTCATGTTCAGTAATTTGTGGAAGTTTCTCTGCAAAAAAAGAAGAGAGTAAAGACCTGTTCGGTCACTGTTGTGTCGAGTATACCGCTACCTCCTGATGCGAAATTAACCCCAGTTGTAAAATCCGCGTCTGGCTTGACATAAGAGGGGGGAAACGGAGCCCTAAGCAAGAGGCTGCAACCACAGTCAATGCATTATATACAGTCCCAAACAAGAAATTATACCATACAAGTCTGAAAAGAGAAATTATATACAAGTTTGAAATAAGAAATTATACCATACAAGTGTAAAACAAGATATTATACCATACAAGTGTGAAACAATAAATTATACCATACAAGTCTGAAACGAGAAATTATACACAAGTCTGAAACAAGAAATTATACCAAGGAAGTCAACGTAGGTGCGGCCATTGTTAAAACGACCAGTTGGGTAGGGGAAATAGGAGACGCCATATGGGAAGAAGTCTGCACGCTTTGTACGGTTTGGAATATAATTATTATTGCCTGCATCTGCTAAGGAGTCTCAAACACGAATAGGGCTGGCACATAAGGCTCCGTTTCAGCTGCTGCAAAACAAGTGATAAGCCACAGCCCAACTAGAATACTCAGTAATGAGCTCGCCACTATCACCTTAACAACCCATTATGTCTACCTCGCTTACTGAATCTCGAACTCCTTCGCCTATTTAAAGAAAAATCCTTTCGTATGTTTATTCCTTGTACGTATAAAAACTAGGTATCTCAATACAGCAGAGGCTAATTGCATTAGAACAACTGACCTGGAATGTGGGATACTTTAGCCGGATTCAATTATTTTTCATCTTCTTGTTTGGGATTGAGATGGTGTTTCTATCATATTTTTGTTTTTTTATTATTATATTAATATATTCTATAATTGATAATGTCATTTATTCATATATATATATTGAATTCTATATTAATAATAAAAGAATGGTTTTTTATGTGTTAATGAATGCATTTTAATTAATTCATATTTTTATTATTAAAAACAAGATTTGTTAGGTGAGTATCTTGTCATAAAGTTTTTTCTTTGGTTGTTTGTTTGATTGCAAATATGAACATATTTTGTAAATTTGAATTTAACTTGTAGACATGAATCTAATAACTTTGATTCTTTTAGAGAGTGACCGATGTAACAAGATTTGTGGAGGTATTTGGATATGCAATAGAAAATTATCCATGTTAATAATTTTTTTTGAAGATTTCATAAATAACTACTATTCTCCTTTTGACTTATGATCTCGTAACTTGAAACAATGATTCAAGATATAATGAAGCAAATGTTCTAGAATATTGTGTTCTTTATCTAATAGTACTATAATGTATAATAGAGCTTTTTTATACCTTTAATAATATTTGTTATATTTTGAAAATGAATTATTGTTATAATTATTTTAAAACAATCTAATAAAAATTCAAATATACTATATTAAATATATGAAAAAAAGCATGTACTTAAAACTTAAATTTAAAAGTTGTTGTATTCATTTGAATTAATTTTCCAAAAACAACTAGAAAATAATATAAATCAAATATAAATTCTATAAATATGTTGAAATAAAATAAATTGAAAAGAAAATAAATCAAAAAAAAAATGAAAAACATAACATTATTCATAGGTGCTTGGTCTATTAGTGAAATTGATTACTTTTTATATTTGTCATTAATCACTTGTTTAATTGTAAAATTGTTTTGTAAGTATGAATTTATTTTGTAAATTTGAATGAGTCTAATCACTTTGATTCTTATAAAGATTCATCTATGATAGAAGACTCTTTGAAATATTTTTACCTAGAAAAATAATGATATTACTTGTGCAAACCCCAACCTTGGTACCTGCAAAACAACAAGAATAAACAAGTTAGATAAGAGATTGCAAGCCAAAACAAGGGTTCCCCATGAAATCCATTTACAAGACTTAAATTAGGAAAGAAAACTATGAAGAACTCAATAAAACAAGAATATAAAAACTCAATCCTAATTAAATGTGAAAACTCATTATCCCATGGGGGAATTGGTGCCAATTTGATGTGAAAATTGGCCCTTTTCCAATTCCTAAGATGCAAACTTGATGTGTTGAAGATGATTGATCCACTTAGTTGATGAAGGATGAGAGCTCCAAGCCAAAAATCTGCAAGGACCTAGCTAAAAACTCAATGATAATGGACAAAATTTGAGAGATATTTGAGCATGGTAACTTTGCATAAATTGTGGATGATAAACTAAGGATATGAGCTCTTTATTTATAGAATTCCAAGATGGATGAATGTCCAAATTTGAGCAATGTGGGACTAACATTCATCCAATGGCATGATGCCACTTGTCAAGATATGAGTGGGTGAAGGATGTGCAAGATTTGGGGATTGTGCCAATAAATGCATAATTTTGAATTTCAAATTTGTTGAAATGACATGTAAGAGGGAAGGGAAAATGCAATAAATGCCACTTGGCTCAAGGAAAAGGACATGTAAGATGAATTTATTGCCTTGTTGGATGTACATGTTGACTTGGAATTTTTAATTCAAATTAAGAGAATATTCCAAAAGATGCCATTGTGAGGAAAATAGAGATTTAATAAATGAATTAAATCTATTTTCATGTGCAACTTGCATTATCTAGAGGATGGGACATGAGATGAAATTAAATTAATTAAGGGTTAATTAATTTAATGAGAGAGGTTAGATGATGTGGCCTATTTGACTCAAATTTATGGATTTATTTAAATCAAATAAGAGAGGAATATGATAAGAGGTTAATTAAATAAATATTTTGATTTATTTAATTAAAAGAGATGATGTTAGATTAAATCAAATAAGGTTTTAATTTATTTAATTTAATGGATAGACTTTAGAGATTTAATCAAATAAATTGATTATTTAATTAAATAGGGATAATTAGATAAGATAGATTGATTTAATTAACAAAAGAGATTGACTTAATTCAATAAAATGATTTATTCAATTAAGAGAGGAATATTGATGAATTTAATCAGATAAGGGAATTTGATTAAATGGTTAGACCGAGAGATGATTCAGGATGAGACAATGTTAGTAAGTCGGGATCAGATGCATAATGTCAATCGGTATATTTTATGTGTCTACATTACCAAATCAATTTTAAGAGTCTACTAGATTAGGATAATTTTCCTTTTAACAAATCTTAAATCACAATTTAATAGCTTGAAAAGATAAGTCAAGGCAAGATAGAGAAAAAAAAAACTTAGAATGTTGAGTTCATACTATTATAATACTATGATGTATAATAGAAATTTTCATATAATATCATAATTTTCTTAATATTAATCATTTTTTTAAAATAAATAATTATTAATATTTTCATAAACAATAAATAAAAATCATCGACCCAAAATTTAAATTTAAAATATTTATTAATCAATTTAATTAATCTTCTAAAAAATCAAAGAGGGTGCTAAATACAAGCAGCTTTTGGAAAAGGTCAAATATTAATTTTTGTAACTTTATGAAGGGGATATCCAATGTTTTAACAACTCCGAAGCTTGTTTAAATTTTAAGCATAACTTATGTTTCAGCTATTGTTTTGTAAATCTTCTTGTTAGTTCTACATGTTGGTTAATGTCAAACTGGGTCACTAGAGTTGTTCAAGATTGGGATAGCTATTGTTACTCTTGTATTTAGATGTTATATGCTAATTTCCTTGTTTAGTCCTAGATTGTAAACTACAATCATTCAATCATATATGTTGTTTTTATTTTATTATTTCTCCTTCTTTTACAATTCTCTTTTAGACTACTTATTATTTTTCTTTGTATTTCAATTTTGTTCAATAAAATAATGTGAATGATAAAATTACTGTACTCATGAGAATTAATTGCATGTGTAAAAGAAATATGAATTAAATTAAAGAAATTAAATGCTAGCACAACCACGTAAGAGTGAAGGGGACATTTGAGGATTCACAGTGTTCCATAATGGAGCACATCATAGCTGCCAAAAAATTTGATTATCCATGTATAGAATGTTCATAAACAACATAGTTTTTGCTAATTAGGAAGGAGACGTGTTAAATTTTTACTTTGATATTATTTTCTAAATTGTTGTGTTGTGTTCTCAATTGTAGGGGTGCCTAAAGAAAAGATGAAAATAAGCAAGTACTTGGATAAGATAAAGTACCAGATACTTCAGCTCTATACTTCAGCTCTATATAACACAAGGTGAAAATAAGCAAAAACGTGGATAAGATAAATTACCAGATACTTCAGCTCTATGCAAAAGACTCCTTGTGTTCTACGCAATTAGAATGCATGTTCAAATTCAAAATTTAATGCATCTATTTACTGAGATCTTTGACCATTTTGTGAGGTGTTCCTTGCTCATTGGAGGTGGTTTTCTATGAAAGTCTATGTATGTATTCTGTAATGCTTCTGGTCATTGACTTTATGTCAATTTTGGTGATGTTCTTCACCCAATATGAACTATTGTGTACCATTGATAGTGTTTGACTGATTTTTGCAACCTTCGGATTGCTCTTCCTTTTGTGATTATTTATTATTATTGCTTGGTTTCAATTAAAAATAAAAATAAAAAAATTATAATCAACATGTGGCTACTTGGAGCTTTCAGAATGATTCTCTGTATATCTAGATTTTTTTTTTTTCAAAATGTCAAACTTGTCCATGTGATCTTCTATATGTAGTTGTTGGGAGCAAGGCAAGCCAGTTAAAACCCGCCCTATATGGAAAGTCTCACAGCTATGAAGGTCTGCGTCTTGATTGCATAAGAGTAGGTGGCATATCCATTCATTGTGAACTTGGCTAATAATTTCAAACACTTCAAAAGTACCCACAAATCTATGAGCCAATTTTTCTAACTTTCCAAATAAATAAAATATTTATATTCCATCACAAAGTTCAGGTACATTCGAAGTCTTTTGTCATACCATTAATTGTAATTAAAGAAAAAAGAAAAATCTCTTTTATGTCTTACCTTCAGTTTGGGTCAGTTAAAAGGAAGCATCTTCGAGCGACACTTTTGTCCGTCATAGAGAAAAATATTCCAGAGTAGCCCGCGGGATAGACTTGACTTAAGACATGGAATGAAGAAACTAAGCAAATAACACACAGATGTATGTTGTTCGGCT
Source organism: Sequoia sempervirens (assembly GCA_007258455.2). Taxonomy (NCBI): domain Eukaryota; kingdom Viridiplantae; phylum Streptophyta; class Pinopsida; order Cupressales; family Cupressaceae; genus Sequoia; species Sequoia sempervirens. Next base: position 305,209,632 of record VDFB02270651.1, on the reverse strand, counting down.
GTAGCCTACGTCCACTGGAGAAGGGAGAGAGGGAGTTATTATTCATTGCTGTGTATCAAGAGATTACAACCACTCTACATATAGAGACACATCATCCTTAATTAGAAGAAGGCATAGATTAAGACGAATCCAGATGAATCCCACAAAGTATGCATTCTCCATAAATAGCAATCTATAGATAGAAACAAATCTCGTAAATCTCTCTTCTCCAACACTCTCCCTCAAGTTGGTGTGAAAATGTCAATAGAGCCCAACTTGGACAATATTTCTTGAAACTTGAGAGCTGGAAGACCTTTTGTAAATATATCTGCCAATTGCTGAGTTGTAGGGACAAAGGTTGTGCGGATGACATTGGCTTGCACACTCTCTCTAACAAAATGACAGTCGACTTCAATATGTTTAGTGCACTCATGAAACACTAGATTTGAAGCAATATGCATAGCAACCTGATTATCATAGAATAATTGAGTTGGTAGAGATGAACCATAACCAAGGTCCTGCAACAGAGCGTGAAGCCATATAATTTCACTAGTAGTTGATGTCGTTGCTCTATATTCTGCTTTAGCACTTGAACGAGCAACAACACTCTATTTTTTACTTTTCCATGTGACCAAGTTACCTCCAACAAAAGTATAATAGCTAGTTGTAGACCTTCGATCAATGGGAGATCCTACCCAATCAGCATCAGTATAGGCAGTAATAGAATTATGGCCAGTCTTACGCATCCATATACCTCTGCCTGGGGACCCTTTCAGATACTGTAAAATTTTGGTAACGACATGCATATGTTGAGCCTTGGGAGCATGCATGAAATGACTTACCAAACTAACTGCATAAGAAAGGTCAAGTCAAGTAATGCTTAAATAGATTAACCTACCAACCAACCTTTGAAACTGACCAATATCAAACAACAATGCACCAGTATCATCCAATTCTCCTCTGCTATTCGTTGGTGTATCTGATGGTTTGATTCCAAATTTACCAGTTTCTTGTAACAAATCCAACACATACTTTCGTTGATTAAGAAAAATGTCATTTTTTGAGTAGGCAACTTCTAATCCTAGAAAGTACTTCAAAGTTCCCAAATCTTTAATGGCAAATCTATTGTGTAGCAGAATTTTTAGCTGAGAAATTGCATTTTGATCATCACCAGTAATGACTATATCATCAACATAAATTAGCACAACAACAATACCGGAATTACTTCGTTTAACAAATAGAGAAGGATCTGCATTACTTCATTTCAGCCCATTCAGCATAAGGACAGAACTAAGCTTACCATACCAGGCCCATGGAGATTGTTTAAGCCTGTAGATTGCCTTTTTTAATTTACACAGTAAACCAAACTTGGCCTCTTACGAATGCCCAGGTGGGATGCTCATGTAAACTTCTTCTTTAAGATCACCGTGCAAGAATGCATTTTTGACATCCATTTGAAACAATTTCCAGTCTTGATTGACGGCAAGGGAAATGAGGACCCGGAATGTGTTCATCTTTGCAACAGGCGTAAAAGTTTCCTGGTAATCTATGCCATATGTTTGTGTGAATCCTCTAATAATAAGTCTGGCCTTATGTTGTTCTAAGGAACCATCACTATTGTATTTAATTTTGTACACCCAACGACATTTGATAGTTTTCCTTCCTGGAGGTAGCTTAACAATCTCCCAAGTGTTATTGTCATCTAGAGCTTGTAGCTTGTCTTGCATAGACTTCCTCCAAACTGCAATGGAGTTAGCTTCTCTAAAAGTTTTAGGTTCTTAAAATTGATCAACGGTACTCAAGAAAGCTAGGTGAGACTGAGAAATACTATTGTAAGACAGGTTTTCCTGTATAGGATAAGATGCAGCATGATAAGTGAAGAAATATTTCATTCGCTCTGAAGGATGAGTTGCTCTACTCGATCGTTGAGTAGCTTGAGGAGATGTGGGGATTGGTGTTGCTTCAGCAACTTCTACATTGTGATCAGGAACAACATTCTCATTAGTAAAGGAAGTGGAACTAGGTGAGACACAGACTCCCTCAGTGACCAACTCCCAGATTCAACACAAGCTTTAAAAAAAGATTCAAACTCCACAAAATGGAAATCACATGAAACAACAATTTTACGAGTGACTGGATCATAACATATGTACCCTTTCTTAGTGGAAGAATACCCAAAAAATACACACCAAGTAGAGCGAGCTTCTAACTTATCTCTGTGTATTGCTTGCTGGTGCACATAATAGACACATCTGAATACCCTCAAGTGTGAGATGACAGGTGTCCTATTTTTGAGTATCTCCAATGGTGAATTGAACTTAATAACACAGCTAGGAAGATGGTTGATCAAATATGCAGTAGCCAATACACCATGAGACCAATATTGTTTTGGGACCTTTGTTTGAAACATAAGGGCCCGTGCGGTTTCCAGGATGTGTCGATTCTTTCTTTCGACCACCCCATTTTGTTGTGGAGTTCTGACACAACTTGTTTGATGAATAATGCCTTGGCTTTGAAGATATTCTGAAAAAGATCCTTTAACATATTCGGTACCATTATCAGACCTAAAAGTTTTAATTTTAGCCCCAAACTGATTAAACACCATAGTATGAAAATCTTTGAAGACAGAAGTCACTTCAATTTTTGATTTTAACAAGTATAACCAAGTAGCACGAGAAAAATCATCAATGAACAACACAAAATATTTATATCCATCATAAGTATCAATAGGCGTAGGTCCCCATAAGTCAGAGTGAACTAATTCAAACAACTCAGTAGACATAGAAGACAAATTAACAAAAGGTAAATGCGTTTGTTTAGAAAGCTGCAAACATCACAGACATCAGAATCAACAGAAGTAGAGGGACAAAGTATTGACAAGATATGGTTGGATGGATGTCCAAGCCGTTTATGTAAAGTGTGACTTTCAATTACACCACTGGCATGATACGACTTATTGAGGGAGTTTAGAAAGTAAAGTCCATGTGAGTATGTTCCTTTACCAATCATCTTCTTCAACTTTCGATCCTGAAAGATGAAAAATGTTGGAGAAAAAATGACATCACAATTTAAAGAATTAGTAATTTTTCCAACAGACATAAGTTGGGCCGCAGCAATTTCACGTGTGAGTTCAAAAATACAGGAATCATTATTTTGGTTCCCATATAATTCAGTGATGGAATCCCACAGTTCTTTTGCTGAATTAGAAAAAGTGAAAATTTTGGCAATATGAGTTTCCACTGAATTGAGTAACCATGATTGAACAAGCTGATCATTGGATATCCAATCCTCATATCCTGATTCAGTAGTTTGAGGACACTGTTTATCACCATTAATGAAACCAAATTTTTTCTTGCCACCAAGTCACAAAGTAACAGCTCTAGACCACGCTACATAATTGATACCATTTAACAGAACTGATGAAAGTCTCCAACTAGGATTTGAATCAAACTCAGCCACGAAAAGAGCAAGGAAGAAGACGCAAAAAACCACTTACAAGATTTCTGAACACACTAGATTTCTGAGGTAGAGGATAAAAGAACCTGCATGAACCAATAGGGCAGGCGCAAAATTTGAAGAGGGCAGATCATAGGGTAGATCACAGAAGAGGCTTTTTACTATGCGAACCAGACCTTTTGTTTTATTGCTGGCCGCGGTTGACTTCACATGCCCCAGACCTTTTATGAGGCACTTCTGGCTCTAGCTCCAGCAGCTCTCAAGCTTGCCACAGAAGCTTGACTTCGATTCCAATGACTCTAATCTCCACGCCAGAACCTTTTTCTTTAACAGGACCTCAATTTTCCTCAAGAAATCTGAATCACTGCTTAGTGCATTTAGTAAGAGGATGGATGTGGCCCTTGTGGAAGAAATCGGTGGCAGAAGAGGCTTGATGTTTGCAGAGAACCCAGAAAAAACATGCCACACAGAGCAAGATAGCGGGTTTTAGAGGCCAGATCGCGCACTAGGAGGACAAAAAATGGCTCAGGAACAAGCAAAAATGGCCACACACCCTCGATTCTGCTCAGGAACAAGCAAAAAACGGCAACGAAAATAGGGTTTTTCTCAGGCAAATGACTCGAAACAATGCAATAGAAAAAATTGCATGGCCAAGAAGAAATCTTGGGTCTCCCGTGACGGAATCAGGCCAAGACCTGCTCTGATACCATGAAGAAACTAAGCAAATAACACACAGATAATCAAATAACACACAAATGTATGTGGTTCGGCAGTAGCCTACGTCCACTAGAGAAGGGAGAGAGGGAGTTATTATTCATTGTTGTGTATCAAGAGATTACAACCGCTCTACATATAGAGATACATCAACCTTAATTAGAAGAAGGCATAGATTAAGACAAATCCAGATGAATCCCACAAAGTATGCATTCTCTATAAATAGAAATCTACAGATAGAAACAAATCCCATAAATCTCTCTTCTCCAACATGGAATTTGGTTTTTTTAAATCACAAGTAATGGTATGAGACAAAAGACATCGTCGATCGGAAGAATTACAAAATGAAAAATGAAGCACGTTTCCTGTAGCAGAACTTTGTGATGGGACATAACATTGTTATTTATTTTTCAAAATCATAACATTGTTATTTATTTTCAATTAATTGAGATTAAAGATATTAAATTTCTACAGTCTATAACAATCATAGTATGTATTTTTGGATTAAATTGTGTTAGTTTTCTTAACATCAATATTAGTTGATTTAACTTTCTCATTCTAAAGTTGGATCACCAAGTGTGATCCAAAAGAACATTGATGCTAAAAAAACTAACACAGTTTAATCCATAAATACATACAATAATTGAGATACCATCTATTTAAAATCGATTAAATTTTAATTTAGAAATTCAGTAAACCTCAAGTTTTTATGTGTTCCTTGTCCTCCTTATAATATGCCAAAGGTGTTATTGCTCACTAATAAATTTCTTCAATGTCATTAATATTTCTTTTACACATGGAATTTACAATAAGCTCCCCTTGACTAATAAATTTCTTCAATGTCATTAATATTTCTTTTACGCATGGAATGTAAAATAGGTTTATCCATTCTTGGAATTTTCCTTGCTCTAGGTGGAATTATAAAATCACAGCCCCTGCAATTGTCCATGTTCATCCATGCAAGATTTTTATTATTGTATTTTTTCTCTATTTTTTAATAAAAGAATTATAGTATATTATTGAAATTTTTAGATGATTATAATTAGTTTTTAGGCAAGAAGAGGAAAAATACAAGAAAAAATATCTTTATCTTTAATACAATAGAAACTACAAAGACTTGAAAGAAAAACACTTATTCTTATTCATTTTATTTCGACATATTTTTAGAATGTATATTTGATTTTTAATTTCTTTATTAATTAGGATAAACTAGTTTAATTCTAAGATTTGTGAAAAATATTTTTGATAATATGAACTATAAATTTGAACATTAGTTATATGCTTCCTTTCCTAATGGCTTCCTACAGTTTGGAATCATTGTTTATGTTATTATATTCATATTTAGGGTACATTAAATAGAATGATTTGAACTCAGTAAACAATTTAAAGTGGTTTATCAACATTACTAGCCATTTATGTGTAGATTCAAATATCTCAAAGAATATCTATATTGTCGGTCAATAATATTAAGGACCAAACCATTAATTTCATATTGACAAGTCAAATTGAAATCCTCCAACTAAATTAAAATTTACAAATCAACTTTCGAACAACAAAAATACCCATTAAATAATCACAACTTTCTCTTATTCCAATTCACTTCAAAAATAAATTTTAATCTCTTATTAATAAAGAAAAAATGAATAATAATATAGATATTCCCACAAAACAAAATTAACAAAAAAATAAATACTATTATTTGTTGTTTACCTAATACTTTTAAAATGGTGAATTATTTCCTTTAGTATTTTGCATAAAACTTGTCAATATTAATCACAACCAATCAACTATTTGTATAGAAAAATAAATATGTAAATGTGTACAATAAAGTACTACATATGTAACCTAAAATAGTAACATGATAAATAGAAAATGGATATCTAGTATTTTCTTATAAAACTGATTCTAGAAGAAATTCTAATATATTAAAAATTTCATTAGTACAAAAATTCAGTCATTTTCTAATACTACAATGAACCTCTCTTAATTCATATTTAAACCTGTGTAGATATTGATAAGTAGATATTGAGAGATGGGTTCTTGCTGAACCACTACTCATGAAACATGGGTCAATGAGTTTGACTCGAAACTACACGGTTGAATCCTGATATCAATATCATAATTTGACATGCTGTGGATAAATACCTCCTACTTATCAATTGATGAGCTATAAGGGGCTCTATTATGAATGGTTCATAAGGCACAACACTTGCTGAAGGTTTTGCAAATGGGGTAACAAATCAAGTAGGCTTAAACTTGGAGAAAACTCCCTGGTTAAGCGCACTTGACCTGGAGCAGTACAGGGATGGGTGACCTCCCGAGGACTAGTGCTTCATTCTGTGAGCATCACCTAGATGCAATGAGTGCTAAGTGGACCATTCGATATCATGAGAGATGGGTTCTTGTTGAACCACTACTCATGAAACATGGGTCAATGAGTTTGACTCAAAACTACACGGTTGAATCCTAATAGCAATATCATAATTTGACACGCTGTGGATAAATACCTCCTACTTATCAATTGATGAGCTAAAGGGGCTCTATTATGAATGGTTCATAAGGCACAACACTTGCTGAAGGTTTTGCAAATGGGGTAACAACTCAAGCGGGCTTAACCTTGGAGAAAACTCCCTGGTTAAGCGCATTTGAGCTGGAGCAGTACTGGGATGGGTGACCTCCAGACGGACCGCTTCACTGTGAGCATCACCTAGATGCATGAGTGCTATGGACCATTCGATATCATGAGAGATGGGTTCTTGTTGAACCACTACTCATGAAACATGGGTCAATGAGTTTGACTCAAAACTACACTCTTGAATCCTGATAGCAATATCATAATTTGACATGTTGTGGATAAATACCTCCTACTTATCAATTGATGAGCTAAAAGGGGCTCTATTATGAATGGTTCATAAGGCACAACACTTGCTGAAGGTTTTGCAAATGGGCTAACAACTCTCGGCTTAACCTTGGAGAAAAAACTGGTTAAGCCGCTTGAGCTGGACTAGTACTAGGATGGGTGACCTCCTAGGATGGACCAGTGCTTCACCTCTGTGAGCATCACCTAGATGCAGTGAGTGCTAAGTGGACCATTCGATATCATGAGAGATGGGTTCTTGTTGAACCACTACTCATGAAACATGGGTCAAACAGTTTGACTCAAAACTACACAGTTGAATCCTAATAGCAATATCATAATGTGTAGATATTGTTTTGTTGAAAAAGGGGTCCTAGGGCTAGTGTGTAACTTCACCAAGATCAATCAATTTCTGGCAAACATTTGAAGTCAAACTAGCAAAGATGTAAGATGGACTTGCAACCTAATAGGTGAGTCAATCTACTTTGGAAATGGTTCTCTATTGCATTGGAAATTGATTGAAATTAATGCTGATTTATTGTATTGATTTGACTACAAGAACTCATTTAGAAACATAGTTTTTTCTATGAAATAAAATGTAACTATCAAAATACGGTGTAATGATGGAAAAAGGGTATGCCTTTTCCTTACTTAATTTGGGAATAATTAATGATGAATTGGACTTGATATCACCTTGATCTAGTGTTGTGATGAGTTTTACACATCCACATTAGGTTTTGGGACCTTCTAAGCTAAATAAACTTAACTTTTTCCTAATTTAATGTTGTAAAGTGTATTTATTGACACCTTCACATTAAATTTAGGAGGCTATAAGTTAACTGGACCTAATCTAGTGTTGTAATGTGTTTTACACATTCACATGGGATTTTGGACCCTTTTAAGCTAAATAGATCCAATTTTATCTTAATTTAATGTTGTAAAGTGTATTTATTTACACTTTCACATTGGATTTTAGGCCCTCTTGCATTTATGGCCTTAAATCATCATTAATAGGCCCCTAAGACACTATATTGTATATTCCAAGGCATATTTCAATCAAAAACCTAACAATATCAAATATAAGCTTAATTTACACACTCCTTGACACTTAAGCAATCAAAATAGGCCTTGTGGCACCCATTCGCCACTTCCAGAAAATGAGTCCCATACAGGTGGGACCCGTTCACTATAGATGGTGAATGAGTCCCATTTGGCCTATTTTAAAGGTTTTGAGCAAGAAAAATTGGGTTTTAAGTTCAAATTTTGTGTACGCCAGCCTTTAGGATCTAATACACAAGATCTTAGATGGATTGTTTATTTAAATGAGCTTTCAAATCAGTATTTCTTTATGCATTCATGATATCAAGTCAAGTATTCAACAGTTAAGCATTCCAAGACTTCACAAGATCATCTCTAGAGAATTCAAGATCAATTTTAAGGCATTCAAGGGTGTAATTCTTCATCAATTATTCCAGCAATTCAAGATCCATCATCATGTCAAGCATATCAAGCATCAAGAATGTTATTGAGCTAGTTTTTTCATGTAGCATTGAAGATCCAAGATCAAGCATTGTTCTACTCCTATTGTCAAGATCAAGATCTACATCCTTCATGGTCATTTCATGTTGAGTTATAGATTTACAAGACATCATTTGCAAGAAATCATTGAAGGTATTATAATTTTCCATGATTCATATTCTTTGTTTCATGTTTAATTCCTTCATTTCATTTTATCATCATTTGGTTTAATTACCTACAAGGGAGTAGTGTAGTAAAATGCATACCTTTGCATTTTCACACTTGTTTGGGCCCACCTTGCTTTGTTTATGCTTCTTTATGGCTTAATTGTTCCTATTTTGCACCCACAAGCCCTATGAATTATATATTTTTCTTGTTATTCCATACATTCTCCAATGCATAAATGATAATTTAATGACTCTATCTATATGTCCCTGATTTTTGGGTCAGGACTAAAACATCACCTATGGTATTTTTGTCCCCCAAAAGTCTCAGGACCTTGATTTTGAAGCATCTTAATTGGGCCCCTTTTTGGTGTTTGTGCCCCAAGTTTGATGACTTGGGACTAAGATGCCACCTAGGGCATTTTAGTCCCCCTTGAGTCAGTTTTGGGATTTAATTTCAAATTCTAGTTGGCTTTAGCCTCCTTTATTTAATGAATTCATATGTCGGCTTGGTGTGATGTAATTTCAGTATATTAAGCATAGATGAGTATAAATACAAGGTCCATTCATTCATTTCAATCCAATTCTTTTATGAGAGATTTTATCATAGCATAACTGAGTTTACAAGAGTATTCAAGAGTAGATTGATCAAACATTTGGAGTCATCATCAAGATTCAAGCATCATATCAAAGAGTTTCTTGCATCATGTGTTTTGTTGTGCTAACATTTGTGATGTAGGGTTTTGATTCAAGCAAGTAATTCAAGATGATTCCTTTGGTTCAAGATCCACATCCAATGGAACCATTGCACACAAGTTTGTAGATTTTACAACAAGGGTTTGTTGAGTTGAATCATTGTATGTTGTTCATTCACCATTTCTTTCATTATTTCTATTTTATTTCAAGGTTTAATTACCAACAAGGGGTTTGACCAAGGAAAACCCCCATTCACTAACAAACAACAAGTTTTTCCCATCTTGCATATTTGTGATTGCAGATCTATGTTGAAGTATTGAAGATCATTTGAAGTGAAAACTTGTAAAATTTGTAAATTTGCATTACAAAGTTGCCATCTTCATAGAAACTCACCTACAGGCTGAATCCATAAGTTTTAGAACTTGAGATCGGAACGGAAGCAAGTGTAGACCATGGAGCTCAAGACCAAATTCAGAGTTTGTAGAAATTCATAATGGGAATAATATGCCACCTTGTGCATCATAGTCCTCTTGAGCATGTTTTTCAAATATTCTTTTAGATTCGGTTCCAACATCTGAAGACTCCGCATCTACCCCAAAAAATAGCAACGAGACTAATACACCATCTTGGGCATCTGAGTCCTCCATAGCACTTTTGGCAGCTTCTTTACATTTCCAAAATCATCACAACACATCCATACTTCCCAAGTGCCCATTTCTAGTTTCATAGTTTTCTATTACATTTTGTTTATCTTTCTAGGTCATTTAGCATTCATTTGCATATCACATTGTGTTTTCCAGAATTTTCTTTTCTAAGTTTATACTTGTTGGAAACCCCTTTAAAGCTAATAAAATCCCCCTCCTAGGTCCTTCTCATTGTGAATTTACTCACCTTGTGAGGTTGTTAGTCAATCCAATTAGGACTCCTAGGACATTATTGAATGATTTGTGTGGAGAAAGTGTGATATTCATATATCCATTTTTCAACCAATCATTTTGGTGAACCTAAATTTTAAGCATTCATTTCTGATTTGGATTCCATTAAAGTCCTTAGATATATAGATTTCATTCATTATTGCATTGCATCTTGCATTAGGGAAAGTGCATCTAGGGTTTATTGCATTAGTGAAATTGCATTTAGGGTTTCTTATATTTGCATTAGTGAAAGTGCATATAGGTTGCATCTTTACTTTATTGCATCATTTCATTTCATTAAAAAATAGAAAACTGCATTGTTCTTCATCTTCATGCACTCACAAACATTCTTATTCCATTCAAAAGTAAAAAAAATTGCATTCCATATTGCATTCAATTACTTTTTCCTAGTTACTTTTTCTTGCACTTATTTACACATTTTTCTTTTTGTATCTTGCATAGACAATCTGTAAACACTGTTGACATTCAATAATTCACTATTTTTTTGTCAAAAGCCTTTTCTAGGACTAAAACACCCTTCCTGGCATCTTGGTCCCTCTCATAATTTTTTCCTCAGAAGTCTCTCTCTTCTTTTTGTTGTCTATTTTAGTTCTTGGAACTTCAAAATCTCACTAGGAGGACTGAGATACCCTTCCTGGCATCTTAGTCTCTGTTGACTTTGACTCTCCAGTTTTCAAGATCTAAAATTTATTTTTTCTGTTTCTGTGGGCTTCCTTTAGTTTTTTGTTTCAATTTCCCGCATTGTTGTTATTCCAATTTCTTTCATTTCAAGTGTAATTGCAAGCATAAGATATTGTGTTCATTGCACTTTCTGTGGATTTTTCCTTATATGAGTTATATTATGTGGTGTCCTACTACTAATACTTTGGTTAGATGAAGTGCAATACTCATGGAATCCCACAATAAAACACGCATTGTGGATCTTGGCTTATCAATCTCTCTTACTTCTAGTGTTGGGATTAGTTCACTAGGTATGAGCCATACCTTACCTACAAGTGTTGCACCGAGTGTCCAAAAAATGGTTGATTATATTCCTCAAGGAAACATAATGAAAATTCATGAAGACTTAGCTTAATTACAAGATAGTGTAAGTATTGAAAACATTTCCAACATTGTTATACCTTCCATAGATAACCTTCACCACATGATGGAAAGCGATGAGGTACTGGAAGTTGTGTGTAACATAGCTCAAATCTTTGAAAAACATCTTCCTTCCACCACTAATGGTGATCAAGCCTCAAACAATATGCAAAGCCAAGGAGGAATTCAAACTCCTCCCTCTTCAACCATAACTTCAATTTCCACCTATACTAATCCTCAAATGACCACAATAATGCAACCAACTAGTAACATCCTTCCTACCTAAAACATTTCCACTAGTGCTCCTTATACCTATGTGGCATCCAATCATATATCTCCTCCTATAAGCAATTCATTCACTGGTCCTTCCAACACATACATACCACCACCATATTCATCTCCATCACACACTACAAGTAATGATCCTATCATTAACCATCTCTTACAAAGTCTTTCATCCATTCAAAAGCAAGTTTCCACCATAAATCAAAATCAAAATTGTCCAATTCATACTATATCAAGAGAAACCCACTACCGTTGGAGAAATTAAAAAATCTTGTGCCAAAAGGTATAAAGATCCCTAGATTTGAGAAATATAGAGGAAAGGGAGATCCTCCTAATCGTGTTAATGCCTTTATTGCTTTGTGTAGTGACTTTATCCTTGAAGAAAAATTTTTGGCTAAAATTTATCCCCGATCCTTAAAAGACATTGCCTTGGATTGGTTTTCTACATTACTAAATAGTTCAATTCATTCATTGAACTTGTTGAGGCCTTTATTAACCATTTCCAAGTGCACATGGTCCCTGAAATGTCATTAGATGATTTGATGAGATGCAAACAAAATGAGGGTGTAAAGTCACTGACTTAATTTCATGCTACCAATCACTTTATTCCCAAATTAGTGTGAAGATTCCCAATTCCCACCTTCAAAAGATTTTTGTAGAAAAATTACAAAGAAAGATAAGGGATAAGCTCACAATCATGAAATTCGCCTCCATACATTTATGGACTTCCCTTCAAGACTATCAAAATTTTGTAACTAGTAGTGAACCAAAACCCACCCCACCCATCCTGAAAAGCCCAAAGCTTCAAACCAAAACACTTACCAACCTTTCAAAAGATAAAATAAAAGTTTCCTTCAACTAAATTCCACCTCTCAACCTACACAACCAGTTGATACCCAAGTAGCCATCATAAAGAAGAGTAATCCTTATATATTTGGGGATTCGAAAAGGAAATTTACTCCCTTACTAGCCACACTTCACAATATTATGACCCAACTCTTAAACGAAAACATCCTTACCTTACCTCCCATTCGACCCCTTGACCCTAGCAAGCCATTACCTCTAATCTTTAGACACAATGCCTATTATGCTTATCACCAACAATAAGGACATGATACAAAACATTGCAAGCATCTTAAACATCTTGTGCAAGACCTCATTGATTCTAATCATATCCAAATTAGAGGTGTAAATGATAGAGGTAATAATTATGTGGCTCCTCCCAACCAAAACATGCAAATCTTTACCAATCCCATGCCCAACCATAATATTTCATTTCTTAAGGCTAGTGGAACTAAGCTCGATTTTATGAATGTTGACACGAATGATGAGAATATGATTAATCATGAATAAAATCCTATGGATGATGATGAATAGAGTCATATGGATACTAATGAAAAAATTCCTATTGATACAATAATAGGAGTGGTTGACATAGAGCCTTGTAGAGCCTCATAAACAACAAACCATTGAAATTACTTTCTCTTCAAAAGAAACAATTAAAGATGCACCTGATGGTCCTCTTTACATAGCCGGTAGAATCAATAACAAGCCCACTCTTGGGATTTTAATTGATCCAATTTGTGGAGAGAATGTGATCATAGAATAAATTTTATATGTGCATGAACTTACTCAAGATAGATATGATAAACCAAAAGCATGGATTAAAACACATGATGGTTTTTCTCGTGCTATGATGGGCTCAATCACACTACCTCTACAAGTAGGACTAAATAAATCAAATGCATCATTCTCTATCACATATAATTCAGACCAATTTCATGTGAAGTTAGGCTAAAAATGGCTTTGCTCCATGAATGTGGTCCTATCCATTGTCCATAAGTACTTAAAGTTTCCAAATGGCAATGAAATATTCACAGTGAACTATAGTGGCTTTAGACCCTTGTCTTCCTATGGAAATTTCTCCTTATATTATTTTTGGCCTAAAGCTATGGAACCTATAAGACCTCGTGAAGACTTCCTTTTCTTTTCCTACCAAAAATTCAAAGAAAAATACATAGCCAGGCTATCCCTTGAAAACTTTCCTCCACCCATGATCAAACCTCCACCCACGCTTGAACTTATGCCACCAAAAGAAAAAAATGTTGAAACTAAAGTACCTCCAACAAACCGAGACCTATCCATGAAAACTACCTTACCTATTTCCTTCAAGAGACTTAGAGAAAACCAAACAAGTCTTAATCTGTCTCCTAAGAAAATTTATAAATCCGAAGAGAAAGTAGTTGAACATTCTTCCATGTTTTCTTCCATTCTTCCCTCATAAGAAGAAAGGGAACCTATGCTTGACAAACCTGCTCCCACACAAACACAACTTGAAAAAAATAATAAAAGAAACCACAATGCTAGAGAGCATAGGTGTAGGCATCATTCCATCACTCAAAAGATGAACAACAAGGACAACATTGAAAATCGAAACCCAAAATTGATAGAAGCAATAAATGCTGACCCTCTTCTTTTACCAAAAAAAATAGAAATCATGTCTCCAACACAACAAGGACTAACATATTCTAAGGATAATATTATTTTCCCTCCTATTGTGGTTAACTTGGATGATGATGATGAAACAACTAAAATCAATGAGGAAGTGCATAATGAGTTGAATTTGTTATTTTCATCATCCATGAGCTTAAACGAAAACAACTATGGTGATCCTCCTAAACTGAGCAATTCACCATGTGTTGAACTTGATGATTCTCCTAGTAAAAAAATTGATGTTGTCCCTCTCGCTACTAATCTACATTCTGCATATATTGAACAAGACTGGAATGCAAATGATCTACTAGATGGTTGACTCACATGTGCTTCACTAGTCTTTTTCTTTTTCTTTTTCTTTCCTTTTTGCCTTCTTTTTGGTTTTCCTTGCATGTGTGTAACATGATCCCCCGTGATGTTCCATTTGATATTTCTCTCTCTATGTGCATTCCTCTATTTGTACCCTCATTCTTCTATATGTTGTATACTTTTTCCTTTTCCTTGATCTTTTATATTTGCTTTCTTTTTATTTTTTGTCTTGTGTTTTCCTTTTGGGGATGATGTAAGGCATCAAGACATTTATGTCTCCTTCATGTTGACCTAAAAGATTTTCCTTTTTCTTTCACCTTATCCTTTTCATTTGTCTTGTGTTTTCCTTTTGGGGATGATGCAAGGAATCAAGACACTGTATGTATCTTCCATGTTCACACAAAAGGCTTTATTTGTATTTTTTTTCACTCTCTTTGTGTCATTCTTCTAGTTATATGTGTATTTGGGGCATGATGACAATTCTAAGCTCTCTCATATTATTGTAACAAAGACAAATACTAGCCTCGAATCCATAGATCCTTATGTGTTTTGGGGGGGAAACCCTCTTTTCTTTTCTTTTCTTTTTTCATCTTTTCACTACTTTAAAGTAATTTCTCACAACATGGTGCTAGAAATTTATTTAGAGTGGGGGCATACATTGACATTACTTTGGAATTATTTTGGCATGATTTCATTTGCATTTTTTTCTCCTTTTCATGGTATTTGATATGATTTTCTTATTTTATGCAACATGTTTTCCTCTTTGTGGTGACATTGGGAGTAATTTCCTTCAAGAGTGTGATCTATCTTAGCATATTAAATTCTCTTTAGTGGTGATGCAATGCACTACATCCCCTAAGTGGTCAATCTTTTATCCTTTCATTGGTCCTCTCTTAGAGACAATAGGACCAATGTCCCCTAAGAGTAAGACCTTACATAAACTAAGAAAAATCCCTTTGAGCATCCCTCTTTCTTGTTGAACTTTTGTACCTTATTAAACTCATGAAGGTATGAGTTTGATCTAGTCCCTTGGGGCTCACCTAGTGAACACCTGGCTTCCCTAGCCTTTGTGAGTGTGCATTTTTGTACCTTATTAAAGTCATGGGGGTATGGATTTGATATGGTCCCTTGGGGCTCACCTAGTGGACACCTCTAGGAGAGACAAGTAACTCACAATAACAAACATCATATTCAATGGTAGCTTTAGAGGAAGAAGACCAAATTCTAGAGGAAAATTTGGAAATAGAGGAGGCTCAAGTGGATTCACTGCAAAGTGTTATAAATGAAATAAATTTGTAGACTACCAAGCATGGAAGTGCATTGAGGAGCAACAATCTACTTATTTTAAAGGTGAGGAGAAATCAGATTTCAAAAGGTGGAGATGATGCTGAAAGTGTTAATTTCCCATCATAAAATGCAAAACCAAAAGTTGGAGAGTCCTTATTGATGAGAATAACCTTGATTAAAGTGCCCATGGAGAAATAACCACCTCAAAGAAAGTCACCTTTTAGAACTACATGCAAATTTCAAGGTAAGTGTTGTAAATTTTTCATTGACTTTGGAAGTACTCGCAATTTGGATTTAGTTGAAATGGTAGAGAAGTTAAAGTTGAAAATATTGCCTCATGCCACTCCATACAAAGTCTCTTGGTTAAACAAGTGGCAACAAGTGTTAGTGAATGAACAAACTTGGGTAGAATTCCATATAGGTGTTTATAAGGACAAGGTCTTGTGTAACATCATCCCTATGGATGTTTTTCATGTGCTTCTTGGTAGACCATGGTAATATGATAGAAATGCTAAACATGAGGGTAGAAAGAACACATATGCCATAGATAAGGATGGAGTCTCATATACCCTAACACCATTGAAAGATGAAGATAAAACACAAGTGGAATCCAATGTGATGTTGGTAGAAGATAAGGAATTCACAAAGGCCATGGAAGAGGAGAATATAGGCTTTTATATCATAGTCAAGCCTAGGTCTATTGGGACAACAACAAAGAAAGAAGAGTTACATTTGGAAATTCAAAACTTGCTAAAGAAACGTGTTGATATATTGGTGGATGAATTTCCATACACATTGCCTCCTATGATGGATATTAGTCACCATATTGATTTCATACTAGGGGCTAGTTTTACTAATAGGGAAGCATATAAAATGACACTACAACAGAATGAGGAGATTAAGAGATAAGTCCAAGAATCACTTGATAAGGGGAAAATCAAAGAAATCCTTATTCCTTGTTTGATTCCCACTATCCTAGCACCAAAGAATGGAGGTGAATGGAGGATGTGCATTGATTCTAGGGCCATCAATAAGATTATAATCAGATATAGATTCCATATTCCATAGATGGACGACTTGATCGACTCTCTAGGTGGAACATGCTACTTTTCCAAAATAGACCTCAAGAGTGGGTATCACAAAATTAGGATTAGACCATGGGATGAATGGAAGAAAACATTTAAGAAAAATGAAGGGCTTTATGTGTGGCTTGTAATGCATGTTGGTCTCTCAAATGGACTCAACACCTTCATGAGGTTGACGAATGAAGTTCTCAAGCCTTTTATTGAAAAGATTGTAGTGGTTTATCTTCATGACATTATTTTTTTAGTAAATATAAGGAAGAGCATTTGCACCATTTGGATTTGTTTTTAAGAAGATTAAAAGAAGATAAAATAATGATTAGTTTGAAGAAATGTGAGTTTATGAAGACAAAATTGGTATATCTCAGTTTTGTGGTTACAAAAGGCACCTTGAGAATACATCCAAGGAAGGTTGAAGCTATTCTAAGTTAGCCTCCACCCAAATCAGTTGCTAAGGTAAGAAGTTTCTAGGGTTTGGCAAGTTTTTATATAAATTTTATTAAGGGTTTCTATCATGTTTTTGCTCCAATCATAGATACCATAAAGGGGGATAAGAGGAAAAATATTTTTTTGACTAGTGAAGTTGGAAAGAGTTTTAAGTATTTGAAAAAGAGAGTATCAGAGCAGCTCATAATAGCCTTACCAAATTTCAATATTTTTTTTACTATTGAGTGTGATGCAAATTGATATGTCATAGGAATGGTGTTGAGTCAAGAGGGTAGACCCATAGCCTTCTTTAGTGAAAAACTTAATGAAGCTAAGAAGAAATACTCTTCCTATGACCTAGAGATGTATGCTTTGGTTGAGTCCTTGAAAAATGGATAAAATACCTACTTCTCAAAGAGTTCATAGTTTATATTGATAACCATTCCCTCCAATTTTTTAATTATCAAGAAAAACTCAATCATAGGCATGTTAAATGGGTTGAATATTTGCAAGGTTTTACTTTCACCATTAAATACAAGAAGGGGCAGTCCAATAAAGTAGTTAATGGTTGTAGTAGAAGGGCTCTAGTAGTGCACAAAATTCAGTTGCAAAGTGTGGGAGTTTAATCATTGAAAGGTATGTATCTTGAAGATGCAAATTTCAAAGAAATATATTCATGTTGTAAGCAACCTTTTAGCAACAATAATGATAAATGGGTTGATTTTTTGATTCAAGATGGTTTATTTTTCAAGGGAGCACAACTTTGTGTCCCTAAGTGTTCAATGAGAGATAAATTGATAAAAGAGAAACATTGTGGTAGTCTTGAAGGTCATTTTGGTCTTGATAAGAACTTGGAGCAGCTAAGAAGACACTATTTTTGGCCTAAAATCCAAACTAATGTACGAGGAATTTTTTGAGAAATGTGTTATAATTTGTTAAAAGTAAAAGGGGTGTAGCACAAATGTAGGCTTTTAGATCAGCCTCTTCCTATTCCAAATTGGCCTTGGGAGTCTATAAGTATCGATTTTTATTGGGCTTACCAAAAACACCTAGAGGTTTAGATTCCATCTATGTTGTAGTGGACTCGTTCGCCAAGATGGCACATTTCATCCCATGCAATAGAAAAAAGGACGCTTCTTATATTTATAGGTTTTTTCTTGAAGGAAGTGGTAAGAATTCATGGTTTTCCTTTGAGTAATGTTTTAGATAGAGATAGTAAGTTTGTTGGTCATTTTGGGAAACTTTGTGGAAGAAACTTCGCATGAACCTTAGTTTCAGCCCTTTCTATCACCCTCAAGTTCATGGGCAGACCGAAGTGATTAATTGGAGCCTTGGTGAACTCTTAATATTCCTTACAAAATGGAATTATACTCAATGGGATTTGATCTTTCCTTAGGAATAATTTCCATATAATGATTCAGTGAATTAAAGTGTAAGCAAGAGTCCTTTTGAAGTTGTTTATGGCTTGCAGCCTAGAGGAGTCTTTGAGTTAAGGGATATCAGTGGAATGGAGATGATGAGTGTTGAGGGTGAGCAATTTTTTGTGGCTATGAGGGATATTCACCAAAAAGTTAAGGACCACCTACAAAGAAGTGTGGAAAAATAAAAACAACAAACTTATATGAAGAAGAGAGAAGTACATTTCAAGGTTGGAGAATTGGTTCTAGCTCATCTAAGAAAGAAGAGATTTACTAAGGGATAGTACTCCAAATTGTAGATGAAGAAGATTGGTCCTTATAGGGTTGTTCAGAAGTTTGGTCCCAATGCATGTGAGATTGAATTACCAAGTGGGATTGGCATCTCACCTATATTTAATGTATCTAACTTGTACCCTTTCAAAGGGGATGTTGTTGTAGGTAATGAATTAGATTCCCAAGCATTTGAAGATGATGAATGTATCCAAGACCTCCCTCCCAAGAAACCTCTAGAGTTTGAATGCATCCTTGATACAAAGGAGCTCAAGAAGACAAGAAACACAACATATTTTCAGTACTTGGTCAAGTGGAGGGGTCTTCCTATGGAAGATGATATGTGGAAGTCTAAAGATGAAATTATAAATCATGGATATACTGTTTCAGACCTTCACTCAAGTGGGACTCAAGCTTTCCTTCCCCTTGGGTGTATGGTGTAGGGGCATCAGGGCCTCATCTAGCCTACTTTTTGTTATTTTTTAGTTTTATTTTTTTTGTGTATCTAGGTGTATTATAAGGTAATTTATGACCATTTAGAATGATATGGTTTCATTTTGGAGTTTTTAGAAGGTTTTTGATTAAAAATGTAAAAGTTGCCAAATGTTGCAAAAAGTTGTCATGCAAGTTTGGAAAGTTGTCAAAAAAGGAAATAGTTACATGCAAGAAAGAAACCATTCCTAATGATTGGGATTAATTTAAAATGGGAAAAAAGAAACCTTCCAAGTCAAGGAAAGAGTTGGAATTTTTTTTTTTGAAGTTCTTAGTTAATGAAAGCAAGCATTTTCATGTATTTTTTAATGTTCTAGTCTATTTTGCTTTATTGTATAGCTTGTATGGCCCATGTAATGGTATGGAAGATATTGAATCTTGTAAACCAATGAATCTACTTTTTTTTCTTTTTTTTTCATCAATTTTTTTCTAGTTTAGTGAAATTTATTATGTTTTTACTTAAGACTGGTAAAACCCTATCTAGAGTAACTAGTGAGCACAAAAAATGGTGTAAATTGGTCTCCCACTAGTGGAAAAATCCCACAATGGGTGGAGAGACTTGTATATTTGTTTTATCATCTTCCAAACTTGTAGCGGATCAAGGTGAAAGTTACACGTGCTTTGAAGCATTATGAAGTTTGATATTAGATGTATTAGACTGTGTAGTAGCTAAGACAAGTAATGGTGAATGAACCAAGGTCTGGGTTTTGTTATTTGGTTGTGAACAGTGATAAGGAATGTAGTGAGAGGTCTATGCAAACCAGTGGTCGTAAGTTTGTAGTCCTCCTTGAGTTGGGTGAATGTTCTTGTTGAAACAAGCTTGGGGTAGCAAAATTACAAGTTGGTGTAATGTGATTCCTACAAGTCTAGGTATTAAGAATTTGAGAGCTACTTTCTTGTGTTGGATCAAGCTTGAGACAACCCCAAATAGTTCCTTGTACTCTATCCCTTGATTTTTGTGTTGATAGATTGTAGTGTTGTTGAGTTCAAGCCATGGCTAGAGTGTTATCATTGTGGCATGGTGCATGGAGTTAACTAGTGTGGTGGAGGATATTGAAGTAGTGTTGGCCCATGATGTGCTATCATACCTTATATTGGTGTGTTTTCCTTCTTGTGAATACCCTAGAAACCAAGTTATCAAGTGTGACAAGGTGTACTAAGATGTCCCATTTGTTTCTACCCATGAAGTCCTTAAGGGAATGTTTGGAAATGGTCAAGTTCTATTAAGCTCTATGCTTCCTCTACATAAAAAAGTAAGTTTTCTACAAGGTACATGTCATTTCAAGCTCTTAAGACTTTCCTTTTCATTGCTATAATAGTTAGGATCATTTTTTTATTGTTATTTTGGTATTTTGGCTCTCATAATTGAATGAAACATCCACTTAATGAAACTTAGATTCATCATTGATACCCTATTGATGGCGAACCTCTTTTTCTATCTTTCATCAATAAAGGAGGCATAGGGGATGGCTGTATAGGAATTTTCCTAAGTCAAACCCCCATTTTTTGTATTTCTTCCTCCACAAATAGTTGATTGATAAATTAAAATAAAGTATTTCCTCTTAATCTTAAGTTCATCTAAGGTTGTAATGAGCTAAAATGCAATAAACATTACTCAAATGTGTCGCTTTTATACATTAGTTTAACGTTTCCCTAAGTTTCCCTTAAGCAAGGTATTAAAAAAACTTTTTCCTAATTAATTATTTAGTTCATTAGATTCCCTTTCATAGTAGCATATGGCTTAAGATTAATTAGGTCATGTGCTTTTTTATCCCATATCATAGGGTTACGACATATTGTATGATCTAATTAGATTCTCACATAGGTTTTCACTTAGGGCTTATTATCGTTTATCAAGGATAAATCATTACATATTGAATCATTATTCATGCCTTTTTTGCATTAACATACCTGAGGATTTTACAAAGAATAATTTTTTTTTTCTCTTTAAATGATAATTATCAAATTATAAGTGACTTCTAGGAGGACTTATCTCAAAAAAGTTGAGAACCACAAGACTACACTCACAATTGTAACTATCATGCAAACTCAAGATTGTTGGTATCCACCACCATTAGAGTCCAATATGACTATTGGATGATAGCACTCCTTTGACTAATAGGGTTTTCCTCCATTAATGTGTGAGATATTTAAGGTTTTCACCCATTTAAATCTAATATAGCTATAGGTTTTATCCTCAAATCTGGATACTTGAACAAGATAGATCAAAGTGGATTAGGTATTATTTATTTGTTTTCATAATATTTAATACAACTATTTTTATTTTTATCTAAGAGAATAATATCAAGTCTTGTATTAATTTACATTATCCCACAATTTATATGTAGTAGATAACACCTAGATATATTATAGATCATTTTCCTTGTAACATGTTAAAAATTGCAAACATGTGAGCAATGAAGTACTTAGGAGGCATGGTGAAAAGTTATTTTTGACCTATACATTTCCTCTATAATAATGGTGAGGGGTCTTATGGGTAGGTACAAGAATTTGGGTCCATAAGATGTTCAAAAAGTGGAAGTGTTTTTCTTCATTTTAAAAATTTGTAATAGCGAGATTGAAAAATTGAAGCACTTACACATAGAATCTTTAAAAATTCTAGTAATAAGAAATGTAGTATTTTAATTTTAGTTTCCAAATATACAATTTATTCAAAGAAAAATAATAAAAATTATTTTTTAATACCCATATATATAAAAACCACTTTTTAAAAGTCATTTTTTAGGACCATGCCATGCACACGACCAAAATAAAAGTATCTCTCTAATTCCTTTTGGGAAAGATATGTATTATACTAAAGATTGATTTGGATATTTTTCCCAATTAAATTTCTATTGGCCCCAACTACTATTTTTCATTAATTTTTTGTTGGCCATAACTACTATTTTTAAAAACCCCTCATGTACAACAACCATAATTTGAGCTAAACTAATTATTTCTTGAATAATTTTTTCTATTGTGTAAAGAATTGTGCATATTGATGTCATAATTTTTTTACAAGAAACTTAAAAAATTAAAAGTCATTAAAAACAAAAAACCTAAATCTCAAGTTTATGGGCCAATTTCCTCAAAAATTAATTAAAAATTAGAAAAAATAATTCAATCATAAAAAATCATATTTTTAAAAACTTGACATTGTCACCTATAATGGGTTTTAATTTCATAAAGAAAATTCTAAAACCAAAATTGTAAGCCATTTTTCCAAAGTTTTTTCTCTTGGAATTGACATGATCTTATACTTGTAGGTCCAAGGCTAAGGGTTGGGTTACCATGAATTTATTGAGCCTAAAACAAAATATAAACGTGGTTTGGTATTTCATTTTTTTAGAACAAGTACTAGCTTTAAAATGGGCACCTATTCTAAAAATAGAATGAGAAGCCATTTTAATGTGTGTACCTATTTTATTTTTAAATGTGAAATAAGGAATTTTTATTAGGAATGGGTACCTATTTTTAAATGGGTACCCGTTTAAGCTAGGAAACTAAAGTATAATGGGTAACCATTTTATTTTAAGGCTTGGGTACTTGATAATAAACAAGTGACCATTTATTTTAAAACAAGTGTCCTTTGCTATCTTAATTTTTATTCATCCAAAACCTCCCCCATATGTAAACCCATCCTTTTTGTTTAACCCTAATAGGGTTTTAAATCTTGACCTTCACATTAATAGAGGCTAAAGTTTCCTTTTTTCTTGCATCATTAGAGGTAACTATGGACCTACACTAAAAAGATTAAATATTTTTTTGGGTGGATGCAAACCTTTTCTAGAAGTTTCCATGTCAAATTTGAGCATTAATGGTGTTCTATAGTAAGTGGGGAGGTTCGTGATAGGAAAAATGTAAATAGGTGTAAGTATCATGACACATGCTAATGGTCATTGATAAAAAATTTTGTAGGAGGCATTTTACAAGCTCAAGTCCAAAACATTGACAAGGCAATAGAAAGAGCAAGATTCGATAAAAAGGCATGTTGTGATGGTAAAATACAAAACCTTGACAACTTTCTCTCATTAACTAGTTTAAACAAAATACCCTCACAATTTGAAAATTTTGAGGCCTTTGCAACTTCTAGAACAATAATTGATAACTAGGGAATGATGATGAATAGTAATTAGGCCTTGGCTTCAATTACTAGATGTAGGAAATAAACATTTGGTTCACAAGCACAAATTATTCAAATGAGGACATTACAAGATAATTAAATATGTGAAGGTTTTCTATCCTCTCTTTCTCTCATCCTTTAATTAAATATTTCATTTAAATTAGTTAGATTAGATTAGCTTTTAGTACCTTTTTTCCATTCTATTAGTTTTCAAAATATTTTTTATTTGTGGCTTTGCATCCAAGCATGCAAACTAAACAAGGTATTGATAGAAAATTGAGCTTACTAAATTTTCTAAATGATAAAACCATGATTGAACATAATCAATCCATTTGGATAAAAGAAAAATGTAGAGTATATTGCAAGGGTCTAACAAGAGCACATCACATTAGCCTTCTAGTTGGTGAGCTACTTAGTTTCATTTCTAGGTTCTTTGACTTTCACTATGTTTTGATTAGATTAAAACCGAAAGTGCCAATACCCGATTACAGAGCAGCCATAAAGGAAAAAGGAAAACAAAGCTCAAAAAATATGAGGCAAGGACAAGACAAAGAGAGAAACAAGATCAACAGAATCAACAAGAATTTTGACTAGAGCCAAGAACTTGGAGAATGTTTTGGAAAGACCCAAAACCCAAAGAGCCAATCAGAGAGGTTTGAATCCAAACTTCAACATGGACTATAGAGGAATAGAACCAAAAACAAGCGAGCCACCAATCTTATCAGCAAAATTTCTCATAAGCTTGCAAGAAGCACCATCTAGAATAAAGCTCCTAGCAACAAGCTTCTCATTAACAGTGGGAGGCAACCCAAAGGAAGAAGCACCAAACCCAACATCCAACTTCCTTTTTATCCCTAACTTAGGACCATTACCAACAATGCCATGGGAGGTTAAGGTTGAATTTCACTATCTTAGTTCTAAAATAAATATTTTATTTAATTTCCCTACTTCTAGCATTTCCTAATTTTCTATAACTCATCCCATTTTATGTAATACAATTATAACGTAGAGAATCAAACTCTATTATAATTGCATTCAATTAGTGTGAAAATAATAATATTTACTTTTCCATGGCTTTCAATCAAGCAGTACATAAGCCCTTGTAGTTTCTTCAATGAACTTGATACTATCGAGGACCTCCTACTAAACCTATTTCTCATAATCTCACAATATTTTAACATTGTTTTATCTTAGAAATTGATTCCTTTGTCATAATATTTTTGACATTGTTTTAACTTAGAAATAGATAGCCACTAGGAAAACCTATTTGTTAGCATATTTAATCTTGTCCAAGAAGTCACTAAAGTTGACATGGCGATTCTTGAATTACAAACCTCTAGGAGATCAATTTCAAGCATCAACATGATCTCATATCCTTGATTATTATATTTGATTTTAATAGATCTAGTGACTAAAGGGGTAATCAAGCAAGCAACTCAAATTTCTTTTTGCTTTAATTATATCAAGAAAGAGGCTTTAATTATATCAAGAAAGAAACTGTTTAAATGGGTGCAATGAACCTTCAATGAACTTGATACTATTGAGGACCTCTTACTCAACCTATTTCTCATAATCTCACAATATTTTGACATTGTTTTATCTTAAAAATTGATTCCTTTGTCATAATATTTTTGATATTGTTTTAACTTAGAAATAGATTCCTTATTAATATAGCCACTAGGAAAACCCATTTGTTAGCATATTTAATCTTGTCTAATAAGTCACTAAAGTTGACATGGCCAGTCTTGAATTACAAACCTCTAGAAGATCAATTTCAAGCATCAACATGATCTCATATCCTTGATTATTATATTTGATTTTAATAGATCTAGTGACTAAAGGGGTACTCAAGCAAGCAACTCAAATTTCTTTTCGCTTTAATTAGTTCAAGAAAGAGACTGTTTAAATGGGTGCAACGAACCTTCAATAGATCTGACATAGATTTTAAGCAACACCTAGTCTACGAGATGCATTAGAAGTTTAAATTTTTTTTAGCGAAGGGATTCCTATCATCCGGATTCAATATGAAGGAAACTGAACAATCCTTGATGGAGAACTCTAGGGTAAAAGACAAACACGAAACTATCACAGCATATCAGAGAATTCAATCGTGATGGGCGAAGAAAGGATTGTTGCTTTGACAATGAATAGGTGTGATGTTTTGGCAGGAGATTAACCTAGAAATAGTGATGAGAAGACCAAAAATAAAATAAAAAAGAAGAAAATGAAGGGGAATGCCAATAAACTTTACTCGACTGAGAACTCTTTCGGTGTTTTATGGCTATTTCGCCTGTGTTTGAATGGGTATAGGATCATTGGAAATCAAGTTCAATCTCTTCGAGCCACACAAAAACCAGAGAAAATGAGAATTCATCGTCTGCTTTTATAAAGTATTATATCGGAGTTGATGGGGCCGTGAAGAACCGTCACTGTGCTTGGAACTATCTTGTCGTTCTTATGTCGCTTTCTCTTTGCTTAAAACCTTCAGTAAATCAGGTAACTACCAAAGAAGAAAGTTAACCTTTATCTGTAAATGTTAAGATTGTTGAAATGGTCCTGTTGGCTGATTCGTGTACTTCGGGTCTCTCGAATACCGGAATAATAAGAAAAATTGGACTAGGTAATTGGAATGGTTCTAGGAACAAGTGAATCGACCATTTTGACAATGACTACAACTGTTCATTTTGAGGCTGAAAATAAATTTTTAAACCAAGCATTTATAATGAAAATATATCACCTGAATTCAATAAATATATCTGTGTGAACTTAAATTTACAAATATTTAATTCTTTGTTGTGAACATAAATTTGGAAATGAGTCCTTGTAGTTTTCTGAAACACACAGAAAAATAAACTTAGAAAATTGCTACAGAAAACACATAATTATTTTTGAACACACACGAATATTCTTTTATTCATCTTCAGATAATAGATTACGTCATAACCACTTTAATATAGAGATTTTTTCAGACTTACATATTAAATAGCAATATGATATATTTTATAGAGATATAAATCCAATAAAAATATAGTAAAGATAGACTTGCTTTCTATGCAAAGATTTTAAAGCTACTAAAAAACCAAGAACATAGAAATTATTATCTGTTAAAAGTTGCCAATACCACCTAAAAACTAAAAAACTAATTTATAATGTCTGACTAAAAAAATTTTAACTGCATTGACATCACATCTTATCTTCAATTGCACACTTGTATCATTATGCTACATAATCTCCTTTGATGCTAAGCAGACTCACAAATTGAATCTTTGCAACTCACTATACAATATTATTATCACTCTAGTATTATAGACCCACTTAATATACTTCTTGTAGAAGATAAGTACACATTTAATCATTACACAAGGTTTTCCCTTATTTTCTCCAACATAGAGAAGACTCATAGTCTTTCAAATATCATGACACCTTTCAATGTGCCAATCATAACAAGGAATCAATAGTCACTTGATTCAAACTTTCAAACCTTGTTTGGTCACTATTTCTTTTAGCATGCCAACATTTAGGCTTATACAACCTTCTATACATATTTGTAACCTTTTGCCAACTAAATCCATCAATCCATCCATAATTAATCTTTATACAACCTTTCATAAATTGTCTATTCCACTCTCTATTCCAACATGACATCACACCATAATTCTTCAACCCACAAACTGTACAAGGATGAAGATCCCAACACTTCCCTTTTTTATGTCCTTCCCTATGACAATGAAAACATTGCATAAACTTTATGCTTTTAGAAATTTATATGATCCTGTAGCATGTACAACATCATTTCTATCTCTCTCACCATAGCCAAAGGCTTCATTCCTTGGCCTCACAATTAACTGAATGGGCTCTCTAATTGCTTGCCCATGTTTTCCCAAATCTTTTCCTTCATGTCCCATTTTCTCTATAATCTTCAAACCAACATCCTTTTCAAGCGAGCCATTGTTATTAATATCAGAAGCTACAAAATTTATAGTTTCAGACACACCTTGACTTTGGGCCTCACATTCTTTATCAAAAGAAACTTCATAGAAATCAATGGTTTAATCAAAGGAACAAGCCACATGTTTTGTGCCACATGATACATCACATACTAATGGATTTGACCTTAAACATTCATTGCATACTACTTATTGATCATCATCTTTTTAAAATTTTGATATTTCTCTCTTTTGTAAACTATTTCCCACTTCTAACCTCTTTAAGTTTTCTTTCACCTCATCAAATAGCTTCAATCTTCCTTCTAACTCTTCATTTCTCTTTTAGTTTTTCTAATTTATTTTTAAGATTCTCAATTTCACACAAATATGCACATATTTCTTTTTCAAACTCCTTTAAATCTGTTGTTAATTTTAAATTACATTTTTAAATTTCACCAATTCATCTTTCAGACCATTTTTCTTACATACTTTCATTTTCTTTCTTCAATCTTTCCCATTAAAACAAATTAATTTTTTTTGTCAAATAAATTTACCTCTTAGTGCAATTGATTGATGACTTCACCTCGTATCTCCTTTGTGGCAACTATGATTACTAAATGGTTTACTACAATGTGTTCCTTAAACAATTTTCTGCAGCTCTCTTTCTTCTTCAGGTGACTTTAGACTGCATTGTCTCTCTTCAACCAGCGGGTTTCCTTGCTTCAAGCAGCGACCTTCTTTCTTTATAACTGCGACTAAAAACAACGATCTCCACCTTTAACTGCAACGACACCTTCGTCAGAATGCTTCGATAGGATTTCTTTATGCATACTTTCTTACGTGATTCCTGTGGTCTGACTACATTGGCGGATTAATTTTGGCAAGGGCAATCTCCACTTTTCTTAAGAAAACCAGCAGCAGCGACTCCTATCGACTGATGTCTGTCTGCTTCAATAGTGATCCTCTACCAATCATTCCTTTAGCGGTGGCTTCCTCTTTTTGCCTCGGCTCCTTCGAACAACAATCTCTTTTATGACAGCTTGACTTTCTCCTTTCTTAAGGAATTTACTTTGTGCTTTAGATCTTGACAGAATTTTGATTTCTTTAAAATTGAGAACTCCCTTCTTTTAGCGTCTTCTAATCTTTTCTTTGACTGATGCAAACAGATGTAGCTTGAGTATTTTCCTTCAGCGATCTGGACTTCGACCTCTTATGGCAGCAAACGCCTTGGTGGCGATTAATGGCTTCATCCTCAAATATTTTTGTGTCTACTTGCAAACATTTTACTCCCAGCACAAATGATCAATTTGATTTTTTCTTCAGCCCGCTTCTCAAGGATCTTCTACTCTGATACCAAATATAATTTTTGAAACATACAGACAATAAACCCAGAAAATTTCTATAAACACATAATTGTTTTAACACACATCAATATTCTTTTATTCATCTTGAGATAATGGATTACGTCATAAACACTTCAATATAGAGATCTTTTACAGATTACAAATTAAACAGTAATATGATGTCTTTAAAGAGACATAAATCCACTAAAAACATAATAAAGATAGACTTACTTTCCATGCCAAGATTTTAAATTAAAAAACACTAAAAAAACCCATAGAAAATACTATCTATTGAAAGTTGTCAATACCACCAAAAAACTAAAAATCTAATTTATAATGTCTGACTAGAAAACTTCAACCGCATTGGCATCACATCTTATCTTCAATTCCACGGTTGCATCATTAACCTACAGTCACTTCATTTTGGACAGAGTTTGTGGGTCGTTAGCATTCAGACTTGTTTTCCCCAAGGCTAGTGTAGAGAGATTAAACGGATACATATAAGAACTGTTTCCGCTCCAAATCTGCTTTGAAAAAATGCTATAGACCTTTTCAGTGCCATGAGCTCCATCCCAGAACACATATGCGCTTGTATCGTTGCAAAACAAATTCGGTGGATCAGTTTTTCCACAGTTTATTTCTGTACCAAATTTTCCCGCTCCACAGCATGCCGATATAGTGTCGCTAAATCCTGTACTCAAATTTTCCATACATTCATTTCAATGACACAACCATTAAATTCATAAGTAAAAGGAAGTTGATTGAAGTAAGAGATACCAGAGGCTTACCATAGGCTTCACCATTTTCGATCATGTCCGTTAAAATATCATAAGCATTGAGTGTGATAATGATCCCGTCATTGAGCTTTTCATTGAGCTGAGTCACAAATGGGTTGAAAGCAGCGTTGTATGCCTCAACTACTTTGGTTAAGGAGTTGATGCATTCCCCGTGGTATGTACTAAATCCAAGAAGTCTTCCCTTCGGAGTACATCCCAAAGATAGAGTGTTCAATACAAGGAATTTCCTTGCTCCGGAATTGTAAAGCCTCTGTCAAGTTACAAAGTAATAATGATTTAATTCTTCTTCTGAGAAACATTAGACATTTTTTGCGTTACCAACGTGAAGAAATCTGTAGATGGACATGTTTGACACTTACTATTATGCATTCATCAAATTTGGCGAGCAGCAGAGTGATGAACTCTGCTGGAGTAGTTGTGTTTCCTAGGGTAGTGTTCGCTACGTAGAAGATAATGTCGTTGCCTCCAGCTATAATGCAAAATAAAGAGTTGCCTAGATTGGCTTGTGCAACTCCAGTTAGATTGTCAGAATACTGTTCGAATAGAGATAGTTGTTGGCTCATACTGATAATATTCTGCAATACTGTAGCAAATTAGTTACAAGGACAAACCATTAATTATTTTGTTTAAAATGTTTAAGGGAAATCCTTACCCTACTTCCTTAAAGAAAGCGTGCAAATGTAAATATATTCTTTAAAGCAAGCAATTAGCAACTTCTTTTCCTTATAAGATAAAAAAAGCAGAAAAAACATATTGATTGACTCAAGTTTTAATGAAACATAAAACAAGTAATTAGCAATCAAAGTTATTAGATTTCCACAATTCATAAGAGTATGAATAGTTGTTTCTGGATTCGACTGTGTAAGCTTTTTTGAATCAACGTTTCGAATCACACTCCGTGATCCATCATCAGGATAGAGAGCTCAAGGATGAAAAAACATATTGATCACCTCAAGTTTTAATCAAACATATTACCATATTGCAGGGAAAAATTTAAAGGAGATGTGCAGTCAGGAAAAACATTAAAATATGGTGTTTTGGTGATTGAAGAGAAACCCTTCGTATTGTTTTTTTAAATATTATTGAAAAACAGTTTCAATAATAAGCTTTCACACAAATATACAATTAAAATTACTTTTTCTTATTTTTTAATAGATATTATGTTTTCACAACTTATTATAATTAAATTATAATAACTGTACAAATAAATTATGTGAAAATCTTAAATCAATATTTCTCATTAGATTGTTGATCTACCCACTTTCTTCCTGCTAAATTTTGATTTGAAAATTCCCACATATATATTATAATTTTCAAAATCCTTTTAGTTGAGCTATAATTCTATCAAAACTTTAATACGAAAAGGCGAAAATTACAAGAATACAATCAAACAGTTCAGATTAAATTAGGTATCAAGGAAATTATTCAACAAAACCAAACAGCTAAGCTTAAGCCAAGACAGTTTCATAACAATAGACAAATGACGTATCATAAGTGGAGAAAATACCCATTACATGATGAAGATTTCAATAGAACAAAATACGAGTTCCAATTCTTTTCATAAAACAAGTAAACAACAATGTAAACGATTTGTGTGCCTCTAATCAGATATTTTAAACTAAAAACTCTGTTAAGTCACAGAATATATATCGTAAAGGGTCCAAATCAAGATACTTCTTTTTGATGCACATTTTTCATTATCTTTTGGTTTGTGAAATCTGTTGAATGATCAGTTTAAGTTTATGTGAAGAAAGAAAAGAATAGTGACCTGACCGGCCCCTGTTGAATCGAATAGACCGCAACCTCCTGATGCGAAATTTATTCCAGTTGTAAATGTTGAGATAGTGAAGGCCAACGGTTGGAGGCCAACGGATGAAGGCCAAAGGTCTCGGCTGAAGGCCAAAGGTCTTCATGTTTTCCCTCTATTTTTTTTGTCTCTTCAACTGATCGTGGTTGTTATATAAATGCAACCTTGCTCATTGTAAAATATACGTTTAGCATCAATAAGATTTTCCTTGCTCAGTGTGGATGTAACCACTATTGTGGTGAACCACAATAAATCGTGTGTGCTTTGTTTTCTGCATTATTGTTCTGTTATTTATTGTTCTGCATATCTGTATGTTTGTTTTTCAATTCTTTCATTTTACAATTGGTATCAGAGCTAGGTGTACAGCTGTTTGGAAATTTGGTAATTGAATTTCCAGGAAATAGAAGATTTGAAGGTGCAAGGGAAATGATTTTTCAACTCATGAACAATCTTCATGCTAGTGCCAGCTACAAGCATATCATCCATATAAAGTAGAAGTATGACAAATTCACCATTAGACAAGTGTTTAAAATACACACATGGATCAGCTTCTAGGTGTACAAAGTTATGCTCAATCATAAACTGATCAGATTTTTGGTACCATTGCCTTGGGGCTTGCTTAAGCACGTACAAGCTCCGTTTCAACCTGCAATAAAGATGTTCTTTACCTTGTTTAACAAACCCTTCAGGCTGCATCATGTACAATTCCTCATCAACATCTCCAAGAAAAAATGCAGTTTTGACATCTAACTGCTCAAGCTCGAGATCTAATGCTGCAACCAATCCCAAAACCGCTTTAATTGTAGTCATCTTTACTACCGGAGAGAAGATTTCTTCAAAATCAATACCTTGCTCTTGAGCATACCCCCTGACAACTAGCCTAGCATGAAATCGCTTTCTGCCACCATCTTCCTTTTTTAATTTATAAACCCACTTATTTCGTAATGCCATTTTGTTAGGCGGAAGAGGCACCAAATCCCATGTCTGATTTTTTATCAAAGAATCCATCTCTTCTTGCATTGCAGCCTGCCACTGATCACAATTCGCATCTTGAATGGCGGTTTTGAAGTTTGTTGGCTCTGATCAGAAATTAACATCATAGGCTCTGCTTCTTCTGCAAGCAGTAACTCATAATCTGAAAATTTCGAAGGAATCCTCCTGTGCCTAGAAGACCTCCTTAAATCATCATGACTCTTTTCACATTGAGGATGAGCAACATTATCGATACCCTGCATTCTGTGATTAATCTGCTCACAATCAGAGTCCTGAGAACAATCTATCCCTGCCATGAATGGAGCTCCATTATGCACGATGGTCTGAGGCATCGCTGCATATGGAGAGGTCTCATCTTCTTGCATGGCACTTGCAGCGCCACGGAAATTACCAGCTGAACTGCTGTTGACTGGCTGAGATCGTGATGTCCCTTGGTGGTGAGGAGAGGAGGACGAGATCAGTTTATGATTGAGCATAACTTTGTACGCCTAGAAGCTGATCCATGTGTGTATTTTAAATGGTTGTCTAATGGTGAATTTGTCATACTTCTACTTTATGTGGATGATATGCTTGTAGCTGGCACTAGCATGAAGATTGTTCATGAGTTGAAGATTCGCCTCTGGTTGGAGATAAGGAGGAGGAAAAGGAAGCCCTAGGTAAGTAGCTGCAACCACAATCAATATATTGTATGACAAACTTTAATAAAGTATTCAATTTTTGTATTTTATATTTTTCAGAAGATTTAGAAAAGACCGTATAAATCTATAACAATAAATAATACCAACGAAGTCGAAAACAGTGCGGCCATTAGTAAAACGACCAGTTGGGTAGGGGAAAAATGAGATGCCATATGGTGGAAAGTTTGCACGCCCTTGACAGTCTGGTATATAATTATTATTGCCTACATCTGCTAACGAATCTCCGAACACATACATGGCTGGCACATAAGGTTCTCTTTCAGCTGCTGCAAAACAAGTGATGAACCACAGCCCACCTAAAATACTCAGCATTGAAGTCTCCATTCTCTACCCACCAGGTTTGCTGAATCTCCAATCGTTTATTTCTCGCCAGGGAGGGTGCCCTTTTATAAGATATTTTTTGACTGGTTGCCTATTAATTAAGGTGGGCTTTACGCAAAATATTATGGAGAAATAATTCACTTCGTTACATATATCTTAGGTAAGAAAGTAGTGAATAGAATAAACGATAAACATTTTAAAAATAAACAGTTCAAATTTTAAATAATAGAAGATATGTGCAGTAGTCGTGGGAAGCCTTCCATTTTCTTTCTTCGGCCCTTCTATTGAGGCAAGGCATCACGTGATCCACCTACCCAAATGGTAGATAGTTACTGACTTGTGAATTTCTCCAGATCTACAAAGACATTTATCAAGCACAGAAAAGCAATTTGCATCAAACCAACTTCTTCCTTATTAAACAAAAACAATGCAATGTTACAAATATATAGCCTCCGTAGAACACAATCGTAGGAGGAAAATTTGGAGGAAAATCAGGGAAGAATCCCATGAGATAAAAGAGGAGAAACAGAACTATTAGTTAGCTTATAATCAGCAATCTGTTAACTGTTTCAAGTGCAGTTGGAAGCAACATGCGTAATAGCTGTTGTATGTTGGTAACAGTAATTGCACATCAGTTAACTACTCTAAGAGAGTTAATTGCGCTAACACCCCCCCTTAAGTCTAACTAAGGAGATAAAAACCTAAAAAAGAGGAAAGAGGGAAAACCCAGTAGGAACAAAACCCCCCCTTTAAAAAGGAACTGAATGAGTAGGGAATTATGATGCTGCAGTATCCTTCAAGAAGGTCTAAAGAGTGAAACTGTTCAGTGAAAGTCTTTGTGAACATGTTTGAATCAGTATTGCAAGTATGATTCCATCATGTACAATTCCGGTGAAGTGCATGTGGATCTCAATGTGTTTGGTCCCTGCCGCTGTATGGGATCTCTACAAAGCTTCAATGTACTCTGATTGTCACACCAAATGACAGTTGGACGATGAAAGAGGATACCAAGTTCAGTTAGGAAGTTTTGCAGCCAAATGGCTTGAATGGTAACATTGACTACACCTCTATATTCAGCTTCTGTTGACGATAAAGCAATGGCAGATTGCTTCTTGCTTGACCAACAAATGGGGCCTGATCCCAAACTAAGAACATATCCTGAAGTGGACTTGCGATCAATGTTATCACCAGCCCAGTCAGAATCAGTGTAGCCAATGAGATCCAAAATACAATATGATGAATAATGAATCCCATAGCAAATGGTTCCTTGGACATATCGAAGTATACGCTTAGCAGTTGTCTAATGTAGCTCATGTGGCTTCTGCATGTATCTAGAAATAGCCCCCATGACATATGAGAGATCTGGACGAGAATGAGTGAGATAAAGAAGACTCCCCACAAGCTGACGATATTTTGTGCAATCAACTAGTGGTGTATCTTTGCCATCCTCAAGCTTTACCCTTGATAAGAAAGGTGTGGTTGTTGGCTTGTAGTCAGTCATGTGAAACCAAACTATAAGATCTCTTGCATACTTGGATTGAGCAACTTTAATCCCTGATTCATTCTGGTTGATTTCAAGTCCAAGGAAAAAGTGTAGGAGACCCATGTCTGTCATAGAAAATCTATCATGCAGAGCAGATTTAATTTCAACAATGGATGTGGCTGAACTACCTGTTATGAGTAGATCATCTACATAGAGCACTATGATCAATAGAGAGTCAGTTGTTCTCATCATATAAACATTTGGATCAGATTTGCATCTCATGAAATTCTGAGACAATAGATATGAGTCCATTTTAGCATACCAAGCTCTAGGTGCCTGCTTGAGGCCATATAGTGATTTCTTGAGTCTGCAGACTAAGGATGAATTTTGTACATACCCTTGCGGTTGCTCCATATAGATTTCCTCCTTAAGATCACCATGAAGAAATGCATTTTTCACATCCATGTGGTGAACCTCCCACCTTCTTGCTGCTGCAATGGCAAGAGTCATCCGAATGGAGTCCATTTTTGCCACTGGAGCAAAAGTCTCGTCATAATCAATACCATGAACTTGTTGAAAGCCTTTGGCTGCTAACCTTGCTTTGTATCTACTCACATTTCCATCAGCTACTTTCTTTTTCCTATAGACCCACTTACATCGGACAAGTTTGCGATTGGAAGGAAGTGGAACTAGGTCCCAAGTTTGGTTTGCTATGAGCGAGTTGTACTCCTCCTCCATGGCAGCTTCCCAAAGAGGATTCCCTATAGCTTCAGCATAAGTCTGAGGGTCATATGCTAGAGCTACATAGGCATGCAATGGTATGATGGGTTCGGTAGCTGAGAGTGCATGAGGAGCATCATATATCTTGCTTAAGCTCCTTGTTCTTTGATATCTCACAGGGGATACTGAATCATCACTGGAAGCCCAATCAAGATTTGGATGTGTATTGGCACATGCATGCTCATCTTCCTCTAAACATGATTAAGAAATATCTGAAATCTGATCTGAATGATTGCATGTATCATCTTTGAAATATGTAAGAGGAGACACCAAGGTGGTGGCATGTTTATCCTGAGATGCATGCAGGGAACTTTCTTCAAAGTATACACTTCTCTCAATGAAGATGTTTTCTGTTGAAAGATCTAGCAGTCTGTATCCCTTTACGCCATCTGGATATCCAATGAAGATGCATTCTCTACTTTGAGGCTCCAAAGCTTTCCTCTTGTCTGTAGGGATATAAGCCCATGCACGTGATCCAAAAATGCGGAAATGTGAGACTTCTGGTTGCATACCACTCCATGCTTCAAAAGGTGTTTTTCCTATGATAGATTTGTGAGGAGATCTATTTTGTATGTATGGAGCACAGTTGATTGCTTCAACCCATAATTTGGAGGGAAGGGACCTTGCATGCAACATACAACTGGCCATCTCTTTCAAAGATCGATTCTTCCTCTCAGCTACCCCATTCTATTGTGGAGTGTAAGGAACTGTGTTACGCAACTGTAGTCCTGCTTCATCACAAAGATTTTGGACATCGTTGTTGACATACTCCCCCCCATTATCTGTGTGGAGGATCTTGATCATTTTCCCAGCCTGTTTCTCTGCATGAGCTTTGAAAAGCTTGAGATGCTCAAACACTTCAGACTTGAATTTGAGAAAATACACCCATGTGTATCGTGTGCAATCATTAATGAATGTTAACACATACTTGGCTTGGCTCATGGAAGGTTCTGGAAATGGCCCCATAAGATCACTATGAACAAGCTCTAAAGGAGAAGAGGCTCTCCATGCATGCCCATTTTGAAACTTTTCTTGTGGATGCTTTCCAAGAGCACAACCTTCACAAACTCCATCAAAAAATTCTATAGTAGGCAAGCCTTTTACCATCCTTTGTTTGCTGAGTTGTTGCATGTATCTAAAATTTAAATGACCAAATCTTTCATGCCAAATTCTACTTTCATCATTTGCAAGCGTTAGTAATAAAGTAGAATCTGATTTAGCAACAAAGTCAGAAAAGGTGTACAGACGAGACTGATGGTTTGCCTTACCAATAGCAATTTTGGAGTTGTCTTGCATGTCAAATATGCTCACTGAATTTGGAGTGAATTCAACTCTCCTTCCATTGCCAGAATGAGTGATTTGATAAATAGAGAGCAGATTAACTGAAAGCTTTGGAATGTGCAAGACATTCTCAAAACTTCCAAGTCCAAGCTCTACCCTCCCTTTTCCAGTTGCTTCTACTGGAGAGTCATCTCCCATGCGAATAGGAGGACCATCACATGGTTCCAAAGATGAGAGAGCATCTCTTGTGGCTGCCATGTGGTGTGAAGCTCCAGAGTCTATAATCCATGCATCTGGAGAAGAATGAATAGCAATTAGTGCATGTGCATTACCACTTGTTTCTAATGTCTTTTCTTCCTGCTTCTTCTTGGCAATTTCTGGAATAAAGTTACCAAGGTTATTTTGTTGAAATGTCTGTGCCATGAGGTCAATGGTCTTCTTCATGCATGATGATTCTGGATGGTAACCACAGTTGCAATAGCGACACTTTGATTTCCACTTTTTGTCTGTCCTTTCCTTCGAGCTAGAAGATTCATCTAGAGGTTTGAAGTTGTCTCCCTTTCTTGGATCCAGTTCTTGCTTCCCTTTGCCTCTGAATTGTTGATTGGATTTTGAACTATTCTTCTCATTTGTATGCATAGCAAGTGCATGAGCTTTGGAATTCTTTAATGTACCCATCTTTATGAGCTTATCTTGCTCATGTATTAGGGACTCGATAAAAACATTGAGTGTGGGCATCTTCCAAGTTGCTCCTGTTGTAAGCTTGACTGTGTGAAAAGTGGAGACAAATACAACATATTCTTGACCCAGTTTTGACAAAATAGCAAGAACCAGTTTGCTTTCTTGCTGGGATTTGTCGATTCCACATCCTTTCAGTTGGAGTAATAAGGCCTTGAACTTTGTGAAAAAGTCTTGAATATTTTCAAATTTGCTCGGATCTAATGAGATGAGCTCATTTTCAAGAATGTGACCCTGCATCTCATCTTGCTTCCCAAAAAGAGTTTCTAGCGTAGTCCAAACCTCGTTTGGAGTTTTGCATGCTTCAACATGAAACAACAATTCTGGAGACATGGATAACCATAAGAGACCGAAGGCCTCATCCATGCGATTGAAATATTTGGATTTTTCAACCGCAGGATTTGGTTCAATCTCTGTTGCCATGACTATTCGATACAAGCCTCTACTTCTGAGCTGAAGCAAAATATTTGGCTTCCATTCGTAATAGTTATATGGTGTGAGAATTGTAGAGGTTGGAAATTCCATTCTTTGACTCTGATCTTCAGCACCTTCATAGATGCAAAACGCAGCCTTGCTGACCAGATCTTCAGAATGGTGCGCGGGTCCAATGGCAGCGAGTGAAAGGCTTTGGCTTGGCGACGAGGATCTTTACCTTTTTGAAACACGTACAAGGGCGATGGATGCTCAGGGATGATGCTGCAATTTGAGAGCTTTGAGGGCACTGCTGTGAGAATTCAGGTTGAATTTAACAGCATCGATGGCTGTTGTAAGAAAGTGCGAACCCTGTAGTAGATATTCACACTTTGAAAGAATCGATCTTATGGGTGAGAAACACACCTTTCCAACATAGAATCGCTGCTTGCACAAGAATTTTCGACTTCAATTGCCTTTTCTGTTTTGAAGCGATGCTACCTCTAATTGCTGCTGCTTCCACTTTCGATGGCGCTGGTGCCTTTAATCGGCAAGATCAGGCCTTCTCACACCTTCCGAGCTAAGAAACAGACAAAGAAGAGGAACAGATAATACGCCAAGAACAGACAAACAGCAAATCAGCCAAACTGGGGTTTCTATGCCAATAACAGAAAAAGAAATAATACGCTTAATGCCAAGGAAGGAAGAGAGTCAGCCTGCATTTGCTTCGACCTGATAACGTCCTTGCAAGGCTCTGATACCATGTGAATTTCTCCAGATCTACAAAGACATTTATCAAGCATAGAAAAGCAATTTGCATCAAACCAACTTCTTCCTTATTAAACAAAAGCAATGCAGGGGGTAAGGTATGTACACCTCATATTGTGGAGCACGAGTTAGGTGCCTCCCTTAGATTTGGGAGTATGAGGAGTCCCATATATACTGTAAGCTGTCTGTAGACCCAAAAACAGATTGCCTGGTATTCGTGGACTATAAAATAATAATAATAATAATAATAAATATATAGCCTCCGTAGAACACAATCGTAGGAGGAAAATCTGGAGGAAAATCGGGGAAGAATCCCATGAGATAAAAGAGGAGAAACAGAACTATTAGTTAGCTTATAATCAACAATCTGTTAACTGTTTGAAATGCAGTTGGAAGCAACATGCGTAATAGCTGTTGTATGTTGGTAACAGTAATTGCACATCAGTTAACTGCTCTAAGAGAGTTAATTGCGCTAACATGACTTGGTATACTATTCCAATTAAACCCAATTACTGGGCATCTGCCATTCCCTTTACCGGAGCAAACTGGACGTAGCGTTTGGAGAAATATAAAAAAAAATTGTTTAACAGCTCAAAAGTAACAAAGAGCACGAGGTGACATGTATTTGCCAAATCTTAACAAAACGTACGCAATACATGAGACTTGTCAATAAAGTTTCGATTACTCTTATAAATCGGACCTATTTCTGAAGAAATAAACCAACGATTTCTAGTCAAACACGGAACATAAATTCCAGTCTGCATTCCGAGCATCTCCCAGAGAACTTAAATAGCGCCTACTTTAACTTTATCACTCGCTATAGCGACCTATGTATTTTGTTTTTAATAGAAAAGGGCATATGAAGTGGGTTCAGATCGGTGAGTCAAATCTGATTTACGCTCTTGCCTCGTAGCAGCTTGTTTCTATGATAATTAGTTTGATCATTAGTTCTCCTTTTCCTAGAGAAAACACCCATATGATAAAATTCATCTATAGAAAGGAAAAATAATTGAATTATAAAGTCTATAAACCAAGTAACTTCACATAAAACAAAACAATTTAAGTATAGAAACATTGTAAGTATGAACAAAAGTAAACCTTAAAATAACACTTTTACTTGCATTTCTAAGGACAATGTTGAGATTCCTCTCAGATTCGATAATTCTATTTTTAATTATAATTGTGATGGTACAAGACTAACTTTTGAACGGGTTTTTCACATGGTGAAGATTTACTTGAATGTTCTTTCGTCTTTTCATCTTGTATTGAACATTGAACATGGCTCCAGTTCTATCGTTCTCTTTATTTTAAAAGATGAAGGAAACAAACGAGTTCAACATTAGAAAGGCCAAGCTATGACTAAGTCCAAAAAAAATTAGTCCATATTAGGCACAACTTTCGATTAATCTAAAAGTATAGGGCTCTTATATAGGTTCAACATAGCTTGTTATATGAAGATGAGTTAAGTTACATAGAAAGGGTGTCATTTTG
Organism: Sequoia sempervirens; assembly: GCA_007258455.2. NCBI lineage: Eukaryota > Viridiplantae > Streptophyta > Pinopsida > Cupressales > Cupressaceae > Sequoia > Sequoia sempervirens. The sequence continues at coordinate 305,169,211 of VDFB02270651.1, read as the reverse complement.
GTCCAGAAAAAAAAAGTGATTCTGTAACTAGATTGAGTAAGATTAAACACATAAATTTACATAAGCATGTATAAAATAATAATATTGAGAATTACTTTTAAATGTAATATTATTACAATTAGATTCTTATTTAAGCATGGAAACATAAATGTACATTTCACTTGTAAATTTGAAACATTATTTTTTCACAAATGTTTCATCTTTGATTAAAAGTCCTTTGATATGGGAAGAGCCTTTGATTGAAAGTTGGGTTTCAATTAAAGGTTTCAAAAAATTTAATAGGCTTGGTTGCATTGGAGTCATCTCATCACACTTTATTGTGGTTCTAGGAAAATTCACGGCCAGCAATTCATCTACCGAAAATTCACCACCAACAATTCACTGCGGGAAAATTCACTGCCATAACAAATTCACCTTAAGTAAAATTCACCACTAGCAATTCACTTGGGAAAAAATAACCACATTAACATTTTTTAATATATATTTGGAAAACTTTGAATTTCTTTTTGCAAAAGAATAATTTCATTTATCATAATAAAAATGATAATAAGAAATAATCGCATTAACTTTAGAAAATTTGATTTATGATAATAAAAATAAAAATATTTTTCAATATATTTTATTTTATGAGTCATCTATAATAAATTATACATACATGAGAACTATATAATCTAATAATTGGTATTGTTAGCAATACCCCACAAGTAATCACAACTATTGCTTGTCTCATCATACTTAGTCACTACATCTTTTTATTCAACAAAATCTCTATATTTTTTCTTTTCCTTTGCTGCTCTTGACCACTTAAATATTGTTCAATTCAAACCTCATTTATGCTTTGTTCTCTTTAAGTGTTGTCAATGAATTCCCAAATATTGGGATGATGTGTACAAATTTTTTCGTTTGAATCCTTTGTACCAACCTTCAATTTAATTAATAGTTTTGGGAAAATCTTTTGAAACTCCCTCATAAGAATTCCACATTTCAATTAGGAATTTTGGATGTCGTCATCATTGACATCTATGGGATATCCAATCCATGTATCCTCAAAATAATCGACTACATGTTGAGCTTTAGGAGGTATATTTTTTCTCACATAGTGTGTCCAATGCGTTTACTACAGGTACAAATGCTAAGGCATAAAACAAACACATACTCAAAGAAAAGTTAGTATCACTTTCATAATGATTCTTTAATCCGCAAGCTTGTATTTTATGTAAAATTCATTTCAAAAAATGAAAAAAATTCCCCATGCAATTCTATTGTTGGAAAAACTATTTTTGTTGTACTTATCATAGATTTTTCAAAATCTATTGTTATTGATCATGGCGACGCGAATGGTACCAGCTCTTTTAGTTTTTGAAGTTATCATACATACATATTTTCAGTCTTATTAGGCAACAACACATATACTAAAGGAAAACAAGCATTTTTGTAGCGCATATCGAGTATATAATTGGTAAAATAGTTGTGAAATAGTTTTATAAGTGCCATCAACATACCATTGTTTGCATTGTGCCAATGCTTAGAGATTTCTTTCGATAGAAAATATTAAAATCATATTGCTATCGGGTCCAGAATCGAATAGGAAAAATAGCTCTCCATGATGTGTTTTTCTATATTCTTCAGAAAAAACTATGTCTTCTCAGTGCACTGGGATAGTAGGCCCATCATTTTGTTTAGCTCTTATATTTCTTATTCTTCTCTTCATGATATCCATAGTTGGAAGTTTAGCAGTTGTTGCTTGGATGCATTCAACAACAACACTTGCTATTACAAATTGCAGTGTATACGTGTATTTTTAACATCATCACTAGTATCATTAAAAATTTTAGTGGCTTCAACTTTTGCTCTATCTACAATACGGTTATGCTCCTTAAACTATTTAATGATCATATCACCTTCAGTATTCACACGAGCATGACACTTGGGTTTTTGATAATCTTCACATCTCCACCGAACTTTATTTTCAATTTATTTTTCTTTATAAAAAAAATAACCGTCAAGATACAATTTTTTCCTACCTTTTTCAATTTGATAAAATTTAAGTGGTGTTTTGATTTTAAAAACTTAAATAGATCACTATCATGAAACATCAAAAAAATGATGAAAATGAAAGCTTATATATAACCATGTGTAGTAGAGATGGATTTTGGAGGACAGTCGATGGGCATAAAAATAAAATAAAATAAATAATACAGATGAAAATAAAGAGATGAATAAAAATTAGTATGAACTAGACCTAACTCTCAAAAATAAATCAATCTTTAATATAATATCATTTAAAAAAAAAATCATATCAAAATGAACATAAAAATAAGTAAAAAAAAATCAAAGTTCTCGAAATATATACTAAAAAATATTGTGGTTAATTTTCCCTAACGGTGAATTGTTAGTAGTGAATTTTACTTGTGGTGAATTTTCCATGGAGGTGAATTTTCGCACGATGAATTGTTGGTGATGACATTTCGGTCGATGAATTGTTAGTGTTGAATTTGTTGTATGCCCTTTATTATACTAGTTGTGATTCTTGATGGATGGCGAGGATTGTCTTCTCTATCAACATTACTATTATTTATGACTAAGAAATTGGTTCTCTGAGTGACAAGATTTCTACAAGATGCCTGCTTCAAGGAGTGTTGATGGGCTCAAGTTTTTTTAGCATGATTATGTATTGGAGGTTAAGGTTTCAGGTCCCATCAAAACCTTATTGTATTGGTGTTAGGTCCCATTTGAGACACATGCAATCTTGTTCACCTTTGGGGTGGGTACTGTTGATGGGATATTGTTTTTGTTTGTAGCTTGTGGGTGGTTTTCTAGGCTAATCTTGGTTTGTTCTACTAGTTGGGATTCTTGTTTTATCTTTGCTATTTTTGTTTTGATATACTAGCCATGAGGCATGTTTTATGATCTTGTATGGGATCAAGGCCCTAAACACTTCCTTTTTGATAAAAAATAATTAGGCCTTCGCTTCACTTACTAGATGTAGGAAATTGACATTTGGTTCACAAGAAAAAATAATCGAAATGGGGACATTACAAGATTATTAAATATACAAAGGTTTTCTATCCTCCCTTTCTTTTGTCATTTAAATAAATATTTCATTGAAATTAGTTATATTAGATTCATTTTTAGTATCTTTTTTCTATTATAATAGTTTTGAAAATATTTTTAATGTATGGATTTGCATCCTAACATGCAAAATAAACAAGGTATTTATAGAAAATTGAGCTTATTGGATTTTTTAAATGATAAAACTATTCAACTAAACATAATCATTGCAATTGGATAAAAGAACAATAATTAGAGTATAGTGCATGGGTCTAGCAATAGCACATCACATTAGTCCTCTAGCTAGTGAGCTACTTATTTTAATTTCTAGATTCTTTGATTTTCACTATGTTTGTTCTAAAATAGATATTTTTATGCATTTCTCTATTTCTAGCATATCCTTAATTATCTTTAACCAATCTCATTTTATATAATATAATTTTAATTCTGAGAATTAAAATCTCTATTATACTTACATTAAATGAAAAAATAATAACATTTACTTTCTTCATGACTTTTAGATAAATCACTACATAAGATCTGCTAGATTCTTCAATGAACTTAATATTATTAATGGCAACTTCACAATATCCTTGACATTATTTTATCATAGAAATTGATTCTTTATTAATATAGCCACTAGGAAAACCCATTTATGCAATAAGATATCTATTACCATATTAAATCTTGTCCAAGTAGTCACTCAAATTGACATGGCCTAGTCTTGAATTACCAACCTCTAGAAGATCAATTTGAAGGATGAACACAAGCTCATATCCTTGATTATTATATTTGATTTTTGTAGGTCTAATGACTAAAGGGGTACTCAAGAAAGCAACTTAGATTTCTTTTCACTATAATTTATTCAAGAAAGAGGTTGTTTAAATGGGTGCAATGGATCTTTGATAGATTTGACAAAGATTTTAAGAAACACCTACTCTATGAGATGCATTAGAGGTTTAAGTTTTTTTAGCAAAGGGATTCCTATCATTAGGATTCAATATGAAGGAAAATAAACAATCAGTAATGAATATCCCTAGGGTAAAAGATAAATAAGAATCTAGCCTATGGTAGATCAAATAATTTAATCGTAATGGATGAAGAATGGATTGTTGCTTTGAAAATGAAGAGGTGTGATGTTCTGGTGGTAGATTAAACTAGAAATAGTGATGAAAAGATAGGAAGGGGGAATGCCAATGAAATTTACTCGATTGAGAAATATTTTGGTGTTCTTATGGCTCGTTCACTTCCCTTTGAATGAGTATAGGATCATTCAAAATCAAGTTCAATCTCATTGAGCCATGCAAAAGCTAGCAGAAATGAGAATTCATCTTCTACTTTTATAAAGTATTATATTGGAATTGTCTATTAAGAACCACCACTATGATTAGAACTATCTTACAGTTCTTATGTCACTTTTTTCAAAGAAAAAAATCCAAGACAGAATCCCCAAACCCAGATTGGGTTGTGCAAACAACTACAAAACTATTGTTCTGTTTCCCAGACAACTAGGATTAAACAAAAATTGTGGAAGCACAAACAATGCAAGGAGGATAAACCATAGATTTTAGGGGTGTGAAATGTTTATGGCTTTTTTGCTCAATTAGGGTTTTTCACCTTAAGGAAAGAGATAGATCCCACACCAAAATCTAGGTAGTTCACTCCAACTATTGCAAGTACAATGAAATTATGCCTAAATTCAATGATCTAGATGCAAAAAAATGATAAAATTGATCAATTATTTATGCTAAACCTAAGAAAATATGAAGTGTTTGAAAACACAGTGTGATATGTAGAAATGAACTAGAAACATGCACAAATGAAATCAAAACTTAATGAAATTGAACAGAGTGCACCTGGAGATAGAATGTTGATGTTATAATGTTCTATAATGCTATCAAAATGACTTTTGATGACCAATAGGACTCATTCACCACTGATGTTGAATCAGTCCTACTTCTAGTAAACTTTGCCAAAACTGGTTTCTGAGTGCTAAGAACTGAAAGCTGAAGAAATCAACATTTCCATCCTAGAACTGGGACTCATTCTAAATTGATGGAAAATCAGCTCACCTACAAAAATCTACAAATTCTCAAGTCAACTTTGTGGGTCCAGATTTGCACTTGTCTTCTTGTTGAGTTGACAATACCAAATTTGTAGAAAAACAGGTTGAATGGTGTCTCCAAGAATGAGGGTTTGGTTGATTTGAATAGATTTTATGACTTGTTGACCACTTTTCAACACTTATTTCTTTAAAAAATATTCCTACAAGACTTGCAAACACACATGCAAAGAGGGGGAAATGGTCAAGGGTTAGAGTATAGGGATTTGCCTTGGTCAAATCCCACTTTGGTAATCAAACCCTTGATAAAGAATTGAGATGAAAAAAAGAAATGAATGATGAAAAAAAAACATGCAAGTGTCCTAAACTCACCAAACCTTTGTTGTTGAAGTCTGAAGATATGTCAATGGTTGCTCCAAGATGCTTGATTCAATGATGTTATGTTGCTCAAATGATTGAGTGAGATGATTGAATGCTTGAATGAATGGGGATTAAAATGGATGGAGAAACACTTATTTATACATACTTATTCCCTAACTACCTAAAAATACATCATAGGCTGACCTAAGGTCTTAATGAATAAAGACTCGAAAGAAATTTGAATTTATTTTGAATTTTGTGCCAAGGGGGGCTCATTTTCCACCCATGATGAATGGGTCTCACTCAAGGAATGTAAGTGGGTGTCAAAAAATTATACTGTCTTTAAATTTTTTTGTCAGGTTTGTATTAAAAACACACTTAATTATGACTTGTATTACATAAAGGGTCCAAATAAAGCATAAGAAAGGTGTAATTAGTGATGACAAGCCTAGAAAAGGGTGAAATTTTGTTACAAGACTTTACAACACTTCAAGATAAGACTTGGTAAACGATAAAAAGGGAATATTTAGATGAATTATAATAAGAAGAGTCTAGAAAAGTGTAGAAATGTGTTACAACACTTTCACAAGACATCATAAAGTCTTAATAATTTGAATATTCAGGACCTAATGTGAATGTATAATTTACATTACAACATTAAATCTAAGCAAATTAAGCTAAGAATCACAGGAAAAAGACCTAAATGACCATGAAAATGTTCAAATATCCATTTTTTTGTGGTACATTTAGCCCCCACTTTAGTGAGAGGCTGAACTTGCTTCAATCTCACACAAAAGTAGCCATATATATTGAGAGGGATCAAAATGTACTTATGCTAGCAAGATGAGATAACAATGATCAAGAGGGATGATCAAGTCCCTAGAATGAAGATCCCATGGCAAACTAAACATAAGAACAAAGGAAAAAACATATGAAAGAGAAGAGAAAAGAGAGAGGAAAAGGAAAAGGTCAGATCAAGCTTCGATTGTTTTTCCAGCTACTTGTGGATCAGGTCTAAGCTATTTGTCCTAAAAAGAAAATGCATACTCACTCTAGGGTGATAGAACTCATGGTTGTCCACCGAGTGAGAAATCCCAAAAGGTGAGAAACATACGATCGACTAGTATGTACTCACAAACATGTAGGTGGCTATGGGGAAAGTTGTTCCTCGGACTGGGCTTCTCGCTCAACCATACAAAAGTTATACCTCCTGATAACTTTAGTAAAGTGCCATAAAGGAAAATTTTAGTGCATGCTTCATGAGACAAGAAAATCTTTATATGCTTACAACTCACGAAAAAGAAGGATGGCACCACTGTCATGCAAGGTGGCCATGTAAATGCAAAAATATAAAATGTAAAAATTTACAATGCAAAATATGTTCAAATGAGTCTTGTTAAGTTCATGTGAGGTCTATAACTTAGGGAACATTATCCCTAATGTCTCCAAGAGAGGACCAATCAAAGAATATAATATTCACAACTTAGGGGATGCAATGTGTCACATCAGGCCACCAAGAGGAATGTAAGATGCTAAGATAGATCACAATTATGAAGGACATCACAGCCAATTCCATCCAAAAAGTGACAAACACATCATATGAAGTGACAAGGATCCACTAAGAAGTAAGAAAAAGAAAAAATGAAAATGAATAATGCCAATGTATTCCCCCACTTTAAGGGAATTTCTACACATTTCTATATGAGCAATTACTTTAAAGTAGTGAAAGAAAAATGTAACAAGACATGAGAGCCAACTAGGAAAGCCCATATGCTAAGTCATACATTTTTTAGTAAGGCTACATCATGCAAAGGAAAAAGGAACAAAAGAAAGAGGGGTCTCCCCTAAAAAGGAATACACCAAACACATAAGGGATCTATGGATTTGGGGTTAGTATGTCCGTTGTTGCTATGTTGTTATGATAGAGCTTGGAACTATCATTCCCCAAATACACATTGAATTGGAAGAATGACACGAAGAGAGCGAAAATAAAAGAAAAAGAAAGTCTATTTTGGGTCAACATGGAAGAGACATTTTGGTCTCAACACTTTGCATCATCCCCAAAAGGAGAAACACAAGCGAAAAGAAAATGAAAATGTGAAAGGAAAGGAAAAAAAAATTCAGTCAACATGAAAGAGACATTTTGGTATCAATTCCTTGCATCATCCCCAAAAGGAAAATATGAGAAAATAAAAAGTAAAAGGAAAATTGACCTTTTGGGTCAACATGGAAGAGACATAGGGTGTCTCAACGCTTTGCATCATCCCCAAAAGGAAAACACAAAACAAAAGAAATAAAGAAAAGATAAAGTATGACATATAGAAGAATGGAGGTACAAATAGAGGAAGTGTACAGAGAGAGGGAGAACATCAAATGTCACGATACAAGGAACATGATATGTAGAAGAAATCATACCAAAGAAAAGAAAAAGAAAAAGGAAAATGTGAAAAGGCTAGTTAAGGAAAATCCAAGTCACACATATAACAAGTCATATTCCTTCCAATCATGTTCGTGTATTATGAGTGTGGATGACTATCCAAAGTGACAATTGCAAGTGTTGAACTAGAGGAAGTACTAGGCTCAACACTCTAGATAGGAGATATCTCAGTGAAGCTCATAGACAAGGAAAATAATGTATTTAATTCATCATGTATCTCATCGTCATATAATTTGTTCACAATGGGAGGACGAAGGGCAATTTCCAATGAAGGGTGGATCAGGATTTGTGGTTGTTGTATTAGATCATTTTCTTATGATGGTTGCAACATAATATATTGTGTTGGGTTAGGAGGAGGAGGGTGGTCAGGTATTGCTGCTGTCAAATGTGGAGGTTGATTTTGTTTGTTTTCTTCAATTTGTAATTAACAAGCAAGGAGACGACATCGACTCCTACCCTCCCTAGCACCATGGTTTGGTATGATTCTATTTTGAAGTTGTGTAGGTGTAAGAGTGGGTTGATCCACCATAGGATCCTTTTCTTCCCAAGGAGGAGGAATGAAAGGAACCGAAGGAGATGGGTCAATCATTTTAACTTTTTCTTTATAAACTTGTTTAATGCAAGGAGGCATGATGGGGTTGGTTTCATTATCTTGTGGGAATTTAGACGATGAAGGTGAAGTGTCTATTGTTGGTTGCTCATGAGGTTTCACTATTTGTTCAAGTTCAGATTCATGTTGAAGCATGTCTCATCTAGGATAGGAGTAGTGGAAGTGGACGGGGACATGTGGCGAAGAGATAATTCAACTATTCATTTTTCTTTGAACTTCTGATAGGCAATGAAAAAAAGTCTTTGCATGGGGTAATGGGTTCCATAGGTTCAGGCCAAAAGGCTTCCAAGGAAAAATTACCTTTAGAAGACAATGGATGAAAGCAACTATGGTGTACAGTAAATATCTCATGGTGAAGCAAAAACTTCAAACATTTGTGAATGACTGAAGGGGCAACTTTCATCAAGTGAAGCCAAGGATGACCTAGCCACAAATGAAATTGATCTGACTGTGGAATGATAGAGAGTGTTACATCTAATGTTTTAGGTCCTATCTGTAATGGGAGGATGATCAATCTGATCGTAGGGTACGTGAAACAATGATGTGTTTTTTCCATGTTGTTGGCTTGTCATCATCATCTTGATAAAGATCATGTAATACCAAAAATTCTTCTATGATCATGTTCTTGCCATAGGCAGGATCTATTAATATCCCATTCGTGGGATTATCATAGATGCAATTGGCTATGTAAAGAGGACCATCGGGAATATTTTTAAGTATATCATGAGAGGAAAAGGTAGTATCAAGAGATTTTGTAGGTTGGCCCTTACGAGGGATAACATTTGTCATTCCTACCATTTCAAAAATAGGATTAACATGTGTAACATGTGGAGTAATATCATGTTGTTAATCAGTTGTATCAACATTCATTACATCATTCTTTGAAGGTTCACTAGCTTTGACAAATGAAACATTGTGTTAATGAATGGGATTAGTGAAAGTTTGCAAATTTTGGTTGGGTGAGGCAACAGAAGGATTGCCTTTAACATCAATATTTGAAATGGATAGACAACCAAAATCAATAAGGTATTGCACTAGGTTCTTGAGACACTTACATTATTCTATGCCATGTCCATTTTGGAGATGAAAATGGCAATAAGAATTTGGTTAAGAGGTGGGGGGTAAAGGCTTGGTAGGATCAAGTGGTTACACTGTAGGCAAAGTGATCATATGTTTTTGTATCAGTTTATTCATTATGTTATGGAGGGTATTAGGTAAAGGGGTAAATTGTCTCGTCGAGTCCCCATAGGTAAAGTGCATGACTACTTTAGTGATTACCACTTGATTGGTTCATCCCACAATAATGGGTTACACTTTTTGGCCAAACTTGACATTGAAATCAACATTTTTAGAGAAAACTTCACTTTCTGACACTTATAGTAGGTAAACTATTAGGAATTTGAAAATGATGTAAACTAGTGATTTGTGAGATTTTTTCTATAGATTTTAAATATTTTTTTTTTGAAAAAAACATTGAAATTAAATTGTAATTTTTTTGTGTCTCCCTTGATAACTAGTTTTTAAAAGTAAACAACAGTTTTAATAAGTGGTGTGTACTTCGGCAAGCATAACTTTTTTTCTACAAAGGATAAAACTATGATTCTTTTGAATTTAGGTTGGTAACACAAGTATCTAGGGCTTTCATTTTGTTTCATAGCATTTTGTTCTATAATTTTCTTTTAATTAAGTTTTGAAGTCAAAACATTTATAATTTAAACATAGGTGCACTTCAGTAGGCATAACTTTTTTGGTATGTATTGAAATTCAAATTTTATTTTTTTGTTAAAACGAGGACATCAATACCTAGTGGATATATTTTTTTCAATTTTTTTCCTCAAATTTACTATTTTTCCATAATTATTTTTCATTGAACTTGACATTCAGTGAAAAACCTATGTATAGTAAAACTAAAAAATAAAATATAAAATAACAACAAAATATATTAAATTTATAGTTGCTGGAAAGCACGTTTCAGTCACTACAATCATCCAATTTGGTTTATCAAGTTGACTCCATTTGCACCTCCTTCCCAAGCTTCGATAGTCAAAAAAATGCATAAATTTTGAAATGGTGGAGGGGAAGGTAAAAAAAGGGGGTTCACTAGAACCCCCCTTCTAATGAAGGGGGTTCATTCGAACCCCCCTTATATGGTGCAAAATGGGGTTAATTAGAAGGGAGGGGGGTTCATTAGAAGGGAGGAGGGTTCATTAGAAGGGGGGGTTCATTAGAAGGGGGTGGTTCATTCGAACCCCCTTCATTAGAAGGGGTAAACCATTTCAATTTTTTTGATGAGCATTTCTAATTATTCTTCATTCGAAAAATTGTAACCCACTATTGTGGGTTTACCTGATTATGAATGGGTTGTCTTGGTTGTGGAGGAGGGGGATTGAACTATAAGAATCCTTTTTTTGGTTTCCTAAAGTTTTGTGAGCTGCTTTGGTTTCTTTGTTCAAACTTCTTAGCTCGACTAGAAGTGGATTTTGCATATCGACTGGTCACCGAGTTGTGATTGTCACAAAGGGTTGTGTATAAATGCATGAAAGAAGGAAATTTCATCATGGTCAATTTATCCTAAATGTGAGTTTGCAAGTTTTCAATAAACATCTTCTAAAGATGTGAATCAGGAATCTTGACATCTACTTGAGCATAAAATGACTGATAATGTGAAATGAAATTAGTTACTTTTTCATCCAAATTTTTTTTACACCTCTTTAAATCAGCCATTTTCTTTTTGGGAGTCATATGGACTTGGAAATGACTTATAAAGGCATCAAAAATTTTGTTAAATGATCAAATTAAATGATTGGGTAAAGAGGAAAACCACTCCAAGGCAATATCCTTTAAAGTCCTAGGAAACAGTTTAGCTAACATTTTATCATCAAGGAAAAAATCATTGCATAAGGTTGTATAGGCATTGACATGATTAGTAAGATCTCCTTTGCCTCTGTACTTATCAAACCTAGGCATTTCAATTCCTTGTGGCATCGGTGTTCTTAATGTTTCCAATGATATTGGGCTACTATAGACATAGTATGTGGGTGGTGCATTTTGGTTTTGGTTTATGGAGGATATTTGTTGTTGCATGGAAGAAACAGTGTGAAAGAGTTGTGTGATGAGAGGGTCAATGTAAGTGGTATAAGGTGGAAGAGATAATTGTGATGGAGTGTTGGTAGTGTCAACTGGGACAAGTGAAGGGGGAACTAATAAGAGTAAAGGTGGTGGAGTATGGAATATTTGATGCCACAAAAGAACTAGGAATTCTAGTTGTAATAGCAAAAGAAGGAGTCACATGACTAACCTGTTGCATGTTTGTTGTTACTTGAGGAGTAGTATAGGTGGGTATGGATGCTACAGTTGAAGGAGGAGGAGTGTTAAGTCCTCCTTGATTATCCACAGTATGCGCTGGTTGGGAAGTGGAAGGAGCATGTTTGTTATATATCTCAACAATTTTTTTCATAACATTTAATGGGTATGTGTAGGATCATGATGGGCCAAAAAGTGGTGATATAATGGGTATTTGTAGGGTATGTGGCCGATGAATTTTTTTTACCCAAAATTGATGAAATGAAAAGGGTTTTTAAAGGTGATTATCAACTTTCCACCAATATAAATTATGATTTACTTTGAATTTAATAAATAATTATTATTCATTTTCTATTTGAATTATGTCGAAAGTCCTAATTGATAGGTTGATTGAAAAACATCTATAGCTTTCAAACCATATCACAGTTTTTGAATTCGAAACATGTGTCGCATTCAATGCTTCACATACTATACGATTAAAAAAGAACAATTGAATTTCATGAATTTTTTACCAAGTTAAGGTGGTCAGATGTATGAGTTTTTATATTTTTTAAAAGTTGTAATAAAAAATTCATAATTAATTATTTACTTGGAAAAAATTACAAAAAATATGTATCACATCCAAAAATGAGTCCTCTACTTATTTCTAAAATATTATAAAAAATATTATCATTTTATTGTGGTTAGGGTAGTCAGACAGACACTTATTTCTTATTTTTTCCCTGAAATTTAAGTACTACTACATTAAAATTTCAAATTTTTAGCAAATAGATTTTTTCTTTTCTTAAATAGACCTAGTAGTTTAGAAACTACATTCAATTTGCTACAGATTCTATTATTACATATTTTAAAAAATAATATAGATAACTTATTCAAATTTTTACATCAAGATGCCTAACTCTGATTGTTATGAATTTTTTGCCACTTAAGGGCTTGTTTTTTCCATTATGATCTTGCACATACCCTAATCCTCCATCACTTTCAAGTAGGAAATGGATGTTGTCTACGACAGGAATTGTAGTGGTTGAGATGCTTTCAAGACATAAATCTTGTTGTAACTGTGCTAAATCCTCATGAATGTTAATGACTTTGTCTTGCGGAAGGGAATTAATGTTTGTGTCGACATGCATTATAGGGGAAGGAAAAGGTATACTAGTGGTAGTATCCATGCCTAATGCACCATTGTCAATACCAGGAGTAAGAGTTGTGGATAACCCAAGGTCCACAACAAATGTGCTATTGCGGGAAGCCACGAGTTGGGAACTTCTTCTCCCTAAAGTATTATCAATAGGGCACCAAACACTCATACAAATACCATAAGAGGTGGGATGAATTCAAATGAAATGAAAAATAGGAGCAAGAAAATGCCAATAACAAAAAAATTGTAAACTAAAATAGGAATGCAATACCAAAAAACATAAATTTAGAACTTATCGTGAAAATGATAGAAAATGTTGTGTAGAAAGTGCAACTCGACTAATTTGTCCAGGGTGGTGAATGAGTCCAGGGGTGAACTTTTTTGTGATTTTTCATAAGTTTTAAAATAATTTGTATGCTTTTCTACTGAAAAAATAGGATGCAAATGCAAAATTTGAGTTTTTGTAATTTTTTAAAGTGAAAAATGAAATCTATATGAGATGTTCACTAATGCAATGTTCAAAACCCTAGGATGCAAAACAATTTAAAAGCTAATGCAATGGAGTCCTAGGATGTAAATGCAATGAAAATTAGAAAGATAATGTTCAATATTCAGGATCACCAAAATGAACCATCGATTTTAGGGGTGCGAAATGCTATGACTCTTTTGCTCAATTAGGGTTTTTCACCTAAAGGAAAGAGATACATCCCACATGAAAATCTAGGTGGTTGACTCAAACTAATGCAAGTGAAATGAAATTACACATAAATTCATTGATATAGATGCAATAAATTGATAAAATTGATTGATTATTTATGCTAAACCTATGAAATATTAAGTGTTTCATAACACAGTGTGATATGCAGAAATGAACTAGAAACATTCACAAGTGAAATCAAACTTAATGAAATTGAATAGAGTGCACCTAGAGATGGAATGCTAATTTTGGAAGGATCTAGAATGCTATAGAAAGCACTATTGATGACTAGTGGGACTCATTTACCATTGATGGTGAATTAGTCCTGCTTTTGGTAAACTTTGTTGAAATTGGTTTCTGCGTGTCGGGAACTAAAGTTTGAAGAAATCAATTTTTTTAGCCTAGCACTGGGACTCATTTTCCACTGATGGAAAATCAGTCCACCTACAAAAATATTCAAATTTTGAAGTCAACTTTGTGGGTCCAGATATGTACTTGTCTTCTTGTCAGGGTAACGAAACCAAATCTGTAGAAAACAGGTTGGATGTTGTCTCCAAGCTTGAATCAGGGTTTGGTTGACTTGAATAGCTTTGATGACTTATTTACCACTTTTTAACACCTATTTCTTTGGAAAATATACCTACAAGACCTACAAACACACATGCAAATAGGTGAAAAATGGTTAAGGGTTATAGTATAGGAATTTGCCTTGGTCAAATACCACTTTGGTAATCAAAAACTTGATAAAGAAATGAAATGAAAACAAGAAAGGAATGATGAAAAAACAAAATGGTTAAGGGTTATAGTATAGGGATTTGCATTAGTCAAATACCACTTTGGTAGTCAGACCCTTGATAAAGAAAGGAATGATGAACAAACAACATGCAAGTGTCCTAAACTCACCAAACCTTTGTTGTTGAAGTTTTAAGATATGTCAATGGCTGCTCTAAGATGCTTGATCCAATGATGCTATGTTGCTCAAATTCTTGAATGAGATGATTGAATGAATGAATGAATTCTTGAATGAATGGGGGCTAAAATGGATGGAAAAACACTTATTTATACACACTTATGCCCTAATTACTTGAAAATACAACATCACAGACCGACCTAAGGTCCTAATGAATAAAAACCCAAAAGAAATTTGGATTTATTTTTTATTTTATGCCAAGAGGGACTCATTCGCCACCCATGGCGAATGGGTCCCACTCAAGGCATGCAAGTGGGTGTAAAAAATTATATTGTCTTTAATGTTTTTTATCGGGTTTGTATTAAAAACACACTTAATTATGACCTATAAATGCATAAAGGGGCCAAATAAAGCATAAGAAAGGTGTAATTAGTGATGACACACCTAGAAAAGCATGAAATTTTGTTACAAGACTTTACAACACTTCAAGATAAGACATGGTAAAGGATAGAAAGGGAATATTTAGATGAATTATAATAAGAAGAGTCTAAAAAAGTGTAGAAATGTGTTGCAACACTTCACAACAACTTCACAAGACATCATAAAGTCTTAATAATTTGAATATTCCAGACTTAATGTGAATGTATAAGTTACATTACAACATTAAATCTAAGAAAATTAAGCCAAACATCATAGGAAAAAGACCTAAATGACCATGAAAATGTCCAAAGATCTATTTTTCTAGGGTATAGAGACATGGAAAATTCTTTTCTATTCAATAAGCTAGAAATGACATTACAAAAGGGTAAATTTAAAAAACATAGAAAATAAGATCTAAACTATAGATTACAAACTCTTAGTAGTTATTTGGAAGCTGGAGCCAAAATTCTAACTATTAGAAGCCGCATAGAGCTCTACCTAGAGCAATCACTTCTCAAACACATACAAATAAAAATACAGGTATTGTTGTTCAAGAGCTTCTTTGAATCACACAAATAACCTACGAAAACATTCATTTTCTCAGACTATTGTTGAAAAAAACTAACATACATTCTATTCTTTTTCTCTGATGCTCACCAAAAAAATTTCCCCCAAAAAAATTCAAACTCACTAAACAATATATTTTAAGGTAATGGTGGAATGCTATGACTCTATTTTTCAATTAGGTTCTTTCACCCAATGAAAAGAGATAGATCCCACACCACAAAATCTAGGTGGTTCACTCAATCTTCTATATGTATGATAGAAATATATGTAAATGCAAGGATCTAAATGTAGAAAATTAATGAAAGCTATTGATTATTGAATGGAAACTAAAGAAATACAACTTGTTTAAAAACACATTATGTAGTGCAAAAACACCTAGAAATGAATGCAAATTGCAACATAAATGGAGGAAACTGAAAGTGTGCACCTAAGATCTTGATGGAGACTGTAAATGACATTTGAAATGTGAAAAATCCTAATTTTTAGGCCTAGTGGGACTCATTCGCCATTTTGGGTGAATCAGTCGCAATTCTGTAAAATTGTTCTAGAACCCACTTTGAATAAAAGGGTATCTAAAAATGCAGAAAATTAAAAACAAGCCTAGAAGTGGGACTCATTTGCCACTCACGGTGAATGATTCCACTTTTTAAATTATGAAGATTCAAAGGTTGAGACAATAGCCTTCAGTTTTCACTTTCTACTTCTCCAGGTGTCAGGTTCTGGAACTGTCGGATTCGGGCCTTAAAATGACTTTTTGTGGATGTTTTTCCTTATCCAATGAAGAGATTACTTGAAAAAAAATTTAATGCAATCTTTAATGATTCTTAAGCCTTCAAGGTACCTAAATTTGCAAATAAACAAGACAAGAAAGATAAATGTCAGATGTTAGGGCATGGGGGTTTGCCTTGGCCAAACCCATTTTTAGGTAATTAAACAAAAATGAGAAAAGAATGTAAAGAAGAATGAAATAATGGAGTTATTCCTTTCCATAATGATTAATCTTGAATTTATATAGAAAAACATGAAGAATTTTCCCTTGAATGTCTAAAAATTGCTATCTTAATGACTTGAAATGATGAAACCCTAACTTGCTTGACTTGAAATGGAAGAATGATGGATGAATGATGAAGAATGGTTATGATTTAGGGTTTTGAGACTTGAGTTTATAGAAAATTCACCTTATTTTCCCATAAATTGGATCCCGAAGGTTGACATGAAAGAATATTAAACTTAATTTATAGTATTTCTTGCTCAAAACTCAAAATTGGCCTAAATAGGACTCATTCGCCACCTTGGATGAATCAATCCCACTTGGAAAGGAATCATTTGCCACAGGTGGTGAATTAGTCCTACTAGGGCCAGTTTGTGAGCTAAGATGCTAGGAATTTAAGAAATAAGGTTTATATGGTGACTTTGTCTAGTATTTTATCAAATATTGCCTTGAGATGCATAATATGGGGTAATAGGGCCATATTAATGACAATGCTAAGGTCAATTAGGGATTGGGACATAGAATTCAATGTGAAAGTGTGATTAAATACACTTTACAACACTAAAATGAGGTCCACATAGCCTAAAAAGGCACAACATCCAATGTGAATGTGTCGGACACATTACAACACAAGATTAGCCTTCTAGATTGATGTGAAAATGTAATCAAATATATTTTATAATGTTGAATTAGGGAAAGATGGGTTCATAAAGTCTAGAAAAGTGTGAAAGTCCTTTACAACACTTTACAACACCTTTACAAGACACTGATAAATGCATGTTATTCAATTTTTTTGGGTACAAGATCTAGTGTGGATGTGCAAAACACCTCGCAACACTAAATCAAGGCCTCCTTAAGTCTAGTTTATCATCAATTATTCTCCAAATCGAGTAAGTTTCCTTTTTTCTATGTTACATTTAGCCCTCACTTTAGTGAGAGGATGAACTTACTTCAAACTCACACTAAAGTAGACATTCAAGAGAGATCTAAGTGTACAGATGTAGATGACAAAGAATGAAAAAGATAAAGAATGCAGTCCTGGGATCCAAGATCCTAAGTCAAACCATCAAGATACATAATCATACAATGACAAGAACTAAAGGAAATAAAAACAAGGCAGAAAAGATGTGCTCACTTTGGGGCCATAGAACATCAAGTTGTTTGTGGGGTGAGATGTCCCAAAGAATTGGTTTAGTGAGAAATT
This sequence comes from Sequoia sempervirens, assembly GCA_007258455.2. Lineage (NCBI taxonomy): Eukaryota > Viridiplantae > Streptophyta > Pinopsida > Cupressales > Cupressaceae > Sequoia > Sequoia sempervirens. The sequence goes on along the minus strand of VDFB02270651.1, from coordinate 305,151,461 downwards.
CATGCCAGTGTGTTCCCTTCCCACCATATAATGAGAAAGTCATGCCAGTGTGTTGGCTTCCCATTATATAAACCATACCAAATTTATGCTCCTTATAACATTGATAAGGCACCACAATTTAATGCTTTTGAATGTAATGTAAATTTTTTGTGAAAGGGGATTTTTCTTTGTTCATGTAAGGTCTTCTTCTTAGGGAGAATTGTGCCTAATGTATCCAAGAGAGGACAAGTCAGGATGTCAAATCATTATCAATGGGATGCCTCATTCCCATCAGGCCACTTCAATTGATTGTACACTCTTGGAAGGCATCAAACCCAATGAAACCACCAAGGAGAGGACACATCATAAGAAAAAGTAAATCTCGCCATGAAATTTGCACAAAGATGTTACCTATGTATGCCCCCCACTTTAAAGCAGTTGCTAACACCATTACTATGAGAAATTTCTTTAAACTAGAAAGGGTATGAGAGCTTGCTCAAAAATCCCTATGCCAAGTCATATGTTTTTGATAAGGAGCGTTATGAAGAAAGTGAGCATGTCACATGTGATTCAATCTTAAGACATGTCATCCACATTCCAAGCTTGATCTTATATGTTCATGAAAGGTTAAAAATTAGCCAAAAGAGACAATGAAAAGTGACATACAGGGATAAGGCTTTCTAACCCTTTTCCCCCACTTAGTGTAGGACAAGGGTTCAAGCTTGGAATGGATGATGGTATGTTTCCCATTGCAATAGATGAAAAACATACAATAGTGAGTATGTTATGATCCTACAACTATTTCATGGCAAGGAGCAGCAACTAATGTTATTTATGTTGATAAGTAAACAAAGTTTTGGCTTGATTGGCTTTGATTGTAAATACTTTGTTATATATGTGAGCAATGTCATTGTAACTTGGTTGGTATGAAATGCTATTCTTAGGTGGGTAAAGGATGAGTTTGGATTGGTTTTGAGTTTGTTGCTTATGTGATGGTGGGTAAAGAATTAGAGGATTCTTAGGATGTCCCATGGGGTATGTAGGAAGTTCATTTATTGAGGGGGATTTAATGGACACTTTTGCAAGCATAACCTTGGTGGTCTTGGTTTGATGTATCCCTAAGGAAGACATATCATTTTCTTGCACCATAATAGTCTCCCTAGGAGGAGAGTTGTTAGAAGAATGACAATCCAAATGTTCTTGACATTCAAGGATTTTTTCTTCCAAAATGTCATCATTGTAAGTAAGGAAGCTATCCATGGTTGAATTTTCTTGTTCTATGATGTTTTCCCACATAATATTTTCATCATTTTCATTGATTGGATCTTGTAACACCATAATATCGTCATCACTAATAGGAGAGATATTAGGAGAGGGGAAAATTTGAATGTCATCCATAATCTCATTTCCTTGTGCCATAACATCTACCCTAGTAGGAGAGATTTTAGGAAAGTGACAATCGAGAGGTGCATCACATGTCATGGTTATATGTTGTAAAGAAGCTTCATCACAAATAGGGGTGAGATCATGGGAAGGAAAAATATGATTGTCATGTGTGCCAATGATTGGATCTTATTGTTCAAATAGACCTTTCCAATTATTAGGAACATTAGGAAGGAGAGAAATAATGCTACAATTCTCAATCATTGGGTTTCATGATACTAACATATCCTCCTCACAAATGTGTTTGTCATGGTCATTCACAAAAGAATTGACACAAATAGGGAAGGTGTTGGGAAATGAATGGAGAATAGGTAAAGTGGTGGAAATGAATTCATCTTGTATTGTTCTACTATCTTCCCAAGGGGAATGAGGAGAAGAACAAAGAAGACCTTCATGATGTTCTATGATTGTACCTTCTTTCACCAAGATACCTTTGTCACTAAAAGGAGAGGTATTGGGAGAAGTACAATTATGATCATCATGGTTTTCTATGTTTATATTCCCTTCTAATGCATCATCTGCACAAATGGGAGAGATAGGTAAGTTTAAGACAAGCATTTGCATTTTCAATCTCTTGTGCTAAGAGACTATCATAACTAGGGAATGCATTGAATGAAGGACAAGAATGTTTGTTAACTAGATTTTTATTGGCAAATTTGGAGAAGATTGAAACTAAAATTTTGAGATAAAAATCTATGCTAACTCAAAATGCAATGTAAAAGGCTACAATGAAAGCAATTTTCAAATCATAAATGACAGATTATGCTATGCAACAATGTGGGAATGAAAATTTGAAATTAAGCAATGCATGAAATGAGCTAATTTAGGCTAGATCTAATGAAATGAAGGTTACAAAAAGGAAGCCAACTAATATAGGTAGGTAATGGCACCAAAAAGAAGTTGAAAAATAGGGTTTTTAGTTCTATAAAGGGTAGTTTTAGGGGTGAAAAGGGACTGATTCGACCAAGGTGGCGAATGAGTCCCACTATGGATTTTTTTAGAATTTTCATAAATTTTGGAGTGGCTATGATTTATTTTGTGTTTATAATGCAGAGCTAAGATGAAATTACAAAATTTCAAATAAAATTAGTGATTTAAGATGCCAAAAAAACAACCTAAGTGCAGTTTGTATATTGGTGTAATTAATATTTAATTACACTTTACATAAGTTTACTTAGGTAGTTATTTAATTCCTAGGTTAATTAGTTGTCATCCTTATCTTGTTGAGTGACCTTGTTGATCAAGATAAGATTAGGGTTATGCATCTTTTCTTTTATAAAGCAAATAATTATCATGTAATTATGAATTCTTGAATAATAATTATTTGCAAATCTTCTTGTAGATCTCTGCCTTTTCTGATTTTCTCTTCTGTGGAAGGTCTTTTTGATTTGCAAATCTGATCTTGGTTTCTAACATTGTATGCATGTGATCTGATATTAGAGGCTTACAAAATGACTTGCAAATTAATCCTAATTACAATTTTTCCCCGATCCAGACAGAATTGCGTGATTATGTTGTTTAACCGTTGAAATTACAGACTAAGTTCACTTAATCCTTTACAGAACTCAATGAAATTAACTAATTACTAAAATGTTGTAATTAGAACTTAAATGCCAAATTGAAAATACTGGAAAGAAATTAGAGAGAAAATAAGATAGGAGATAGAAGAATAATAAGATAGAAGATAGAAGAATCAGACGCAAGTTGATAACGGAGTTCGTCCAATTAGGACTACATCTCCGGGTCCGCTTCTCAATGTTGGATCGCTTTTATTAATATCACCAAGCACCTGAAGATGCCTTCTTACAATATTAAAGCTTCAAAAACCTGCACAAAATTCCTCACAATCTCTCTCACTTATACAATTTTGGTGTATAATAACACCTTGCAATTCTTCCTCTCCAAAAAGAATTCAACTCTCACAAAAGGAATTATTTCTCCAAGTAGACTTGCTTATTTTCAAGCCAAAATTCTCCCCCTTTTATATAAATTTATTTGCTAATATGGGCTAAAACCATATTATTGGCAAATATACCCATATCTCCTATTACAAGAAAAAAATTCAATAATATCCTCCTTTAATAATTTTTGGAAGGATAATATCCCCTCAAAATAATTCTCTTTCCATTTGAATGGTTACGAATGGATTTATTCTCTATTATTTAGGGAATATTTTATGTAAGGTTTTATTTGATCCCTTAATTTAGGAATACTATTCCTAATATTTCCGTGTAAAAGAAAATATTCTAGGCCTCTAAAAATATGGGATAATTTAGGCCCCTAGGAAAAAGGGATTTATCCTTATTCTAAGGCTTTGAAAAAGCAATTAAATCTCTTAGAGAAAATGGTGGGTGGTGATCCCATTATCCTCTCCTCCTTTTAAGTTTTTCCCCTAAAGACAAGGGAGACTTCCCATATAAGGTGGGATACCCCCTATTCCTTAGGTGGCATCCCACTTTAATAGGTGGTGTCCACTTTATATATATATTTTCTTTAACAAATATAGTTTAATCCATATTTATGCCATGTCATATAATCTTTCCATGTCACCACTTGCCACATCACCATGCTGACGTCATGATGATGTCATCATTTTGACTGGTCAACTCTTTTTGTCTGCAAACTTTGACCGGCTTTATTTAGCTCATACGAACTCTATTTTCAAAACCGAATATAGTTCCGGAATCAGCACGACGAGCTCTAAATTTTGGTGTCATTTTTGTCTCATTTTGAGATAATCATTTTTCTTCCTTTTAGAATGCAACTTCTGCATACGAACTCCTTTTCAGCCCATTCAAGTTGTGTCAGGACCATGTTAGCGAGCTCTATGTGATGATGCTAGTTTCATGAGATTCTGAGATTGTGAAATTTTTATGTTTTCCAGGATCCACTGGATCATTCCTCCCCATTGAGAAGCTTTTGGACCTCCAAAAGGTCTATTTTATGTACAATTTGAGCTAGGGAAATGTTGCCCCACTTGCCCAGTATCATCTGTCCTTGCTGGAATTTTGAACACCTGACTCATCATAAGAATAACCAAAATTGCACCAATATTGTTAAGTACATTAGCCATATACACATCCACATCCAATGTTGCCGCTACCAACCATACACTGCTGAAAAGTAGAAGGTTGAATAACAAAACTGAATTTGCAGAGGAGAAAAAGAATGTACCAATATCATGCTTGTCTTTCATTACTGGAGCAACCTTAGAATTAGGCATGCTCCTATGCAATGACACTTCTTGTGGTACAGACGTAAGTGCCCAATTATTGCTTGCATTAACTACCCTTTTCAAATGTCCTGTTGTCATAAAAGACTTACCAGTCTTAATTGGATGAGAATGCACAATGTATTCAATTCCTTCCTTAAACAAGTGATACTGATTATGTTCCTTGTAGAAGATTTCTTTCCTATCATACAAGTATGGGCTACCCAACACAATCCCACAGATATCAAGTGGAACCACATCAAATTCAACCTCATCTATAAACTTAGATGTTATTGCAAATCTTAAATTGCATTTCTTAGTTACTCGCAATTTGTTATCATTGCACACCCAACCTAAAGGATAAGGGTTTTTATGTGGCTTTGTTTTCAATCCCAATTGTTCAACAACTTCTTCTGAAATTAGATTAACTTGGGACCCACTATCTATCAGTGTATCAATCTTAGTGTTCTTAGAAATCACCCTTATATTGAACAATTCACATCTTTTTCTATCTTCAGGAACAACATGAATTTTTGAAGTAGAAGCACATGAAACATTAGTGGCAGATTTATTACCAACAAAAGCTTTACCTTTCAAACCCACAATTGAAATCTTTGATTCATCACCAGATTCCATACCAAGGTCTTGCACAACAGCTGTGGACTTCTTCTTACCCTTTCGATCCTTGAACCACTTAGGCTTCTGATCAGGATGCAATTTCCAACACTTCGCATCTTCGTGCCCTTGCTTCTTGCAATGTGAGCAATAAGGCTTCTCTTCCTCCTTCTTTATAGTAGCGATTTGCTATGATTTCTCCTTCCATTTCTTAAGCTAGGGATCCAACAATGAGTTGTTACGTGTTCCATGGGAGCTGTTTCCAGATGGATGACACTAACTTCAATGTCAAAATGTTGATTCCAGTTCAAAGTATAATGATTCTCAGTGTCACCTCCATTCAAACAGGTTTCTTTGTAGGGTCTTGTTCAAGGCCTCTTCCTAAACTCTTGATGGCATGTTCCTTGCGCCTGATATCTCTTGATGATTTTAGTTCAATGGTGGCATAGCCTCATGGATAGAGCTGTTTCTTCCAGGCTCAGGCAGAAGGAAATGATGCATGGGCAGATCTCTTGTGGTTTCTCCTCCACCAGGTGGTGGTGGCATCTAGAAGGTAAGCCTAGTGGATTTTTAGGAATCACCAGTGAGCCAGAACTCTGAATGAGCTAGTTTGTTTTGTCCAATTCCTCAGTTTTGCATCCTAGGTTCTCCATTATGATTGATCAGTTAGCATCGGAACAACAGGAATTCTTGGGATTTCTGGGTTGTTGCTTTTTTGGAGGAGTTCCAGGCAGAATGAAGAGATGAGGAAGGGTGGGATTGGGAGTTAGGAGGTCCACTGCCACCACCTCATGCAATGGCTGCTCCGGCGAGGGTTCGGCTCTTCCAGCAAGCCTTGCTTGGCACCTCTGTGGCTCCTCGGAAAGAGCTGCCATGGCCTTGTTTCAGTGGCTGCAGGAAGGCTTATAATCAAAACAGGGCTGTGACAGTTACCATTTCTGACATTTTTGATGGCTTTTGTTTCCCGATCTCAGGATTGAACTCTGTAAGTGCACCTTCTCCTTGCTTCAATTTCAACCTGGTTAACATTCACTTTTGCAATTTCCTACAAAATGGGCTCTGATACCAATTTGATCTGTATTAGAGGCTTACAAAATGACTTGCAAATTAATCCTAATTACAAATTTTCCCCGATCCAGATAGAATTGCGTGATTATGTTGTTTAACCGTTAAAATTACAAACTAAGTTCACTTAATCCTTTACAGAACTCAATGAAATTAACTAATTATTGAAATGTTGTAATTAGAACTTAAATGCCAAATTGAAAATACTGGAAAGAAATTAGAGAGAAAATAAGACAGGAGATAGAAGAATAATAAGACAGAAGATAGAAGAATCAGACACAAGTTGATAACGGAGTTCGTCCAATTAGGACTACATCTCCGGGTCTGCTTCTCAATGTTGGACCACTTTTATTAATATCGCCAAGCACTTGAAGATGCCTTCTTACAATATTCAAGCTTCAAAAACCTGCACAAAATTCCTCACAATCTCTCTCACTTATACAATTTTGGTGTATAATAACACCTTGCAATTCTTCTTCTCCAAAAAGAATTCAACTCTCACAAAAGGAATTATTTCTCCAAGTAGACTTGCTTATTTTCAAGCCAAAATTCTCCCCCTTTTATACAAATTTATTTGCTAATATGGGCTAAAACCATATTATTTGCAAATATACCCATATCTCCTATTACAAGAAAAAAATTCAATAATATCCTCCTTTAATAATTTTTGGAAGGATAATATCCCCTCAAAATAATTCTCTTTCCATTTGAATGGTTACGAATGGATTTATTCTCTATTATTTAGGGAATATTTTATGTAAGGTTTTATTTGATCCCTTAATTTGGGAATACTATTCCTAATATTTCTATGTAAAAGAAAATATTCTAGGCCTCTAAAAATATGGGATAATTTAGGCCTCTAGGAAAAAGGGATTTAGCCTTATTCTAAGGCTTTGAAAAAGAAATTAAATCTTTTAAAGAAAATGGTGGGTGGTGATCCCATTATCCTCTCCTCCTTTTAAGTTTTTCCCCTAAAGACAAGGGAGACTTCCCATATAAGGTGGGATACCACCTATTCCTTAGGTGGCATCCCACTTTAATAGGTGGTGTCCACTTTATATATATGTTTTCTTTAACAAATATAGTTTAATCCATATTTATGCCATGTCATATAATCTTTCCACGTAACCACTTGCCACATCACCATGCTGATGTCATGATGACGTCATCATTTTGACTGGTCAACTCTTTTTGTCTGCAAAATTTGACCGATTCTATTTAGCTCATACGGACTCTATTTTCAAAACTGAATATAGTTCCAGAATTAGCACGACGAGCTCTACATTTTGGTGTCATTTTTGTCTCATTTTGAGACAATCAATTTTCTGCCTTTTAGAATGCCTGATTCGCCTATTTGACCAGACCTTTGACTGTGCATAACTTCTGCATACAAACTCCTTTTGAGCCTGTTCAAGTTGCGTCAGGACCATGTCAGTGAGCTCTATGTGATGATGCTAGTTTCATTAGATTATGATATTGTGAAATTTTTAGGTTTTCCAGGATCCACCTGGATCAGCATGAAAAATTTGAAACCTAGCATTGAAATTAACAAATGGAAACCATTTAATGCAAATTCAATGCAAAGCTAAATCTATGATGAAGGACTCCAAATCAGAATAGAGAATTATTTGAAAAGCAGGTTCACCAAAATGAGCCATAGATTTTATGGTTAGGGAATGTTATGTCTCTTTTACTCAATTAGGGTCTTTCACCTAATAGAAAGAGATAGATCCCACATAAAAAATCTAGGTGGTTAATTTCAAGTTCACCAAAATGAACCATAGATTTTAAGGTGGTGGTGGAATGCTATGACTCTCTTTTGTTCAATTAGGGTCTTTTACCCAATGAAAAGAGATAGATCCCACACCAAAAAATCTGGGTGGTTCACTCAATCTACTATATGTATGATGGAAATATACCTAAATGAAATGATCTAAATGTAGAAAACTAATGAAATCTATTGATTATTGAATAGAAACTAAAGAAATATAACTTATTTGAAAACACATTGTGTAATGCAAAAACACCTAGAAATAAATGCAAATTGCTACAAAAATCAATAATACTAAAAGTGTGCACTTGATATCTTGATGGAGACTAGAAATGGCATTTGAAATGATGCTAATCCTAATTTTTAGGTTTGGTGGGACTCATTCACCATTCTGGGCGATTCACTCCCAATTCTGTAAAATTGTTCTGGAACTTGTTTTGGACAAAAAGGTATCTAAAAATGCAAAAAACCAAAAATAGGCCTAGAAGTGGGACTCATTTTCTACTCATGGAAAATGAGCCCACTTTTGAATTTTTGAAGATTCAAAGGTGGAGACATGAGCCTTTGGTCTACACTTTCTACTTCTCCAAGTGTCTGGTTGTGAAACTATCAAATTTGGGCCTAAAAATGAATTTTTGTTGATGTTTTGCCTTATCCAATGAATAGATGACTTGAATAATTTTGCAATGCAATATTCAATGGTTCCCAAACCTTGAAAGTACCTAAATCTGCAAATACACAAGACAAGTAAATGTTGGATGTTAGGGCATGGGGGTTTTCCTTGGTCAAACCCCTTTTTAGGTAATTAAACAAAAAATAAAAAAGAATGTAAAGAAGAATGAAATAATGGAGTTATTACCTTACCATAATGATTGATCTTGAATTTCTACAGTAAAACATGAAGAATCTTCTCTTGAATATTTGAAAATTTGTATCTTAATTACTTGAAATGATCAAACCCTAACTTGCTTGACTTGAAATGGAAGAATGATGGATGAATAATGAAGAATGGTTATGACCTAGGGTTTTGAGACTTGATTATATAGGAAATTCACCTTATTTTCTTGTAAATTGGATCCCCAAGGCTGACATGAAAGAATATTAAACTTAATTTCCAAATTTTCTCACTCAAATCTCAAAATTGGCCCAAATGGGACTCATTCGCCACCTTAGGTGAATTAGTCCCACCTAGAAAGGAATCATTCACCACAAGTGGAAATTTATTCCCAGTGGGGCCATTTTGCTATCTAAGATGCTAGGAAGTTAAGAAATAAGGTTTATATGGTGACTTTGTCAAGTATTTCATCAAATATTGCCTCAGGATTTACAATATGAGGTAATATGGTCCTACTAGTGATGTTGTAAAGGTCAATTAGGGATTGGGACATACAATTCAATGTGAAAGTGTGATTAAATACACTTTAAAACTCTAAAATGAGGTCCACATGGCCTAAAAAGGCACAACATCCAATGTGAATGTGTAGGACACATTACAACACTAGATTATCTTTCTAGATTGATGTGAAAATGCAATTAAATATATTTTATAATGTTGAATTAGGGAAATATGGGTTCATAAAGTCTAGAAAGCATGAAATTCCTTTACAACACCTTTACAACATTGACAAATGCATGTTATTCAATTTGTAAGGGTCCAAGACCTAGTGTGGATGTTTAAAACACCTCACAACACTAAATCAAGGCCTCCTTAAGTCTTGTTTATCATTAATTTTCCCCAAATAAAGCAAGTTGTCTTTTTTCTATGGTACACTCACCTAAAAAATTTAATTCTTCTACAGACTTAGCTACATGTCAAGAGTAAGATGGGAAAAAAATCTTGAAAAACAATCTTCTAGTTGTGTTGGAAACAACTGCCCTTGATAGGTAGGTGGCAATGGGAGGAGGCTCAAGGGAAATTAATTTCTCCAACACTACCCGTTTATCATGAGATGATGAAGAAAGATCAATCCTAATCTAAATCAACAACACCCAAACTATTTCTTAGGCGCTCAAAGTTGTCCTTTCTCAAAGGTTTGGTGAATATATCTGCTAGTTCTTGTTCAGACCTACAAAATTCCATTCTAATTACACCATTTTCAACTATTTATCTTATGAAATGATACTTGATTTCAATGTGCTTGCTTCTTCCATGAAAGACTGGATTCTTCATCAAAGCAATTGATGAAACATTGTTTCAAAATATAGTTGTTCCATCCTTTTGTTCTCCTCTCAAATTTGCCAAGATTCTTCTCAACCAAATATCTTGAGATGTTGTTGCATTTGATGCTATATACTCATCCTCAATTTTTGATAGAGAAACTATGGGTTTTTCCTTGGAAGCCAATGAAATAGCTCCCAAACCTGAATAAAACACATAGCTTGATGTGCTCTTCCTATCATCCAAACTTCCCACTAAATCACTATCCATGTATCCAACCAGCCCAAACTCATTTCTTGTTGCGTTCAAAATTCCATATCATTTAGTGCCATTCACATACCTCGGGATTATTTTACCCACTTGCCAATGGGTATCTCTTGGAGTCTCCATAAATCTAGAAGTAAGAATCATTCCATGAATTATATTAGGACTAGTTGTAGTCAAATACATCAAATTTCCAACCAAACATTTAAACATGGCTGGATCCACATTGTTGTTGCAAAATTCCTCGCTCAAATTTAGACCTAAATTTCTTTATGTTGGGGTAGGCTTGCTTTCAAGCACCCTAAATCTCTTCAAGATTTCATTTGCATATTTTTATTGAGAGATAATTATACCATCATGCATTTTTTTTACTTTTATCCCTAGAATTTATCTCAAGAGATGTAAATATATCATTTCAAACTTCTTTTCATGGACTCTTTAAAATAATCAATGAGGAAATCATCCCTAATAAAAACTAGATCATCTACATGTACAAGAAAACAACCAAAATATTACCACTTGTTGCCTTGATGTAAAGAGTGGGCTCACCATTACTTTTTCTAAAGCCATTTCTCATCAAATATGAGTCAATCCTATTGTACCATGCCCATGGAGCTTGGTTCAGCCCATAAAGGGCCTTCTTCATCCTATACACCTTGTTTTCTTTACCCAAAACTTCATGTCCGAGTGAATGCTTCACATAAACTTCCTCTTTCAAGATTCCATTTAGGAAGGCAGACTTCACATCTATTTGAAACACCTTCCATTTGTGTTGGGATACAATTGCTATGACTACCCGCACTATCTCCATCCTTGCAATGGAGGCATATGTCTGATCATAGTCACTCCCAATTTGTTGTTTGTACCCCTTAACAACCAATCATGCTTTATTCTCCTCTATCCTTCCTTTGGCATTGTATTTGGTCTTGAAAACCCATTTCACCCCAATAACTTGCTTGTTGGGAGGAAAATCAGTTAGCTCCCATGTGTTGTTCCTTTCTATTGCATGTATCTCCTCATACATGGCCTCACATCATTTCTCCTCTTTCGAAAAATCCTCAAAGTAAATTGGATCACCATGATAAATTAGTTCAAAATTCATGTTCCCATCAAAATCTTCATCATACCCTTCATTTCAGTAGATCTCCCTTGGAATCTTTGTCTTCTGTGGTATTAGGGAGGGAAGAGTGGGGTCTAAACTTTCACTACTACTACTGCTCTACTGAACATGCTAGGTCTAGAACTCTCGGGAGCTTTCAGGAGCCAATCTTCTGGCTATCAGTGGTTTCTTGCCTTTATGTCTACTCATGTCAGGAGCTATCAAGAGTTATCAAGATCTCCCTATAGACAATTATCTGGTTGTCTATGATTTTATTCCTCACTATCTACCTGGGTTAGGAGTTATCAAGAGCTGACTAGAACTCTCTCCAATTGAATTATGAGACAATCTATTTAATTTCTTGTTTGAGTCAAGATATGTCAGGAGCTATCAGATCCGTCTGTCTCTAATACTATACGATCTTGTTGATCTTCATACTCATCTTCTTCATCATCAAGGGGCACTCCAACTAACTTACCCAAACAAGTGTCTACCGAGCCATCCCAAGACTCATTTTCAATGAAATTTTCATCCTTACTAATCAGTATCTTCTTGGTGACTAGTTTGTATAATCTATATGCCTTGGATTAGGAACTATATCCTGTGAAAATGCACTTCCAACCCTTTTCATCCAATTTTTGCTTCTTTTATTTGGGAATGTGAGCATATTCTACACACCTGAACACTCTTAAGTTCTCAACCATCCACTTGCACTTTTTACATGCCTCTTGTGGGGTTTTTTCATGGGTTACCTTTATTGGAATTCTATGTATAAGATATATAGTTGTTGCTACAAGCTCTCCAAAATATTATTTTGGGAGTTTCTTTTCTTTTAGTATTCTCCTTTCCATCTCCACAATGATCCTATTCTTTCTCTCATCTACTCCATTTTGTTGTGGAGTATAACTAGCTATTAGCTCATTCTTGATGCAATTTTGCTTGCAAAAATTTAAAAAATTATTTAAGGTATTCTCTCCTCCTCGATCTAACCTTAGGACATTGATCATGTGTTCAATCTCCTTTTCAACCTAGTTATCAAATGTTTTAGACTCATGTTGCAAAAAATAGACCCATGTCCTATGGTTGTAATCATCAATGAAGGTCATAAAATATTGGCTTTTACCAATAGATATGGTTTACATAGGGCATACCAAATCTATGTACACTAGCTCCAATGGTGCTCTTTCCCTTGTAGAGTTTCCCAATTGAAATGGCTACCTATGTTTCTTACCTAAAATACAAGCATCACACTTAACATTAGGCTCTACTATTCTTGGTAAACCATCAACCATTTTGTTCTTGGACAAAAGACTTAAGATAGCATAGCCTAAGTGTCCAAAATTGAGATTCCATGGCTTGAAGGGATCATGAATTGTGCTCTTAAGGATTACTTGTTGTATTGCTATACATTTTTTATTCATGAGATGTCCAACTTCGGACTGAGATGAGAACTACATCTCAATCTTCAAAGGAAACATCCAATCCTTTGTGAGTTGAACTGCTACAAACACTTTCATCCTCTCATTCTTGTCATAAATAATGCATCGTTCTCCATCATCACTTTATATTCATTTTGGATCAGTTTTCCAACGTTGATTAAGTTATGCTTTAACCCAAGAGAAAGAAATATATTTTGAATCTCATTTTATCCTCTACCCACAACTAGAACTAATCCATTTTTCCCCATTCTTACCTCCAACTTTACATTCTTATCAATGAAAGAAAAAAATCTCATTACCACTCACGTGATTGCTGCAACCACTATCCAAATTTCAGAATTTAGGTATGCCTTCTTCACCAATGTTGCACATGATGAAGGCCATGGATTGATTTCCTTCAACCATATTTGGATATTTTTTGACTGATTGTTGTGATTTTTCTAGCACTCACTTGTATAATGACCAAATTTATGATAGTAGTAGCATTCAACATTTCTTTGTTCATACTTCTGATTCAAACTATTATTCTTCTTACCTTGTTGAGAGTTGCTCTGAGAGCTACTCGCTCCCTCTTGGATGCTTGCTCATCCTAAGCTTTCTCCTCCAACATTTCCTTGTCTAGAGTTTCCACAACCTCTACCTCTTTAGTTCCTTCCACCATTGTTTCTTCTCCCCTTTCCTCTTGTATTTGACCAAGTTTTAAAAGATTTATATTGGGAAGAAGTAGCATACATATTTAGGCACAACTCATGGGCTTGAAGAGAACCGATCAACTCATCCACCATCAAAGTAGAGAGGTCATTTTCCTCTTCATTGGAAATCACAACTACATCAAACTTTGTGGGTAAAATTTTAGTGATTTTCTCCACAATCTTGTGGTCATCCATGACTTATGTATTCATCGCGGTTGGTTTATCAAACTAGAGACTCTTGTGTGGAAGTCTGAAATGGACTCGCTATCCCTCATTAAGAGTCTCAAAATCTCTTCAAAGCATTTGGAGCTTCACCAATATGACCTTATTAGTCCCTTTTCATTTGGTTTGGAGGATTTCCCAAGCTTTCTTTGCGTAGTAGTTGTTGCTATTCTAGGAAAAATGGCCTCTATCAAGGATACTTAAATAAGACTCAATTCTTTTGCATATTTCCTCCTTTTCTCCTTCAACTAGGTATTATAGTTGTTTAAGAGGTCAATATATGTTGTTGGATCAGTCACATCATTGTAACCATTAATCATAAAATCCCACAAATCATTTGCAACCATTGTGGTCTTCATCTTCTTTTCCCAAATTTTATAGTTCTATCCATTAAAAGACGGTGGTTTCTACCAACTCTTCCCCTCATCTCCAACCATGTCTCCTACACAAAAAAAATTAATACCTAGGAAAACAAATGCCCTAAATCATGAAGAAGTGGGGCCTATGGCTTTGATGCCATGTCAAAGAAAATAAATCCAAGATGAAATCTCCAAACCTAGGTTGGGTTATACAAATAGCTATAAAATTGTTGTTTTGTTTCTCAGACAAATGGGATCAAACCAAAATTGTGGAAGCACAAACAATGCAAGAAGGGGACATAATTTTTTTTCTATTCAACAAGCTGGAAATGGCATTAAAAAAGGGTAAATTTAAAAAGATCAGAAAATAAGATCTAAGCTAAAAATTACAAACTATTAGCAGCTATCTAGAAGCTACACCCAAAAGTCTAATTGTCAGGAGTTGCACAGAGGTCTACCTAAAGCAATCACTACTCAGACACATACAAATAAAAATAAAGCTAGTGTTGTTTAGGAGCTTCTCTGAATCACACAGAGAACCCACAAAATCATTCCTTTTAATAGATTGCTACTACAAAAAAATAATACACATTCTATTCTTTTTGTCTGATGTTGGGCACACCAATTTCCCCCAAAAAAAAATAAACTCACCTAACAAATTTAATTCTTTTACAGACTGAACTGCACATCAAGAGAAAGTTGGGAAAGAGATCCCAGAAAATAGTCTTCTAGTTGTGCTAGCAAAAATTGCCCCTACCAGGTAGGTGGCAATGGGAGGAGGCTCAAGGGAAATTAGTTTGTCCAACATGTTTTGGTGGTAGATTAAACTAGAAATAGTAATGAGAAGACATAAAAGGGGAATTTCAATGAAATTTACTCGATTGAGAAATCTTTCAGTGTTAATATGGCTTGTTGGCATTTGAATTGGTATAGGATCATTCAAAATTAAGTTCAATCTCATTAAGCCATACAAAAACTAGCAGAAATGACAATTCATCTTCTACTTTCATAAAGTATTATATTAGCATTATAGGGGGCATGAGGAACCACCACTATGATTAGAACTATCTTGTAGTTCTTATGTCACTTTGTTTTTGCTTAAAACCTTGACTAAATCAGGTAACTACCAAAGTAAGAAAGTTAACCTTATCTTGAAATGTTAAGATTATTAGAATGGTTTTGTTGGCTAATTCATGTACTTGGTAATGGGTTTCTCGAATACTGAAATAATAAGAAAAATTAGACTTGGTAAGTTGGAATGGCTCTAGGAACCTGTGAATCAACCAATTTGACAATGACTAGAAGTACTAATTTTGAGGCTCAAAATAAACTTCATAGAACAAGCATTTATAGTGAAAATATCTCACTTGAATTCAATAAAAATATCTATATAAACATAAATTCAAAAATATTATTTATTTTTTGTTAACATAACTTTATAAATGATAGTCACTACATTTCATAAATGGTTTGTGCATCATTTATTTTCAAACTCATTTTTCCCAATGCTAGTGTAGAGAGATTAAATGGATACATAAGTGATTCTTCTCCAAATATGCCTTGAAAAAATGCTATAGTCCATTTTAGTGCCATAAGCTCCATCCTAGAACAAATATGTGCTTGTATCATTGCAAAACCAATTTGAGGGGTCAATTTTTCCTTAGTTTATTTTTGTACCAAATTTTCCTGCTCCACATCATGACAATTTTGTCTCACTAAATCCTGCACTGAAATTTTGCATACATTCATTTCAATGACACAATCATTAAATTGATAAGAGAAAGGAAATTGATGGAAATGTAAGAGATAGCCTAATAGAGCAGCTTACCATAGACTTTGTTGAATTTGAAAATCATTGGAGATTAACTTTAATTAACCAAAACAACAAATTAAATAATAGAGTACACAATAAAATAATTACACAATAACAATTGCAATTGTGTAGTTCACCATTAATGTCTATGTTAAAGGGAAAATGGGGATATCTCTATTTTATTATATTTTGTTTAGAACCTTACAAAATTATGTTTCAGTACACATCATTAAAGATATATAAATATATTGTTTTATAACTTTAGAGCTATCGTGGAGGGGAAAAAATGGAGTCCAAAGTTATTGGACTTCACATTCTAACAATCTCCAACTTGAAGTTCAACTACTACGACTGAACACACTCAAAGATAGACTTTCTTTTGCAAAATTATTTTCATTTTGACAAAGAAAAGAGCTCTCCAAAACTCAAGCTTCTCCTTTGTGACTAATTTCATAAATGCATTAACTAGATTCGCATTTGTGTGTCTCTTTTCTAAATTCATCTTTCCTTCTTCAAATACACTCCAAATGAAATGGTACTAGCTCTATGCACTTAATATGATTGTGAAATCTGAAATTCTTTGCCAAGTGAATAGCACTATTATTATCACTAAACAAAGTGAAAACTTATTGTTTACAACCCAATTCACCCAATAAATGCTACAAACATAGCATTTCCTTAGCTCCTTTAATGAGACCAATATAATCTTGTTTAGTAGTAGAGAGTGCTACCACTTGTTGCAATATAGAAACCCCATTGATTGCTGCCCCAACAAAAATGAAAACATAACCAGTAGTTGATTTCATTTTTTCCAAGTCACGGTCCATATCAGAATCAACAAAACCTTGTAAATGTGCATCTTTTCTTCCAAATCTCAAAACATAATTAGAAGTTCCCTTGATGTACATCTCATAATCCACTATATTTTATCCCAATGAGCCTTAGCCTAATTTCTCGTATATTGGCTAACAACTCCCACTGCATGAGCATTGTTTGGTCATGTGCATACCATCACATACATAAGGCTTCCAACAATAGATGACTACAATTTTATTTTTTTTACACTCTAAATTTATTCTTATGTCTTGGGACACATCTAAGAGGATAGCAAGAAATGATCTACAAGAGGTGTTCTTAGAACCTTTGCACTCGTAATATTAAGTCTGTCCAAGACCTTATAAATCTATTTTTCTTGTGAAAATTTGGTTTTTGTTTTTTTCCTATCCCTAATTATTGTCTTACCAAGAATTTCCTTCATTTATCCCAAATACTTCATAGAAAACTTGTTAGAAAATTTATGTTTGAGCTTACTAATAACATTTATACTAGTGTCAATTACTAGCATATCATCAACATGCAATAGTAATAAAATAGACCCATCATTCTAAAAAAAAATTGTAGTACACACATGGATCAAATTCAGACATGATAAATTGTCACCTAGCCATGAAGGAGATGAACTTGTGGTACAATTATCTTAGGGCTTATTTTAGCCCATATAAAATTCTATCTAATTTACAAAATATTTTTTTTCCTTTTTCAAAACGTTTTAGTTTTGCATATGCAATTCTTCATCTAAATCACCATGAAGAAATGTCATCTTCATGTCAAGCTACTCTAACTCAATGTCATAGGTTGTTGCTAGATGCAAAACTACTTAGATGGTTATCATCTTTACAATAGGTGACAAAATTTCATTTAAGTCAACACCCTTCTATTGGTCATACCCCTTCACCACCAATCTTTCCTGGTATCATTTTTTCCTCCTTTCAATCTATACACCCATTTATTTTTTAATGCTCTCTGATTGGGTGGAAAAAGGAAACAAGTTCCATGTGTATTTTTCATCAGTGAATCCTTTTCTTACCTCATGAAATCCATTCATTTCTTACTATTGATATCATTAGAGACATCTTTGATTTTTTACCACTTTTCTTGATTAAAATATAGAAAATGATGAACAAAATCATCATACTTTGAAGGAGTTCAATGGTCCCCAATAGACCTCCTTAACTAAGGAACTTGTTCCTATGGATTTCCCTATTCAATTTTTTTCCTGAGAAGTGATTTTCCCTACTTTATTATTAAAATTTGAAAAGTCATTCTTGCATGACTGCATAGATTTACTAATCTCTTGCACTAAGTTATCAATATCTTTATTATGTTGATTTGATAAAATTACCTATGCCATGTTTGAATTATGAGGCATCAAATCAAGACAAGTATGATGTGCCAAACATGGTGATCATTGGCTTCTCCTTTGCAACATATCATTATCACAAAGACAGTTTTTGTTTGTGGAATTTAGAGAAATAAAACTTGGGATATATATGGCATGGAAAAGGGGAAAAATTACCATCTAATGACTTCAAATGAGGGTGTGAGACTACGTAAGGAATTGAGGGAGTTGTGTAGATATTTGATGAGAGCATTGATTCCAATTTGGATGCTAACTTGTGTTGTCATATGGCTGCAATATAGAAGTGGTCATACTTTTTGTATTTGGTGCCACATATTGATGTAAAAATTATGAAAAAAAAAATTAATACATTACTTTCAATTGAAATTTCATATAAAGGCATGAATTCTTTCATTGTTATCCTTTATTTGTGTAGGCTAGGAATTATTTTCTCATTGACAATTGCATCCTTGTTGGAGTGATTTTTTTCATAGCGGGATCCCATAGATGATATCAATATTTTTCATTATCATATAAAGAAAATGCATCTTTTGGACTTGACCTCCAACTCTATTCTTTACTCTTGTGGAATGTGAACAAGTGCTTTACACCAAAACACCCACAAGTGATTGTAAGAAATTATTTTCCACAACCATTTCTTTTCTTGAATCTCAAAATCCAATAGAGAGGATGGACCTCAATTGATAAAATATATTGATGTATTAGTAGTTGATGAATCTCCAAGATTGTTTGATTCAATCTCTTTGCTACACCATTTTCTTGAGGGGTGAAAGGGATAGTCTTGATCTATTATATATGATTATATGCACAAAATTTATGAAACTCCAAAGAATGAATATCTCCAGTGCTATGTTATCCATTTTAAAGCATTTAATTTTAGTCCTAGTCTAATTTTCAGCTAATGCTTTAAAATTATTGAAGATGACAAATACATGATCATATTTATGTTTTAGCATATAAAACCTAGATTTTATAGTGCAATCATCATGAAAAGTAACAACATAATTAGACCGACCAATAGAATTACCTTTGTGGGAACAAAAACATTAGATTGCACTAACTCCAATGGCCTTGCCTTCATGTCATTTCCTTGGGTAGAGAAGTTGATCCTACTTTATTTTTTGAAAATATGATGCTCACATAGCTCTAAATCAACATATTTCAACCTAGGTACTTCATCTCTTTTGAGAAAAACTCCAAGGTCCTTCTTTCTCATATTCCCCAGACTCATGCATAATTTTTTTCCCACTATCTACAACTGCCATCATAGCTCCCACTTCAACATTATTTTATAGCACATACAAAGTGCCCAATTTTTTGCTTCATGCAATTACCAAGGATTATTTGGTCACCTTCCAAGTGTGACTCAAAAGTGATACTGCATCCTTGAGCATCTAGCTTTCCCACATAAATTACATTTCACTTGAGTTGAGGAATGTGCCTTGCATTCTGAAACAACTAATTATTTTCATTTTTCAATTTTAACATGACACTCCTTGACCCATAATATCACATGCTTCATTATCACTAAGGTAGAACTTACCAAGTTTTTCCAAAACTTGGTAACATGAAAAGAAGCACCAAAATCCAACACCCACACATTACTTGTAACATGACCCATAATATTTTTCCAAAACTTCCTAACATGGAGTAACATGAAAAGAAGCACCAAAATCCAACACCCACACATTACTTGTAATTTCACTTGTATAAAAAAATAAAGCACTTGCATCCTCTTCATAAGTCGTATTTACCTCATTTTCCTTCAATTTATTTTCCACTCTTTTGTATGACCAACAATTTTTTTTTGTGACCTCCCCTACCAAAAAACCAACAAAACTATTTTTTCCCCTAGGATTTAGATCTTCTATTAGATTTTGATCTTCTTCTATTGTAATTTCTTCCCCATTCTTGGGATCTCCCCCTATTTCTAAAAAAAGGCCTCTCTAGATGAAGTACGTTGATATTTTCTTCTCATGTTTTTGTTGAGAAGAATTTTTACTACATCATCAATTTTCAAACCATTTTCTTTCTTATTGAATCCTTTGTTTCTTGATATCGAGTTATGAATTGTCATTATAACACATTCACAACTATTGGAAATAGAACACAAAAACAAAATGGCATTGATTTTCTCTCCAAAGTTAATATCAATAGAGGTTAATTGGTGTAGAGAATGAGGATTCATTGCTCATTAGTCTCCTTATTCTCAAGAGAATTCTAGGGAATGAACTTCCATAAAATACCTCAAGGAATAGAGTGAGAGTTTTAGAATCAGAATGCGTAGGTCACAAAGGTTTTCTAGACAAACTATCATGTTTTTTATCAAAGGAGAATAGTGCATATTGTAGACTACAACATGATGTTCTAGAGTCCTAGAGGCGCAATGGAATCCCATACAGACTAAAAAATAAGAATGTCTCATAAAACAATAGAGTGACTACTTCTGTGACTGCTAAGAAATCTTGAAATGTGAGAAATTAATATAATATGATAGAATTGAAATAAAGTAAAGTAAATTATAAGAATAAAGAGGATAAATAAAGTGCTCACAATAAACCAAGTGATGAAGCTTCCAACAAGTGAATATCTTCAGCACCTACACACATAAGATCTGGGGAAAAATGTTGAGGCTTTTTAGGGGATTGTCACTATCAAACCCATGTTTTAGTGTTCCCATCTCTATGGACAACCAGATAGATAGATAAAGTGAAATAAGTAAGAAAATACGAAGTGATAAAATAAATTCCCGCTCAAGGAGGAGAACCCGCATCACAAGATAGATAGATAGACAAAATAGTAAAATTATTAGAAAGGGGATGTGAGAAATCCCAAGATACTCAAATATGTAAGATGGGAGAGGTATCACTAATGAGGCTTAAGGAATCCAAAGAAAGTGAAGGAGAGAGAGAGATACCTAAGAGCCAAGAGAGTTGCAAAGAGCATTGTAAGAGCCTAAGAGTGTTGTAGCAAGTTGTAGAGAGTTGTGCAAGCTTGATAGAGTGAGAAAAGAGAAAGAAGAGAATGTCCAAGAGAGAAGCCAAGAAACAATTAGAGAGAAGGTAGAAGAAGAAAATCGATTAAAAGGGTGACTTTAAAGAGAGAAGAGGAGGGAAAAGAAGCTTCTTGAGCCATTAGTAGGCATCCCAATCCATCACTACCAACAAAAGTAGCTAAGTTGTAATGCACTTGAAAAAAATTGTTTGAACATTGAAATGTTGTAGGATGCTAGCATGGCACATGGACATTTGTGTGGCATGCTAGTGTCTAGAAAAATCATGCTACAAAACAACAGGCATGAGAAAAGCAAAAGATTTGATGTAAAGTTGACACATGAGGGTAGCTACTAAAAAGGGGTCTAGAGCATCTTTAGAGGGGAAAAGGCTTATGCAGGGTCTAAAATGAGCCTACTATTAGGAATTGTGTGCATAAAATATAAATTACATGCAAATAAATATTAAATAGAGGAATGAAAAACACAAAAATAATAACAACAAGAGAGAATATTTAACGTGGTTCACCCAAACTTGGGGTAAGTCCACCAAAAGAGAGTCCAATATTATTATCTAGTAAATTAAACCAATTACAACCAGTAATCCTTGTAACTCAATACCACTGCAAATGCTACAATACAATGTCAACAGAAACCCAAACCCTTAGCCTTTATCAAGACTTATGTCAGTTACAAAATTAGGCTTTTTTATGTTGGCCAATAGAAAAAATAACACCGGATGCCTTTATAAAATAATAAAAATTATGAGAGGATTCAGGGGTGCTACCCCTAGACCCCACAAGGGGTGATACCCATTGACCCTTGCTTGGGGGTCTTGCCTCCAAAACCCCATAAGGGGTGCTGCCCCTTGACCTTGTTAAATAATTTGGGGGGAAAATGTGCCGATAAAAGTGGGGAAAATTTAACCTTTGAGTCTGATTAGGCTCCATATACCAACACTTACACTAGTTCTAAGGGAGTGGACACTAAGCTGGATACATGTATGTGAAATTGAAAGCAATGCAATTTTACAACATTAAAATTGGTTGATTATGGTATTAAATTCATTTAAATGATTGGAAGTGTTGCTACCTTCCTTCATTTTCACATCTAACTTGATTTCTTCATCATGAAGACTCTATTAGTACTCAAAGCCCTCTCATACATGATTGTTAATTGGTCTCATAAACCCTTCATTGTCTTCTTGGATGCAACATTAAACAAGATATTATTAGAATAGGAGAGGATGATTGTTGCCACAACCATTTGGTCAAACATATTCCAATCATTATCATATATTTTTTTGGTCTTCTTTGTCTTTCTTTCTAATGTAGTTGAGAGATCATTTTAGATTAAGAGAGATCATACTTGTAGCTTCCAAATACCAAAATTTTTATTAGAAAGTTTTACAATTTTTTCCTCTTTCAAGTTGGAGATTATAATCCCAACTACCCTAGCTCCCTATGTTGAAAAAAAAGTTTATCACTGACATTCTGGTCAAGAATCTGCCATAGTCCTCTCACCTACCTTAATTGCTCATGTTGGTTATTGTTTTCACATTTTGGATTTTTTTGCAAACCTCTATTTAATAGAGACAAATGTAATGTGGCTATTCACTCTTCTCAGAGTTCAGCTCTGTAGAGCTGCACGAATATAATATATATAATCTTTTTTAATCATTTAATATAATCTATGTTAAATATGTGGTTTCCATTTTATTGTGCTCTACCTTCACTCCATCAAAGTGGTATCAAATCCAATGGGAGATGATTGTGGGTTTCAAATAGAGCCAAAAGTGGAAGTCGTTGAAGGAAGGATTTCAGAGGAGGTGAAGTCCAAATCCCCCAATCAGGAAGATTCCCATAGAGCACCAAAGTTACTACAAGAATAGAAATCATCATAGATTTTAGAAAATAAAGTGAAGATTGCAAGGTTATTAGCCACTATAGCAGCTATAGATAAGTGTTGAAATGAGGATCTATATAAAGCAAGTGCAGGAGGTTTGTTTAGGAGGAAGTGTAGAAACTTGAAGCATTGATGAAGGTAGTAGTCAAAGCTTGAAGATCACAAATTGCATCAATTTCTTGGAGCAAAAGGGGGTCATTGTTTGCAATATCTTAGGTATTTGTTTGCTGAAATTACCACACTATTTGTTCACAGAATAAAGAAGATTGTAAACTATGGGAAATCTGAGAACCGCAGATCGTGAAAGAAAGTGGAGTTGCTGCCAAGAATGAGCCATGAGACAAGTGGGAGGAAACACAAAAGAAGAACCTGCAGAAAAGACAAAGGTGTATCTGAATATTTTCAACGAAGTCATGTGAAGAAGACATTAGCCACAATTGATCAAAGAAATTGTTCTTTTTATCAAGAAATTCATTGAAAAGGAGAACAAAGAGTAGTTGTAAAAGTTGATGAAAAGAGAAAATTCCAAGCTGAAAATATGAGATCATAGGATTTTGTAGAAGATGAATAGGTGCAAAAAAATGGATACTTGGTGTGACAAGAGAAACTATGAATTTGTGAAAAATCGCCCAATATTCTAAAGGAAGATTGTAGAATCATTAGTGACCGCTAAAAAAGAGATTCTCCCCAGCTTACAAAAAGAGGAATCACCTGTGTGAAGGTTATGTCATTGACAAAAGTGTTGAGAATAGTTGTTTGGTGAGTCGTGGAGCTTGAGGATATGGAAAGTTATTAGAGTGTTTTGAAGTTGAAGGGTCATATAGTCTCAAAAGACTCTAAGTAGTAGGTAACATAGTCTATTTCTTGTTTGCACTATTGTATGGCTTGTAGTTAGTTTTCTAGATCATAGAAAGTTAAAGGACATTGTGAGTCATTGTTTTTGGTTGAGAGAGAGAAAGTTAAAAGTCTACACAAAAATGTATAGGAGTTGGTAAAAGGTTCATCAGAGGAGGATAGCAGATGTCTGTTATAAAATTATAAGTGAAGCCCTTAATGGATTAAGGAAGTAATATGATTGAATGTCACATGGTTGTGAAAATATAAGTGAACCCCTTAATGGATTAATGAAGAAATATTGTTGAATGTTGTAGCATTTTGTTTCTGTATGAAAGCAATAGACCAATGGATCCCATTAAAACTAGGATCCCCAAGCACCTACAGAGTGACTCAATGGGAGGTGTTGATAAAACAAGTGAATCACACTTGGAGCTACGATGGACTAGTAACCAAGAGGGTAGAGTTCATGGTTAGAGCATCCCCACTATAGCATGGGATTTCCTAGGTTCAATCACTAGATCTAAAATGTTTTAGATGTCACAACATTAGTGAAAGAGACTGAGAATGTAATGAGAATTCGTGGTAGTTGTGATTAAGGTGGAGTGTTGGAGATTATAATCCCAACTACCCCAGCTTTGTATGTCGAGTAGAAGTTTCTCACCGACATTCTAGTTGACTTTGCCATCGACCTCTCACCAACCTTCATTGCTCACATTGGTTATTGTTTTCTTATTCTAGATTGTTTTGCAAACCTCTATTAAATAGAGGCAGATGTAATGTTGTTATTCACTCTTCTTAGAGTCCAGCTCTGTAGCGCTGCAAGGATATAATAAATGTAATATTTTTTGATCATTTAATATAATCTGTGTTAAATATGTGGTTGCCATTTTATTATGCTCTGCCTTCACATCATCATTCCATCTCTTCTCAATCTCCACAACTTCTATGCTCTAATACCAATTGTTGAATTTGAAAATAGTTTGGAATTAACTTTAAATTAATTAGAACAAATAATTAAATAAAAAACATGCAATATAAAAAAATTACATAATGACAACTAGAATTATGTGGTTCACCATTAATGACTAGGTCCATAAGAAACAAGGACATCTTTGTTTTATTATATTCTATTCAACAACTTACAAACTTATGTGTGAATACACATCATTAAAAATATATAAATATATTTTTTCAGAACCCTACACATGAGGAAAATGAAGAGCCACCATGGAAGGAACAAAGGGGAGTCCACAACTGTTGGACTTAAAGTTTAAACAAGCCTCACCATTTTTGATAGTGTGTGTTAAAATATCATAACCATTAAGTGTGAGAATGATCCCCTCATTGATATTTTTATTTTGTTGTGTCACAAATGCATTAAAAGCAGTGTTTTATGCCTCAACTACTTTGGTTAAGGAGTCAATTCATTCTGTGTGGTATGT
Source organism: Sequoia sempervirens (assembly GCA_007258455.2). Lineage (NCBI taxonomy): Eukaryota > Viridiplantae > Streptophyta > Pinopsida > Cupressales > Cupressaceae > Sequoia > Sequoia sempervirens. Next base: position 305,125,955 of record VDFB02270651.1, on the reverse strand, counting down.
TGTGAATCCAACAAGTCTTCCCTTCATAGTACATCCCAGAGATAGAATGTTCAATACAAGGAATTTACTTGTATTGCAATTGTAAAGCCTCTATCATGTTATAAAGTACTAATGATTTAATTCTTCTTCTATGAAAGAATAGATTTTTTTGGGTTTCAATGGGAAGAAATCTGTAGATGCAAAAATTTGAGACTATTATGTATCCATCAAATTTGGCGAGCAAGAGTGATGAAATCTATTAGAGTAGTTGTGATTCATATTACGTAGAAGATAATGTGGTTGCCTCCAACTATAATTCCAGATAAAGAGTTTCCTAGATTTGCTTGTGAAACTCCAATTATATTGTCAAAATACTCTTTGAATAGAAATAGTTGTTGGCTCATACTAATAATATTCTACAATATTGTAAAAAATTAGTTACATGGAAAAAACACTTTGTTTTTGTTGAAGGAAATCCTTAACCTACTTCATTAAGGAAAGTGTACAAATGTAAATATAAGCTTTAAAGCAAGTAACTAGCAAGTTATTTTTTTTCTAAGATTAAAAAAACATATTGATTGTTTGAAGTTTTAATCTAATATAATACCATATAACACTTAACAATGTGTAAAAATTTAAAGGAGAAGGGCAGTCAAGAAAAACATTAAAATATGGTGTTTTGGTGTTTGGAGGGAAACCCCTCATTTGGTGCAATTTAGTTTAGTTACATATTGCTTTTTTAAAAATTTCAATTCATTACTTTCACATTTCAATAAATTTAATCTAGACAATATTTTTATTATAATAAAAATATTAGTGGAAAACACCTTAGTAATAATTTTTCACAAAATTATATAATCAAAATTATGTTTTTTAGTTTTTTGTTTATAGATATTTTGTTTTTCACAACTTGTTATAATTCAATTATAATGATTGTATAAATAAATTATGTGAAAATTTTAAATCAATATTTCTTATGACATTATTGATCTAATCTTTCTCTTCATACTAAAACTTGATTTTAAAATTCTCACATAAATATTTTGTTTTTCAAAAAAAAATTAGTCGAACTATAATTCTACCAAAATTTTAATATAAAAGCCAAAAAATTAAAATAATACAATCAAGTAGATTAAATCAGGTATGAAGGGAAAGATTCAAAAAAAATCAAAGAGAAAAGCTTATTTAAATAAGCCAAGACATTTTCACAACAATAGACAAATGATGTATCATTAGTGTGGAAGAAACACCCATTACATGATGAAGATTTAAATAGAACAAAATACAGGTTCACATTCTTTCTACCACCTTTCTATAGATCATGTTCTATTATCAGAGGATTTTTTATTTTTCCTAGAAACCCTATAGTAGGACTAAATCACCCCACCTGGCATATGAGTCCCATTCCAATCTAAGATAACAATTTATAGGGTTTACAGACCTTGTTTGGCCTCTCCACTCCTCCACACACTTTTTTTTTTATTTTGTTTGTCAATTTGATTTCATGCTTTAAAGTTTCTAGGGTTTGTGCATTAGTTTTTACATTTCTCCTTTGAAGCTTCATCTAATGGTGAACCCTCATCAAATTACACTAGGAACCGACTAGCCATCCCTCAATTGATTCACATGGTTAAGGGATCTAGGTTTCTTAATGAACTAAAGTGTGTAATAGGTCTAATTCCATCTCCGAAAAGGTGAAACACCCATTTCCCTTGTGTTCATGATAATAGCTATACATAATTGGCTCAAGATAAAAAGAATCCTCGTTGACAATGGCTTTTCCCTTAATGTGTGTAGTGTATCCCTTTTGGATAAGCTTGGCATGGATAAATAAAAAATTTGACTTGAATCTTTATCTATTAAGGGATTTGACAATGTAAGAAAACAATTGCTTGGTGTGATCACCTTTCCTATTACAACTAGAAAGACTACATTAGAAACACTGATCCATGTTATGCCTCATGATCTTACATATAATTTCTTTTAGGAAGACCATGTATTCATGCAATGAATGGGGTGCCTTCTACTCATCAGTGTACAATGAATTATATTTACAACAACAAAGTGTGCATACTTGAAGCTGACCATGACCCAAACAATTGTTTGAACATTGAGAAAGGCAAGGAAAACCCTTTGAAAACATTAGCACCAACTACACAAGTAGAACCTATGCAACATAAAGACAAATAAAAGCATATTTAGGAATTCACAAAGAAATTAGAAGATGCTTGCAGTTCCTTAGATTTCACATCATTCATGGGTGAATATGAGATCATCAAAAAAGATTCAAAAAAGGGTAAAGAAAAAGTAAAAATATGATGGGTATGTGGCTGACGACTTTCTTTTTACCCAAAATTGATGAAATGAAAAGGGGCTTTAAAGGAGATTCTAGGATTTCCACCAATATAAATTATGCTTTACTTTGAATTTAATAAGTAATTATTATTCATTTTCTATTCTAATTACGACTAAAGTCTTGATTGATAGGTTGATTGAAAAACATCTATAGCTTTCAAACAGTATCAATTTTTTTGAATCCAAAACATGTGCCACATTCTATGCTTTGCATACTATAGGATTACAAAAAGAAAAATTGAATTTAATGAAGTTTTGACCAAGTTAAGGTGGTCAGACATACGAGTTTTTATATTTTTTAAAAGTTGTAATAAAAAAATTCATAATTAATTATTTACTAGGAATTTTTTTTAATAAAATATGCATCACATCGGGACATGACTCTACTTATATCTAAAATATTATAAAAAAATATTATCATTTTATTGTGGTTAGGGTGGTCAGACAGACACCTACTTAGTTTTTCCCTAAAATCTAAGTACTATTGCATTGAAATTTCAAATTTTCACCAAATAGATTTTTTTTGTTTTAAAACCTAGTATTTTAGAAACTAAATTCAATTTGCTACAGATTCTATTCTTACATTTTTTGAAATAATATAGATAACTTATTCAAACTTTTATGTCAAGTTTCCTAACTCTGATTTCTATGAATTTTTTGCCACTTAAGGGCCTGTTTTTCCATGATGATCCTACACATACCCTAATACCAACACAAAATTTAGAAAACCCGTCAAAAGCCTCCACCTCAACGACATTAGAAGAAAAAATAAATTATACAACACTTTTTGATGGAGCTGATTATCAAAAACCACTTCCTAAAGAAATGAAAAAGCTTTATGGAAAAAGTTACAAACTTATGAAACAACTTGGGTATAGTGGAAAAGGATGTGGTGCTAGAGAATAAGGTATATGTGTCCTTATAGAGCCTCACATGCAAGAAAATACAAGTGGTCTTGGTTTTTTTCCTTCGAAAGAAACAACCAAGCCTTCACTTAATGTAAACATTCTTATGAAAGATCCTTCTAAACTGACTTTAACATTAGTGCATCCTGAACTCATAGAAATTAGTGGTCTTGGTTCTTTTCCTTGGAAATAAATTAAAGAAAAAAAGAACTTTCTTAATATCAATTTCATCATGCAAAACACTAATGATTCAAATTTGTTAGATTTTACACCTTCCTTTAAAGAAGAGTACAAAATCTCACAATCTAAAGAGTCTTGTGTATGTATGACATCTTATACTAAGCAAGAGACATCTTTGTCATATAATAAAGGACCATCTTCTATTATGGATCAATAGATTATTTTGTCGAGACTTCTACAATATCATTTGATATCCCTCCTGTGAACCCTAAATCTTCATTTACTTCAAACAATGACAACAATTAGATTAGTTAGTCAATTTAAAACAAGAAAACCCAACATTCCTATGAAATACTTAATCATGTTAGAGTATGAAAACTAGATAAATAGAACAAAAACAACTAAATGAAAGCACATGAAAACATGACCAAACCCTATCCCATAGTGGATTGGTGCTTTGATGTGGAAAGAATCCTTTTCGCAATCCTCGATAAGCTCCTATCCAGGTTGGTTGTGGATTCAAATGGCTGAGATTGTGGAGAAGATTGTTGAGGATTAATACAATAGAGGATGCCTCTATTTATAAGAAAGTATGATGGGCGTTTGAAAAATATGGAGGATGTGGGACAAAACATGAGCCAATAACAAGATGCCACTTGTCAACATGTCAATGGAGGAAGGTTGTGCACATTTTGGTTATTGTGCATAATAATTGCTATTAGGTTCAAATTTGAAATTTGAAAGTTAGCTTGTTGGAGGGAGAAGAAAGAGTCTTAAATGCTAAGTGGGAGACATGTAAGAGACAATGTAAGAAGAGTTAATTCCATGTTGGAGGACAAGACATTTGGGAGGAAGATTTTAAATGAAGGAATATTCCACTTGAGATGCCCTTTTTGAATGAAAAGGAGGAATTAATAAATCAATTAAATTTATTTAGTTGCACAAGTTACAAAATCTAAAGAATTGGAGGGATTAGGATTAGCATTAATCATGATTTGATTAATTAAGATGAAGATTAGCTAATTTTGACTTTTGACTTAGATACTTGGATTTATTTAAATAAAATGGGAGGAAATTGATGCATTAGTAATTTAATTAAATAAATTTGATTTATTTAATTAAATGAGGAACATTTGAAGATAATTAAATAAAATTGATTTAGTTAATTTAAGAAGGATGACTTAAGATTTCATTAAACAAAAGATTATTTATTTAATTAAAGAGGGAAAATGATGAATTTTAATAAGATGAAGATGATTAAAATGGTTAGGATATGGATAATTAAGGATATAATGAAATTAGTTAATCTGGATTAGATACATGTATATTTTACGTTTCTACATTTTTCCCCTCTTTGAAGCAATATACTTACTGTGTTTAAAGAATAATCTTGCTGTAGTCAAAATTCAAAAAAATTCTTAATTTTTTGGATGCCTCGGAGGAAAGAAGTATACTGGTACATTGCACCCTCGAGAGATCGAGTGAAAAGATTCTATTTGAGGGTCCATCTCACGACAAATAGGTTCAATATGGACATATGGATGGTTTTGATGATGATTCAAATGAGATAGTTTTAAGATGCTTAGAATAACCAATCTATATTATCATAAACAACTTAAAATGATGATGTACTACATGTGAGATGGATGAGATGGATGATGTGATATGCTATTATTATGAGATTTATGTATGCTAATGATTTGTGGATGTAGGATGGATGCACTGGTGATGATGATTAACTAACATGACATGATGTTAGCACAAAAAAGAAGAAATGAGATCATGACAAGAGGATTCAACAAGCTAGATTTATTAGAGATGATGCTGATGATGATGATTTTCTTATCAGGGATTAGGACTTTAAAATGGATACTTACCTTATGTTTGATAACACACATAGGCACGATGCATCAAGGTATAAAGAACTAGGATGGAATTGCACCTAGTGTGAGGGACTTTGACTTGAAAATCAGATAGGAGTACTCTTGTTCACACCTGACATACGAAACCTCATTTAAAATGCAGTTCAAAGATTTCAAACATCTCAGAATAAAACATAGAAAGGAAAGCCTTCCTATGTGATCAACAAGACACCTAAAACACCCTCTCTACAAACCAAACAAAGTACACATGACCAAGTTTATATTACAAGAATATCCAATATGCACAACGGATGAAAATATAATGATCATGTCCCATTCCTTTATCTCTAAATTGCTTTGATTAGACATCATCGAGAGGTCATTGGAATGAGTGCAATAAGATAAATCAAAAATAAAATATCAAGCACACAAACAAGTCAATGTTCTCCATACCTATAGCCAAAGGGATTTGTTTTGTTTAGGATAAGAACTAAAATTATTGCCAATAGATAATTCCTATTGTAGGAAGGATACATCCTGGGACATGTTAGTGGATGGTGACACATCATTTTGTTTATCCAATGTTTTTTTTCCAATGGATAATGCCCATTGTAGGAAGGATGCATCCTACGACATGTTAGTGGATGGTGGAAAGTTGATAGGTTGTTCAAAATGTTGTTGATATAAGGTTGAATGACATGTTTGTGGATGATCAAGAGTTTGATTTTGCATTTAAAAGTTTGTTGTTTCGATTTTGATTTTACGTTTGAAGTTTGCTTTTTCTGATTCTTGTGGTTGTTTTCATTTGTATTGCCAAAGGATGAAGGTGACGATTATTTTATTATGGATGATTGATTATTACGAGTGAAACAAAATGGGACACGTTGATTTTTTCAAATATTTGGATGTTTCTAATGTTTTTGAAATGTTCTGAGGTTGTTTTTGGTATTTTCAGGAGTTTACAAATGTTTTGATTTTCAAAATTTTAAATGTTTTGTGTTTTTTCTAAGATTTTATGAATTTTTAGGATTTTGGTGTTTGTTGAATGTTTTTGTGTTTTTGTGTCTCAGGGGATGATCAAGGATTAGCCTTTCCTATGTTTAAGCTCAGAGACGACGTAGTTCAGATACCATGTTTTTGAATTTTTCTATTTTTATGAATGTTTTTTGGATTTTCACATGATTTTGACAATTTGGATAGGATATGTGTGACGATATCAATTCTTTATTTTGGGATTTTATTGAAAACCAACCTAAGGTTGATTGATTGGATTGATGGATTGATGATGATGACATTGTTGAGGATGCACAACAATGCAAAGATAGTGTTAAGCAACACAAGGATTAGGATGGATATCCCAAGATGATAGGGGATTGATGAAGATAACATTGTTGAGGATGCACAACAATACAAGGATAGTGTTAAGCAACATGAGGATTGGGAAGGATCTCCAAAGATGATGATGGATTGATTGGATTTGATTGATCAAGATCCATGATAATAACATTGTTGAGGATACGCAACAACACAAGGATATTTGTTAAGAAATATAAGGATTGGGAAGGATATCCCAAGATGATGATGGATTGATTGGATTTGATTAATCAAGATTTTGAAGGTTGGTTTGGAACATATTTTTTTGAATGATTTGATGTGATGTTGACGTGCAAATTAGATGCAACTGATATTGATTATTTGGATCGATGTTCAATTAAAGATAAAGCTTGATAAGGAACATCTTCTTGTTAAAACATGCCATGGGCTAGTGATTTGGATTCTTGCTCACAAGTGGTTTGACCAATTTTATTTCGCATTTTCCAATGTTTAGATCACCACATAAGTTGGAGGATGTATGTCAATATTTATTCTCGAAGCAAGATGTAGATATCTGACCCTAGTATCTAGCAATATATGGAATTCCATGGATGGATGCTTGGATAGATGTATGGATGGAGGGATATGGATTATCTTACGATAAGATAAGGTGTCCATATAAATAATGCTCATTTGGATAATGTTTCATGGCTCATATAATGTTAGATAGGATCAGATCAATTAAAAAGACCCATGTCAAGATGTTTTCCACAAGCAAGTGCAAAGTGTGGACCAAAATTTTTCAAGATCAAGATAACTTGGAAGATGGATGCAAATATATTGAAATGGATAGGATAAACGGTTCATGGATGAATGGAGTTATTATGGATAAGATGGATGGAATGCTAGATTTATTATGGATGGGATGAGATGCTTCCACCTGAAGTGGAACACATAAATGCTTGATTCTACACATGATGCATGTTTGCCAAGTTTTCATCATGGTACCTACCCAAAGCACCACCATAGTGGTTTTCACTAGAGGATGATTTTTATTTTTAATATTTTCATGATTTTTTTGAATATTTTTTTTATATTTTTCTGTTAAATATTTTAAGCTCATGTTGAACCACCTAGCGGTGTCAATGTAGATTTATTTGTCACAATATGCCATCTATATCCTGCTTGAAGAAGCTTCTTTACCAAGATACATGCACTTGAATACCACTTTTGAGAGTCTTGATTTGCTTTGTTGATATTGGAGTTAACCTTGTTTTTGTGCTCACATTATGATAGGATGCCTTCTAAATCCTTATGATAAAGGGTGGATGCCAGTACATGGTCAATGTAAGAATTGGATATCATGCATGGAGGCATGGATGGAGTGTGTTTATGAATAAAAGATGGATTGGTTGAAAGCTTGGAACCCTTGACCCTCCAAACTTGGGAAGATGAGCAATAATGGGTGGATACAAAAGTGTGCATGGAATTAGGACCAACCACTTGATATACTTTTTACGTTGCTTGAGAAGCCTACTTTTTCCTTTGTGGACATCTTTGATGGATACTTTTCCCTTTTTTATTTTTCCCCATAGTTTCTTTGACTAATGGAATTTGATAGGGATAATATTTCTTTGTATTTTTTGGTATCCACATGTATTTGATTTGTGCATTGTGTTTCTTATCTTCTATTTCTTTTATAATTTTATTTGTGCTTTGATTCAAATCTTTCTTTTGATGTTGGTCCCAATTCATGGATGGCGTGATGGGTGGATGAAGATTCATGACATGGCTGATTATAGTATTGACATTAGTTTCATCATGAGGATTGTTCGTGCTCCCTATGCTAATGTTTGCTTGAGACATAGCTTTCCTAAGTGTGGTGGTAGTAGCACCTTTGTTCCTTGATTCTTCCTATTTTTAGATGTCTTGTTTAGTGAGCACTCTATGATAAATGACCACTGCCAATGATGTTATTTCAATTTGATGTTTTGCTAACTCTGAAATATCCTATTATTTCTTACTTGTTTCCTTGAGTGGATAATTCTAGATATTTTCATATATGATGTCCTCAATTCATATTTTGGATATATTTGATTCTAGTGATGATAGCTCAACCTAACTGTATGAATCAATAACCTACTCTTTTTGTGTAATAATGTCAGGAGTAAAGGAATCATGTTCTAAATGAAGATCATCTACATGTCCATTCACAAGAAGCATCTCATGGGTAGATGGAGGAGTATGTGCTATGTGGATATGATTATCATTTGCTGCATTTGTGGGTGTGTGCAGGATCATGATGGGCCAAAAAGTGGCAATATGATGGATATTTGTAGGGTATGTGGCTGACAACTCTTTTTAACCCAAAATTGATGAAACAAAAGGGTTTTTAAAGGAGATTCTTAGCTTTCCACTAATATAAATTATCCTTTACTTTGAATTTAATAAATAATTATTATTCATTTTCTATTTGAATTACGACTAAAGCCCTAATTGATATGCTGATTGAAAAACATATATAGCTTTCAAACAATATCACATTTTTTGAATCCAAAACATGTGTCACATTGTATGCTTCACATACTATAGGATTAAAAAATTAAAATTGAATTTCGTGAAGTTTTGACCAAGTTAAGGTGGTTAGACATACGATTTTTTATATTTTTTAAAATTTGTAATAAAAAAATTATAATTAATTATTTACTTGGAAAAAAATTACAAAAAAATATGCATAAAGAGTCCTCTACTTATATCTAAAATCTTATAAAAATACTATCATTTTATTGTGGTTAGGTGGTTAGACCGACACCCACTTCTTATTTTTCCCTAAAATTTAAGTACTATTGCATTGAAATTTCAAATTTTCACCAAATAGATTTCTTTGTTTTTAAAATAAACCTAGTATTTTAGAAACTACATTCAATTTTCTATAGATTCTATTCTTACATATTTTTGAAATAATATAGATAACTTATTCAAATTTTTACATCAAGTTGTCTAACTCTAATTTTTCTGAATTTTTTGCCACTTACGGGCCTATTTTTTCTATAATGATCCTACACATACCCTTGTATAGATAGGAGAGTGTCCATTAGATGATTGTAGTATCTTGAAGTTACAAATTCTTTATCTTGAATGATTTCATAATCTCTTTTGACATGCTTTGGATCATGTTCTTTACATGGGGCAGTTTCAAAGGATGGATTTCTTGGTTCTTAGATGTCTTCATTGGACATGGGAAGTAGCTCAATATCCTCTTAATCTTTGAGCAGACTTGGATCAAATGTTGAGTTGAGGATTATTTTAGTATCTATAACCATGAGGTCAAAGGATGTCAATATATCTTGGGAAGGAACATTACTAGACTTTGGTGAAAGATGTTGATCATGCTTTGGAATAAATTCTTGAGATATGTCCTCTAACTCATAAGGTGATGTAGAGACATTTTCAACATGATCATAGGTCAATGGGTCATGGATTATGTCAATAGGATCAAACAATTCTAACACTCCTTGAAATAGATCACTAAAAAGTGGCTCTTGATGTATGGTGAGTTGATCATCGGATGGGGTAGAAACATCTTCAATGTGCTCATTAATGGAGAGATCTTGAACATTATTCTCAAAAATTGTGGCAGAGAGATTGTGAATGTCTTCAACCATAAGGTCAAGTGATGTTGGAATTTCTTTAATTGGATCATTGTTGGGTATTGTTGGTGTATTTTTATCATGATTGAAAAGTGACTCTTGATATATGTTGATTTTATCTTTGGATGAGATAGAAACATCTTCAAGTTTCTCATTGATGCATAGATCTTGATTATTATTTTCAACAATTGTGGTGGGGAGATTGTCAATGTTATTATTAGTTGTTGAATCTTCACCATTGTCCCCAATAGTTATTATTTTTTTATCAATAAGGTCTCAGATGATATTTTTGAGTCAAATATAATCTGATGTTGTGTGTCCCTTGATTCTATGGAAATCACAAAGGTTATTTTCATTATACCATGGTGGTTTCACTAAGGTCTCTTGATCAATTTCATAGGTTGGAATTGTGATGGGTTTTTCCTACACCAACTGTTGCATGATCGATTCAATTGGTTTCCCAAGTGGTGTGAATTTTTGTTTGTTACCTTCTGAGATTTGTACTTTAAATTTACCTTGTGGCAATTGATTTTGGAGATGCGGTTATTGATCTTTGAGATGTGGTGATTGATCTTCAAGATGTGGGGGTTGGATTTGTCGATGTGGTCAATCTTGATATCTAACTTCTTGATATTAGAGATATTGTTCTTGATGTGGTTGTGGACACAACTCAATGCTTTGATGACATGGTTTAACCAATGGAAGAGTGTATTGATTTTGGAGTGGAGATGTGTCTTGGCGAAATGAGTCAATTATTTTGGAAAGTGAAGCAATTTGATCTCATAAAATTTATTTTTCATTTTGATCTTGACTCCCTTGATATAGTTGATTTGGATTTTGTTCAAGTAGATTTGGAATGTACACTTGTGGTGTTTGCATGGGGTCATGGAAAAATTGATTTTGGATAATAATCTGATTTTGGATGATGTTTGTATTTGGAATTATAAGTTGAAATTTAACATTTTTGTGGTTGGGAACCATATTGCCTTGATTTAGGTAACTTTTATTTTGCATGGTGTTACCTTGACTTGGATCAATACATGTAGTTGTTAACATCTTGTTTGGAACTTGAACAACATTCATATGATTTGCAAACATATCCATCCCAAAGTTTACCAAGTGTGGACTTAAAATATTCATGTTTGGTAAACTTGTACTTGGTATATTCACATTTGGCATGTATGGATTTTGTGGGCTAATGTTGTTTTCTTGAAGATTCATGCATTGATTGTTTGGGTGATAGATTTGTAGGTTTGGAATTTTATTTAAATCTACCATAGGGAAAGGTGTTCCAGAATTTATATTGGTCATAGTCACATTTTTTGTACCATTGAGGTTTGTAGGAGATAATGATCCCATGCACGGATTGTATAAATCTGACTTTTGATAATCAATCGGCATTGTAAGGCTTTGATAGTTCAGTGGATTTAGAACACTCATGATGTATAGAGAAATTTTATATTCCATTTTTTCTTATGTTTTTACCTTGTTGCAAAAGTAACCTCTAAGGTGTTTAGGACCAATGATGAGATGAAGGATGAAAGAGGTGAATGATATGGGCATCGAACATTTTAGGAACTTTGGATCAATGCTAGACTTAGGGTTTGTTTTTTATTGGTTTGATTTGGATAATGAAATTGTAAAACCCTAAGATGTTAGATGTTATCTTAGGATAAAATATTTCAAAGGTGTGTTGATTTAACTAGAGGTATGAGAAAGGATGCATTCCCATACTCCTAACTGAACAAGGTGATTTTGATTTTGATGATTTACCAAAGTCTAAAAAGATGTTTCCAAATATCTAAAGTTGTTTGTGGGATGAGATGATAAATTTTTGGAATGGATGAATTGTTTGATTTGATCCTAAATGAATCTAAGAGGGACTTGTTTACAAGACCAAGATATTCAAGAACCTGATTTTCCCAAAAGGAAATAGTTCAAACCAAAAGACCATTGTTTGCCTGAAAACCATATGACCAAAAGATACCAAGCACATGTGTGGGGTCCAATTGTTTCTTAACTTTGCTTAATGAGTTCTTTTTACCACAATCACTCTCTTGATTAGCTTTTCAAACTAAATGTCCAATGTCTTAACTTCTTGTCATCCCACAAAGTATATTGTGTGGAAATTAAGGAAATCAAGCCAAAGCTTTCCTATTGTTGACTTTAGCAAGAAGATTGAGATATAAATTCAAATGCTTAGAAACATCTAAGGATAGAATCCCTAGGGCAAGAAATATCACTTAAATTTTTTCAAAGATATTTTCATCCTATAGGGTTTGAAATTTTATGACAATGTTGAATGTTTATTTTCCCAATGTTTACAATCAAGCAAATTATTTTGTTTTCAAAAACATGCAAAACCCTATGGATATGAAAGACTGTATTTGTTGAATCCCAACTTGGACAAGTCTAGCTATGCATACTTTTAGCATATGGTTAGATGCTTGACCCCACTGGCTCCCCTCCATGACACTCACTTATACAGGGCTGCCAAGCATCAATACCTATGAAACTCCCATGGCATACTTTCCATCTCTACTAAAAGTTGTAAAAGTGTGGGGTGGCTTTAGAACAACCGTTCTTGCACCAACAAATAGATCAAGGATTTTGGCCTTTTCTAAACAAGGGTTTTAATGCGGGCATTCCATTCATGGTGGATAATCCATGCGGTGAGAGACAATTTCTTCCCTTCTCGTCGGAACCATCATCATGATACTGGCCTTTGTTCTAGTACCCACACTTATATATTGGTTGGAAGTCACTAGCTTCAGCATGTTGTCGGTTGGGTTGTTCCCTTGGGTGATTACTTTTTCCCACAAGGAAGGCCCTCCAAGATAACAAAAAGCAAGCAAACATACCTATAATTTGATCGATATTTGTTGCAAAACAAAGAGAGAATACATGCAATATGTTCCACTCACACTTGCAAGATTTGTTCAATTTTTAATCCCAAATGAAATGTGGAGGCAATAACTTTACCCAACTTTAAATTGCCAAAAAAAATTTTGATTCTCAAGATCACCATGAGGTGTGAGAGAAGTGCATACATCTTTTTCATGGTATTATTTTGGATAAGTGATTACAAGACAAAGAAGCACATATTCACTTTATCCTTTCAAAGCGAGAGTGAATTATTTTTAAGCACGAAAGGAAATGTGAGATTTTGATTATTCAATTGTTAGAACCCAAAATTAAAGTCTAGTCAATTTCTAATGTTCAGTTTTAGCTAACTTTGAAAAAAATCAATCAATGATTAATTTTAAACCCAGGTTGATCTAGTTGGTCTAAAACAAAAAACAAAATCAAGAGTGAAAGACCTAGGCTATTACAATAAGCATTTAAAAATTATTTTTCCAAGTTCAAGTGCCCAATGTTTGAACTCAAATCTATCTAGATTTATCCACCTAGATGAGAAGTAGATCAAATTTATAGTTAAGCATGAAAAAATGATCGATAAACTCCACCTTAGAAATCTGCACCCAACAACTTTAAGTTAGCAAAACAAAATCAATCATAAATCAACAAATTTATATAAATTCAAATAGAAAATTATTTTTCCCTTTTTTATATGTAAAGTATAGTGGCCAAATTGCAACATCAAAATCCCATCATATCAAGCATGAATCCCATCTTCATAGACAACACAATAATTGTAATCAAATTAAATGCAAGTTGCAGAAATTTTCCACTGCGACGTTAATCTACATAGATAAGCATTTTAGATCTGAAAAATCCTACTAGACTTGTATTTTGTCATTAAAAATCAGCACAAGGCTCAACAAACATAAAAGCCTATCAAATTTTGTCCACTACTATATGTGCCAGATTTTGCTTTAAACCCATTTCTCTAAAATTCCATTAAGATAACAACTTCAATGTTGAGAAAGTATATGAAGTACATTTGATTAAGACAATAATATAGCCATAAGAGGACCCAAGTTGATTAAGACAACATAACATCTAGATAAGAAGTATTTTCTCTAAAGACCTAGTTACGCAAGCTTGTCAGAGAATTGAAGAATGCAAATTTAATGACAAGTAGTCAATCACCATACCAAGAAGCAACTTTAAAGAAAAAATATTAAATTCAAGAACTACAAGTTGTAGTAGTCGTTAGGCGCCATCACTAGCTTAGCATAATACCACCATTGATTCATGAAATGACCTCTATGTTGTAGGATCTTGAGTGCATGAATTGTATCTTTCAATGCTTATACTATTAGGAATAATCATGAATAATAGAAAGATCTAAACAGAGGTGACAATCGCTACAATAATCCTACAAGACCATTCTCACTCATCCATAATGCTGATGAACAATCCTTAAAAGAATTCCCTGTGCTTTCTGTGTTTTCCACATTTGCTACTACTACCTTCGGCATAGATAAGTTTGTAAGAGAAAACATTAAATTCCTTCCTTGGAAATTTTTTTTGATTTTTTTTTTTTTAGTCAAGGGAAATTGGGTATGAATTTGTAAAGCATGCAATTTTGTTATTGGTTCCAGAATGAGGTATTTCAACCAAAGGTTGAGCTGGTATGTAACAATAGGAATGTAACATAGAAGTACATTGAGCCATACAAAGATTATATTTGTAATACTTTGGTTATATAGATTCCACAAAATAAGACATGAGGAATGTATTACTGGTTGTAGTGGTAACTCATAAGATTGACACTGCTCAAAAAGAAAAAAACCACAAATGTTCAGCTCAAAACATCAATAGTTCCACAAAGTTTTACTCAGGACATTTATACTTTCATAAGGTATTGATCAATGCAGGGTATTTATCAATGCATGAATTCTCACAAAGTTAGAAAAAATACGATGGGAATTTTGTTGAAAAACTAATTTTCCTCCTAAATTTGAGACCCACATAAGAAAAAAGAAACTAGAATTGTTATAGAAAATCATACCCACAAAGAGTTATTATTTAAATACAAAAAAGGAGATTAAACCATGCCCAAAGAAGAGTCATACTAGCATTGGTACTAAAAATCATAATCACATGCATTGATGGTTTCACCGAGGAAAAACGTTCCCTACCTACAGTATCGACTATCTCTTTTTGGAAGACTATGTTGATGAAGGAAAACATAGTTTGGAAGATAGTATGATTGATGTAGACTGAAAGATTATAATAATCTATTAAAGTGAATGTATTAGAGAAAATCAAGAGCTGAAATGAGTTAAAAATAGAAAATCCGACCTCTAGAATGATTTGCACCAAAAAATATTATGTAGATTTGAATTTTTTTTATGAGCAGGAAAAAAAAACGTCTTTACTTTCCAATCTTAGGAAAGTTGACTCTGTCAGAAAGATACAAACTATTCATATGAAGAACCATATTCAAACTGAGTTCTACTTCCATCGTCAAAATTTATTATGCTCGACCTACTACAAGAGACGTCTCAACAAAGATATTAGCATACATTGAATATCTAAGAGATACAAAATCAAGACTAGTTAGAGATTAACATTGAATGGTGGGTGCCAAAATTTGAACCTTAAATTTGCATTTTCTTCAAACAATGATCACAATTAGCTTAGTTAGTCAATTTGAAATAAGAAAGCCCAAGATTCCTATGAAATATTTAATCATGTTAAAATATGCAAAATAGATAAATAAAACAAAAAAAACTAAATGAAAGCACATGAAAACATGATCAAACCTTATCCCATAGTGCATTGGTGCTTCATTGATGTGGAAATAAGATCTTTCCCAATCCTTGATAAGCTCTTGGTTGATGGATGTGGATTCAAATGACTAAGATTGTGTAGAGGATTGTGGAGGATTAATACAATACAGGAAGCCTCTATTTATAAGAAAGTATGATGGAGGATTGAAGAACATGGAGGATGTGGGACAAAACATGAGCCAATAATAAGAATCCACTTGTCAACATGTCAATGGAGGAAGGTAGTGCACAATTTTGGTCATTATGCATGATAAATTCTATTAGGTTCAAATTTGAAATTTGAAAGTTGGCTTGTTGGAGGGAGAAGAAAGAGTCTTAAATGCCAAGTGGGAGACATGTAAGAGACAATGTAAGAAGAGTTAATGCAATGTTGGAGGAAAAGACATAAATTTGGGAGGGAGTTTTGAAATGGATAAATATTCCACTTCAGATGCCCTTTTTGAATGAAAAGGAGGAATTAATAAATCAATTAAATTGATTTATTTGCACAAGTTGCAAAATATAGAGAATTCGAGTGATTAGGATTAGCATTAATCATGCTTTGATTAATTAAGATGGAGATTAGCTGATTTTCACTTTTGACTTAGATACTTAGATTTATTTAAATCAAATGGGAGGAAATTGATCCATTAGTAATTTAATTAAATAAATTTTATTTATTTAATTAAATGAGGAACATTTTAAGATAATTAAATAAAATTGATTTATTTAATTTAAGAAGGATTTCTTAAGATTTAATTAAAAAAAAGATGATTTATTTAATTAAAGAGGGAAAATGATGAATTTTAATTAGATGAAGATGATTAAAATGGTTAGGAGAGGGATAATTAAGGATGAAATGAAATTAGTGAATCTGGATTAGATACATGTATATTTTACGTGTCTACAGCTCCCTCCAAGAACACAAAATAAATTTTACTACAAGAGTTCATTTTGTGCATATCATAGAGTTCATTGTAATTATACTAATAATGTAAGTCTTCAAGTAACAAAATTCAATAACTTAAGGACTGTGATTCTCTTCCTTATGTTGAAGCACCTTATTCCTCTAATTGATACTGATTTTCACTCTAGCATGTTTCTCATCAATCATTTTTGCTCATCCTTGTCCTACACTAAGTGAGGGAAAGGGGTTAGGTAGCCTTGTCCTTGTATGTGACTTATTGTTGTCTCTTTTGGCTAGTTGACCACCTTTCATTTATATATAAGATCAAGCTTGGGATGTGGATGACATGCCTTAAGGTGGTTTGCATGTGACATACTGAGTTTTGGGGGAAACCCCCATTTTATGACGTAGCTTATTGGAAACATATGACTTGGCATAGGGCTTTCCTAGTAAGCTCTCATGTCTTCTTCTACTTCAAATCACTTTTTCATAGTAATGGTGTTAGAAACCACTTTAAATTGGGGCCATACATCAGCACTCATGTTTCACTGTGTTGTTTTCTTTATTCTTACGATGCATCCTTTTCTTGGTGGTGTCATTAGGCTTGATATCCTCTGAGAGCATGATGTTTCCTTGACTTTTCCTCTCTTAGAGACATTAGGAACAATTCTCTCTAAGAACTAAGAAAAATCCCTTTTAACACACCTTACACTATTTTGTATATACAACATCGGTTATATGGCCACCTTACATAATGGGTATGTCCAGGATCATGATGGGTGAAAAAGTGGCAATAAGACATGGGTATTGTGGCTGATGAATTTTTTTATCCAAAATTGATGAAACAAAAAGGGTTTTTAAAGGAGATTCTCAACTTTCCACCAATATAAATTATGCTTTACAATGAATTTAATAAGTAATTATTATTCATTTTCTATTCAAATTCTGACTAAAGTCCTGATTGATAGACTGATTGAAAAACATCTATAGCTTTCAAACGGTATCACATTTTTTAAATCCAAAACATGTGTCACATTCTATGCTTCACATACTATAGAATTAAAAAAGGAAAAAAAGAATTTAATGAGGTTTTGACGAAGTTAAGGTGGTCAAACATATGATTTTTTTTTTCTTTCTAAAATTTGTAATAAAAAATTCATAATTAATTATTTAGGTAGAAAAAAATTACAGAAAAAATATGCATCACATTGGGACATGAGTCCTCTACTTATATCTAAAATATTATAAAAGAATATTATCATTTTATTGTGGTAGGCTAGTTAGACAGAAACCTACTTATTTTTTCCCTAAAATTTAAGTACTACTGCATTGAAATTTATAGTTTTCACCAAATAGATTTTTTTTTTTTTTTTAACAAACCTAATAGTTTAGAAACTACATTCAATTTTCTACAGATTATATTCTTACATATTTTTGAAATAATATAGATATTTTATTCAAATTTTTATGTCAAGTTGCCTAACTTTGATTTTTCTAATTTTTTTTCCACTTAAGGGCCTATTTTTCCATGATGATCCTACACATACCCTAATCCACTTTGCTTTCCTCTGTAGCCATCTTTTTTGTTCACTGGTTTCAACCATACAAAGATTTTCTTTCCTCATGAAGCTTGAATTTTATTATTGTGTAGCACCTTGTCAAATTTATCATGAAGTATAGCTTTGGTATGGTTAATGTATGATGAGAATGGTGCAAGAGCACCTTATGCTTTTTTTTGTCTCCAATGAGAGTTTTGTAAAATTTGTATTGTCACCAAGGAAAACATGTAAAAAAGGGTCATGTGTGGTCATATGTAATGTATTTAAAGAATTAAATAGGTCATTAGGTGAATAAAGAAATGATATGCAAAAGTTGTCTTTTATGACAAAAGTTGCCAATTATGTAAAAATGTAAAAAGTGCAAAAAACCAGGCAAATGAAAAGTCTTTGTGGGAAAAATGAAGGGATGGGTCGGTAAAATAAGTTGAAAAGGTAGTTAATGGTTGGTAAAAATCTATATAAGCATTTGTAATGAGAGAAAAAGATCATTCATTGTAATCTTGAAGATTTCTAATAAATAAAGTACCTTGTACATAGAATACAATGCTTTCTTTATTTTATTTTTTAGTTTTTTATAGCCTACACATTATCTTTAGGCACTAATTTTTTTTGTTTCAAGCAACACAGAGAATTAAATTTCATACACGTCCATTTAGGAGGGATTTTATTGAATAGAACATTGGTTTGAGTCCATTTATTATAGTTTGGTCTGAAGCCCTCAATATTGGGGTTTGAGAGTCTAACAAGTTTGTAATGGCTACTCCACCAAATTAGTCCCTATAGATCATTGGAGTAGGTTAGGTTAGAATTTTTTGAGGTGTTTATGTTGAAATGTGAAGGGGAAGATGAAATTACAGCTTGGAGGCTATTGTCCTTACAAAAATACTGAGTTTTCCTCATGAAAGTAGATGGTTACAAGTTGGTATTTATGGAAAGATCATTCAATGAGGTTGGGAGTTGATTTATAGAGCATATTCAAACACATTATAACATGTTTGGAGTGGAGGAAAGTGAATTTAAGGTTTTCAATAGTCTTTTTCAATAAACCCTCATTCTATTAAGCATTTTGTATCCTAGAGTCAAGGGTTTTATTGTTCAATACATTATTAAGCCTTTCTCTTCCTAAAATTTGGTGATTTGTAAGTTTTGAGACCTAGTTCAATGCTTCCCAAGGTTATTTTGATGTTTGGAGTTGAATGAAAGGTACTTCCTTCATAATTTTGGGCTAATTAGTGTGATTTGGCAGTAGATAGTTTATTCATTCTCTTATATTTTCAAGAATAAGTGCAGTTGCTCCTAAAGTATGTAAAAATAGATTGAAATGGGTTTTTGAATGTGTTTTGGGTTTGTGGGGATATAAAAATAATGAAGACGAATCACCCGTTTTAGGGTTTTGGTGACCTACTAAAGAAATAGTGGATTGATTGCTAGGAAAAGTGAAACTGATAAAATAGTGAAAAGAATGGTTGTTAATGTTTGGAAACTATCTTAATGATTTTTTTATAGATGTCTCAATGTTTGGATAAGGTTTAGAGGGAAAACTTGTTGAATTTGGCGTCATGAGCAAGGCGAATCTTATTTGTAAAATGGTGTTTGACTGCAAGAAAGTGTAATTTTGTATAAAAAGAGGTATAGGTGATGGATTTGTGTTGTAACTACTAAAGTGATGATCTTAAAGGTGTATTGATGGTTTGGAAAAGGTCTTATAATAGAATTTTTTGTCTTGGTGTATTTGAGCTATGTGGAGTCAAGGTGGCTTGGGTGAGCAAGTTGATCAAGTTGGTTGATTTCAAAGTTTCCTAATGTGGTTTTGCATTTGCTTCAGTCAAGTTATGATGTTCAGAAGTGTTGTGAGGTCTGAAGCTAGAATGGATATTTGTTGTCTTTTGGTCTTGCTGAACAATATGGATTGAAGTGAATCATGATAAAATTGAATGGTTTAGTGATACTAATCAGGTTATTATTTTGGTGAAGTCCATTTGATGATGGTTAAGATGTAATTGAATCTGATAAAGGTTTGTAATACTGATTTGGTGAAATAGATGATTGGTAGCCTTGTGGTTGGCAAGTAAATTTGTTGGATTTTTATGAGATGAATAATGAATTTCTAGTGTTTTGTGAATTGATCTTCTCAAATTATGCTTAGGGTTAGAAGAAGCCTTGATGGTAGTTGGTTTTTGGTAGATTATTTGTATCAATTGGTATCAAAGCTAGCTTATTTGGATGGTTTGTTGAAGTTGTTGTTGTTGAATTGTTGAGTTTGGTTACAGGTGCTTGATCCATCTAAGCTATAGAGAGAAAGTGTTGGTATTTGTGTTGGTGTGTTTGTGTAGGTTAAGAGAGAACCTAGTTGTTTGTTGCCAAGAGACTAGGTAGATGAAAGGTGGAAAGACCTAGGTGAGGCAGTAAAGGAGATGGATACATGTCTGAAGAAGCACTTTATTTTGCATCCATTTGAAGAGTTCAAGATAGTTTGAGAGTACTCCACAAATGGGAGTAGATGACAAGATGATTGGTCAAAGAAGGTCAAGGATAAATTGTTGAAAAGAGGAAAGGTTTTCTTAGAAAAGCTATGTGAAAGGACAATCCTATGTCCTTGGTTAAGAAAAGGTTAGTGGAAGGTTGAGAGTTGTGAAAGGATAGACCTGTCTTTTTGAATGAGAAGAGTGATTTTGAGCCTGATGAGTAGAGAGAGATGAAGGAAAAAGACAAAGATGGAGACAAAAGTTGAATACAAAGGATGGAACCAAGAAAAATACAAAGATGAAGACAAAAGTTGAATACAAGGATGGAACCAAGACAAAGACAAGAGAAAGAATCAGGAGAAAGGAAGAAGAACTAGTCCAAGACAAATTTGAAGTTGATATGCAAATGAAAGAACAAGCAAGGTTGATATAACAAGTTTCCAAAGGGATGTGGAAATTTTTTGTAGGCTGGTTGTATGGTGCAGGAGCACCTTATGCTTTTTTGTGTCTCCAATGAGCTTTTTGTAAAATTTGCATTTTCACTAAGGAAAACATGTCAAAAAGGGCCATGTGAGGTCATATGTAATGTATTTTATGTATTAAAAAGTTCATTAGGTGAATAAATAAATGATATTGCAAAAATTTTCTTTTATAACAAAAGTTGCCAATTATGTAAAAATGTAAAAAGAGAAAAAAACTAGGCAGATGAAGAGTCTTTGTGGGAAAAATGAAGGGATGGGTCAGTAAAATAAGTTGAAAAGGTAGTTAATGGTTGGTAAACATCTATATAATCATTTTTAAGGAGAGAAAAATATCATTCTTTGTAATCTTGAAGAATTTATAATAAATAAAGTACTCTATACATAAAATACAGTACTTTCTTTATGTTATTTTTTAGTTTTGTATAGCCTGCACAATATCTTTAGGCTCTAATTTTTTTGTTTCAAGTAACATAAAGAATTAAATTTCATACAATTCCATTTAGGAGAGATTTTATTGAATAGAACACTGGTTTGAGTCCATTTACTATAGTTTGGTCTGAAGCTCTCAATATTGGGGTTTGAGAGTCTAACAAGTTTGTAATGGCTACTCCACCAAATTAGGCCCTATATATCAGTCAAGTAGGTTAGGTTAGAATTTTTTGAGGTGTGTATATGTTGAAATGTGCAAGGAAAGATGAAATTACAAGTTGGTGGATGTTGTCCTTACAAAAATACAGAGCTTTCCTCATGAAAGTGGATGGTTACAAGTTGGTATTTGTGGAAAGATCATTCAATGAGGCTAGGAGTTGATTTCTAGAGCATATGAAGACACATTCTAACATTTTTGGAGTGGATGGAAGGGATTTAAGGTTTTCAATAGTATTTTTCAATAAACCCTCATCCTATTAAGCATTTTGGAGCCTAGAATCAAGGGTTTTATTGTTCAATACATTATTAAACCTTTCTCTTCCTAAAAGCTGGTGATTTATAAGTTTTGAGACCTAGTTAAATACTTCCTATGCTTATTTTGGTGTTTGGAGTTCAATGGAAGGTACTTCCTTTGTAGTTTTGGGCTAATTGGTCTGATTTGGTAGTAGACTGTTTGTTGATTGTCTTATCTTTTCCAAAATAAACTTGTGGTTGCTCTTCATTCTCTTATGCTTAGGGTCAGAAGAAACCTTGGTGGTTGTTCTTTTTTGGTAGATTCTTTGCATCAAAGAATCCTAAATGTGGGAATTTATTTCTCATTATATGGTGAGAAGCTAATATAGAGGCATGACTTTCTCACTAAGCCACCCTTTGGATACTGACCCAGTGGACAACCTAAAATTTTGTTCCCTCAAAGTGAGCATGCATTTTTTGAATGATAACTTATATCTAATCCAAAACATGTGAGACAAACGATCGAGGCTTGATCCACTTATTTTTATTTTTCTTATTATTCTTTCTTTTAGTTATTAACATTGCATGTTTGTGTATCTTGATGTTGGATATCATACACCTTGTGCTTGTGCTTATGTCAGTTTGGTGTAGTATCTTGGATCTTGGGGGCTTGGCCACCTCCTTTGATCTTTTTCATCCTTTTCCATCTGCATCGATACACTTGGACCCCTCTTGAATGTCTACTTTAGTGTGAGTTTGAAGCAAGTTCCTCCTCTCACTAAAATAGGGGCTAAATGTGGCAATGAAAAAAGTAACTCTTTTCATTACTTAATATAGGAATGATTAAGATTAAATGGACCTAATGTCACCTCGATCTATTTTTGTAATGTGTTTTCCATATTCACATTGGATTTAGGGCCCTCTTAAGCTAAATTTACATAACTTTTCCTTAATTTAATTTTGTAAAGTGTATTAATTTACACCTTCACATAAGTTTTGGGCCCTTGTAAACTAAATAGATTTAATTATTCCTTATTTATGCCTTAATTGGCCCTATTTTTCATTCACAAGCTTTATTAAATGCATTTTTTTGAAGATAATGTCGACATGTCTTTTTATGTTGCGTGGCCCAGATTTAGTGATCTGGGACTCATACACCACTTTGGGTGTATGAGTCCCACCTAGGTTTTAGGGCTCAGATATAGATTTCACATCATTCTAAGAATTTTTGAAAAAATTGTCCCATAGTTAAGCCTAATGGGACTCATATGCCACTTCTGGCGTATAAGTCTCGTGTGACCCAAAATCAAATTTAATTCAAATTATTGGTGGGATTTTATCCTCCTAGATCTGATGTCAGCTTTGTAGTGTTGTAATTTCAAGAAATTTGGCATAAACAAGTATAAATATAGGGTTATTTCACTCATTTTCACCAAAGACTTTCAAGATAGCATTCCAAATAGCATGTTTATGATTAGAAGACTTCACGAGAGTGTCAAGGGAGTTTATAAGAGAATTGTTAAGGAATTCAAGGGTAGAATTCTTCATCAATTTTGTAGCAATTCAAGATCCATTATCATGTCAAGGTCATCAAGTATCAAGCATGTTGTTGAGCTAGTGTTGTGATGTAGCATTCAAGATCCAAGATTAAGCATTGTTCTACACTTATTTCAAGATCTATATCTACATTCTTCATGGCCATTTCATGTTAGATTGCAGATTTAGAAGACATCATTCAAGGTATCATTGTTCATGTTCCATGTTTCATGTTCTTATTTCATTATCTCATCATTTGGTTTGATTAAATAAAAGGGGTTTGACCAAGAAAAACCCCCATTTCCTAACAATCAACAAGTTTTTCTCTCTTAAATGTGTGATTGCATATTTATAGATTGAAGAAAAATGGTTTTGAAGCCTTCAAAAGTGCCAAAATGACAAAGTTACAAATGTTGTCAAAGTTTTCAAGACTCACGAAAACTCAGATCTAGTGAGAAATATCCATCCAATTTGAACAAAATCAGTGGTAAAGTGCTTATTTGATACATCTTCAAAGGTTTACAAAGTTTTAGTTGAATATTCTACTCCTGGGATACTTCGCGACAGTTTGTGCATACGAGTCCTAGTTAGGGTTTTAGGGAACCATTTCTAGGATTTGTTCCTCTCAATCTGCAACTCCAGATTCCAAATTTCTATCTCTTCAGGACCCACCTAGGACCCATATGCTACAACTAGCGTATGAGTCTCAGTGAGAATTAAGAGTCAAGATTTAAAAGTTTAGGAGCTTGCTTTGATCACATCTTTCCTCTAGACCTGCACCTCTATTCATTCTCATGTAATAACGAAAAAAAGTACTCCCTAACATGGCCTTGATTTAGTGTTGTAATATGTCTAACATATTCAACTTATGTCTTTGGCCCTTGTAAACTCAATGAGCTTATTGGTTCCTTATTTAAAGTGTTGTAAAGTGTTGTAATACATGTTCACAATTTTCTATGGTTTTATTAAATAATTGAGCTTCTTTATGCTTTAATTCTCCTCTTTTTTAATCCACAAGCCTCATTTAATGCATCTTTCTAAGGATAATCCCAACATAAATCAATATCCAATCACAATTTAGATTTTTTTAAGTTGTGTGGCCTAGATATTGGTGATCTGGGACTCATACGCCATCTTGGGCATATGGGTCCCACTTAGGGTATTGGGTCTTGTTTGGATTTCACACCTTTCTAAGCATATTTAAAATGTGTCTCATAATTATGCCTAATAGGACTCATACACCACCCTAGGCGTATGAGTCCCATGTGGCCCAAAATTAAAATTAATTCAAATTCTTGGTGGAATTTTATCTTCCTAGATTTGATGTCGGCTTGAAGTGTTGTAATTTTGAGAAATTTGGCATAATTAAGTATAAAATACAAGGTTCTTTCACTCATTTCCACCTAATACTTTTGTGAGAGCATATATCCTAGAAAATTTGGTTTCACAAGAGCATTCAAGATCTAATTATCAAGTGTTTTGGAGCATTATTCAAGCATCAAACATTGTGTCAAAGTATTTATGTATCATGTTTTTTTTTAGAGCTAACATTTGTGATGTAGGGTTTCAAGATCTACATCCATTGGATACTTTTCATACATGTTTGCAGCCCTTTATTGCTAGGATTTGGTGAGTTGCAACATTGCATTTTGTTCATTCATCATTCTCTTTTACTATTTTATTTCATTTCAAGGTTTGATTACCGAAACAGGGTTTAACAAGGAAAAGCCCTTTCCACTAACAAAATAGAATTTTCCCCTTTCTTTGGTGTGTGATTTGTAGATCTAGGTTGAATACATATTGAAGAGCAAGTTTGGAGAAAGTTGTAAGTGTTCAGAGTTGTCAAATTTGTCACCTTGCATTGAAGATCATTGGAAAACACCTATAGGATGCAAATTGAAGATTCATACCCAGAAATCAGGTGGAAAGGAAAAAGAAAACATAGAAGAGCAATTTCAGACTTTGAATTTTTAGAAAACTCTAACTATACTGATACAACAATTCTAGCATATGAGTCCTAGTATAGGTCAATTTCTAAATTTTTGCAGATTCAGACTCACCATTGCTAGAAACCTGTTCCTGCCCAAAAACCCTAATTTGTGACTAAATCACCCAGAATGGCATATGAATCCCAATAAGATTTAAAATCAATTTTTTTTAGCATATCATGCTTTTATCTAGTCTTCTTCAAGTTTCTAGGTGCACACCTTTCATCCCCCAGCTTCCTATTTTTATTTGCATGCATTTTTAGGTAATTTAGTGAAGTCTTGCATCATATTAAGTTTTAGGATTAGGTATTACATTTAATTAGTCTTTCCAAGCCCTGGCTTGGTGGTGAACCCCTCATTAGTTATTAATTAGATCTAGGACAGCCCTATTACAAGATCTCTTTCTCCTTTGCATTGAGATCTCTAGGGTTTCCCTTCAATGAAATGGATGTGAAGTGTGTTGTTTTATGTCCTAAACCATAAAGCAATCCATTTTTCCATCATTTAATTTTAGTGAAATTGAATTTAGAACATATCATTTTTTATTTGGAGTGCATCATCATCCTAGATCTTGCTTGCATTAACACTGCATTAGAGTTTGCATTAGTTAATTTGCATTCTATGGTTTCTAAATCTTGCATTAGTGAAAGTGCATATAGGTTGCATTTTTTGCACCTCAAATAATTAAAAATCATATAAAATCTGCATTTGAATTTAGTTTACAAATAATACAACATAAAAGCATAAAAATCACTTAAAATTTTTAGAAAATTTTGAAAAAGACCCTCACTGGGACTCATACGCCCCTCTGGGTGATTTAGTCGCAATGCAAATTTTAAACTCTATTTTCTAGAATTCAAGACTTTTTTTCTACACTCCTATTTGTTGTTTATAACTTTCTATTTTAGTTTACAAAATTTCTATTATATTCACTTCATTGCATTTAGTTTAAATTAGTCCATCTTGTGCATTGCTTAAATTCGAAATTCCATCTATAAAATTTCATTTTGGATTGTGTACCTTGTCCAAGATCTGAAATTTGTATTACATTTCATCATGGATATGTGTTTTGTTAAGATTTGGATGTCCTTGAAGTTGTTAGTAGATTTTTCAAGTTGTGCTTTTGGAAATGACCCTAATGAAATTGAGCTTACTCATGGTCACTCAACTCCTAATGGATGTCCTCCTCGTGATGTTGACATCGTTGGAGAAGATGGTGACAACATGAATAATTTCCTAAACGATTTCCTTAACAACCTTGAAAAAAATGCATCCTTTTATCTATCAATGAAACAACCAACACCCCCTATAATATTGCCACTTGACATGTTTGGTTACTTAGATCCTAAAACTGAGACACGAGTTGAACATAAGTTCCCTATAGTAGGTGAACCTAGTTCCTCTAAGAACGAAAATATTCAACCATTCTATGTTAACAAAGTGACAAACAAGAGCCCATCAACCTAGAAGAGACATATGGGAAAGGATTCACAATCTTTAGTAGAGAAGGATGTGATACAACAAGTGCACATGAAATTCATCAACTCTTAGAGAAAATACCAATTGAAAGTACTAAAGGCATAAGATATCAATATCCTCCTCCTAATGTGATTTTCCTCCTTAAAGAACAACTAATGCATTGTAACAATACTAAGGATGATGATATCGTCTTAGGTTCTCCTCCTCAACAAGTTGGTGAATATAGTAGAAGAAAAATACCTTACAAGCTCAAACCATTACCATTCTTACATACTCAAACAAAAATTGAAAGACAAATGCAACACCTTAAATAGACATAGGTCGGCTTAAACTGCTACCTCCTACTAGAAGAAAAATTCCTAAAGATAACATGAAGTATCATGCATACCATTGAAATCTTGGGAATCTTTTTGAGGAGTGTCATACTTTAATAAGGATGCTTCAAAAATTTGACATAATAGAAATATTCCCTTAAAGTAGGACCCTTCTGCTCCTTGCCATGTAATAGTTTTTGAATAATAACATTCTCAATATTACATATTATACATTTATTGCAAATCATTTCAAGATGCTAGGAGCTTCTTCCCATCACCTAGCTCAAATCATTCTTGTCTTGCACATAGTGGGGGGAAGAATCAGATAGCCTTGTCCTAGTAATGGATTTGTCATTGTCCCTTTGGCTAGTTATCCTTACTAATATTTTTCATTATTTTCTTATTTGATGTTTTTTTTGTGATTGCATGTGAGTAATGTGATCCCCTGTGATGTTATATTTTATGTATCCTTCTCTCTTTGTGATATTCCTCTATTTGTACCTTCATTGTTCTCTATTTTTGACATTAATTTTGGGGATGACACAAGCCATTGAGACATTCATGTCTCTTCCATGTTGACCCAAAAGATTTTACTTTATCTCTTTCATTTGTATTGTGTTTTTCCTTTTGGGGATGACACAAGGCATTGAGACATTCACGTCTCTTCCATGTTGACCCAAAAGCTTTTCCTTTATCTTTTTCATTTGACTTGTGTCTTTCCTTTTGGGGATGACACAAGGTGTCAAGATATTCATGTCTCTTCCATGTTGACCCAAAAGGCTTGCCCTTTTTTGTCATTCTCTTTGTGTCATCCTTCCATTTCTTTGAGTATTTGGGGAATGATGATAGTTTTGAGTTGTCTAAAAAACATTGTAGCAAGAAAATATTGACCCAAAATCTATAGATCCCTCATCTGTTTGGAGTTTCATTTTTTGGGGGCAACCCCTCTCTTTTCTATTGCATGATGTAGCTTTACTCAAAAAAAATATGACTTGGCATAGGGCTTTCCAAGCTAGCTCTCATGTCTTCTTTATTAGTAGCATGTATCATTTTCTACTTTAAAGTAATTTTTGACAACATGGTGTTTAGAAATTTCTTTAAAGTGGGGGCATACATTGGCATTAGTCTTTTGCAATTTCCTTTTTCATGTTTTATGTTGTAGTCTTCTTGCTTTATGTGATGAATCTTTCACTTTGTGGATGGCATTGCATATGACTTCCTCCAAGAGCATGATATCTCTTAGCATATTATATTCCTCTTAGTGGCTTGATGAGACACACTACATCCCCTAAGTTGTGAATCTTCTATTCTTTGACTAGTCCTCTTTTGGAGACATTAGGAACAATGTTCCCAAAGTTAAGACCTTAAACATGGATTAAGAAAGACTCCTTTGATCATTCCCTATTTTTCATTTACAATTTCAGTTATATGGCCACCTTGCATAATACAATTTGCATGCATGTGGAGCCATCTTGTTTGTTCATGAGTTCCAAAACCATACAAAGCTTTACTTGCCTCATGAAGCTCAAAGTTCATGATTGTGTGGCACCTTATCAAAGTTATTAGGAGGTATACCTTTGGTATGGTTTGATGAGAATCTGATCGAAAGCATGAATTTCCCTTAGCCACTTGTGTGTGTGTGTGATTTCATACTAACCGCGTGTGTATGTGTCTCACTCACTTGGATTACTCACCCAGCAGACAGTCTGAAGTTCTATTGCCTTAGAGTGAGCATGCATTTTTGGGACAAAAAACCTAGATTTGATCCACATCAGTTGGACAAACGGTCGAAGCTTGATCCACCATTTCCCCCTCTTTTGTTGTCATTCTTTTCTCTTTGTCTTTGGCAATGTATGCTTGTGCCTTGCTATTGCTCTTCATATCATTTTCATGTTGCTTCTTTTGTGCTTATGTTGATTTTCCATAGACCTTGATCTTGGGGGCTTGTGCAACACCCTTGATCATGGTCATCCTATCTTACTAGAATTGGTGTATTGGGACCCCTCTTGATGTGTGTTTGTATACTTTAGTGTTAGTTGGAATCAAGTTCCTCCTCTCAATAAAGTGGGGGTTAGATGTAATAACAAAAAAAGTACTCCCTAACATGGCCTTGATTTAGACACAACTTAACCCAAAAAAGAAGAGGCACAAAGCTGGGAGTAGGCGAAGGTGGGACTTTAGAGATTTGAAACCTATGGAGTCTAAAGATAGTGATGGGGATGATGTTGATGTTGCAAGTGATCCTCCATGGGTGTCTTGGTTGTGTCAGTGGAGAGAGGGGTTTTGGTCCCTGACTGGAGTGTTGGGTGTGGATGTTTGGGCCCTCATCTTGGCTGCATGGGGGACTCATAATTGGTTTGGTGTGGTTGTGTTTGGAGCAGAGTGTGAGGTCCTAATGGGCTTTGCTATTTTGGGGGCATGTGTTTCCTAGTATTTGGATTCTCTGGCCTCTTTCTTGTTGTGGAAGATCTAGTTTGAGAATTTTACTTGGAGGGATGGTGATGTGTTGTGTGGACTCATTGAGGATTTTTGTTTTATCTCTCCTTGTGATGTCCTCTCGTTGACTATTTCCCGAAAGTCTTTGGTGTTGTTACTAATGGAGGAGGTTGTGACCTTTGTTCTTGAAGGGTTTACTATTCACTATGAGGCTACCTTTTGGTTGGTGTTGGTGCTTTTGGTTGAGGTAGAGGCCTTTGTGGTGTATGGGTTTGTTGGTCCCCATGAATTTTGGCTATTGGTGATTGTTGAGAACATCTCTATTGTGCCTTGGGCCCCTGGTTTTTGAAGATTAATCTGATGAAGGGGTCTATGATTATTTTTGGGTTTTTTGTTCTTCATAATTTTCTTCTACTGTGAAGTTGTTGAGGTGTGACTTTTGGGTCATGATCCCCCTTTTGATGATGATGCTTATTCTTTTCAAGCGGGTTTATTTTCTTTTGATGGTGGTTTTTTTTGTGTTGGCTGATGGTTTCTATGTTTATGTACTCTAATCTGTTAGGTTTCAGCCATAGATTTTCTTCTCCTTCATGCTCCAATTTCCTTCCTTGTCAAAGGTGGTAATGACTACCCTCTCTTCTAATGTTTTCTTTCTAATTCTATAGTTAATGTCTTTTATGGAGGTGAAGACTACTCCCATTGAGGAAGAGCCCTCTTCTATTGAGGGGAAGGTGGTTGATGTAGATCGGGTGGAGAGTTCTTTTCTTATCTGCTTGTTCCTATAGAGAGGGAGCTTGTGTGGGAAGATGAGTGAAGTCGTTGGAGGTTTGGGCTCTGATTTCTCCCTCTCCTATAGAGGGGAGCTCCCTTCTTTTGAGGCGGGGTTGGAGTTGGTGTTTAAGGTTAGGTGCTACTGCATGAAGGTTGTGTTTCAGTGCTCCATAGTTTCCCCTTTTGAGATGGGTTTTTGGGAGTTGGTGTTTTTGTCTAGTGGCCTGATGGTGCTCTACACTATCAAGAGGACTGTCTCACTTGGCTTAGGGTTTTTTTTTATCTAAGTATCTCATTTTCTGATGCCTGGCTAATGTAGGAAAGTTTGTTGTTTATCTAAGTAGGGTCTCTAGTCTCAGATAAAACCAGGTTGTAAAAGGGTTTCAAGCCCTTGCTTGTTTGTAAGTTGTAGCATGTGTAGTCCTGTTAATCATCTAGAGACTGCTATGGGGCTGTTGTTGGTATATGGGTTATTTTATTTGCAGCTTGCTTAATCTTGTACTAGGTTTTGGTATCCCATCAAAACCTATTTTTTACAGCTAATAAAAAACATTTCCTTGATTTAGTGTTGTAATATGTCTAACATATTCACATTAGGTATTGGGCACTTCTGAACTAAATGAGCTTATTGGTGCCTTATTTACAGTGTTGTAAAGTGTTGTAACAAAATTTCACACTTTTATAGGGTTTTATTAAATAATTGGGATTCTTTATGCTTTAATTGGCCTTATTTTGCATCCACAAGCCTCATTTAATACATCTTTCTGAGGATAAACTTGACGTAAATCAATATACACTCACAATTCAAATGTTTTTAGGTTGGATGGCTTAGATTTGGTGATCTGGCACTCATACATAGCCTTGGGTGTATGGGTTCCACCTAGGTTTTTTGGTCCCAATCTAGATTTCACACCTTTCTAAGCATTTTTGAAAGTGTGGCCCATAACTATGCTTTATGGGACTCATACACCACCTTGGGAATATGAGTCCCGTGTGGCCAAAAAATAAAATTAATTCAATTCTTGTTTGGATTTTATCCTCCTAGATCTGATGTCAACTTATAGTGTTGTAATTTTAGGAAATTTGGCATAATTAAGTACAAATACACGGTCCTCTCACTCATTTTCCCCTAAGACTTTTTTGAGAGCATATATTGTATATTTTTTTGTTCACAAGAACATTCAAGAGGATTAAATAGTTGATTATCAAGTGTTTTGGAGCATTATTCAAACATCAAGCATCATGTCAAAGTCTTCATGCATCATGTTTTTTTTAGCTAACATTTGTGATGTAGGGTTTCATGATTCAAGGTAGCATTCAATTCGAGATCTACAACATTCAAGCAAGATTCAAGATCTACATCCATTGGAGTCATTTCATACATGTTTGCAACACTTCTTGTTAGGGTTTGGTGAGTTGCAACATTGCATTTTTTTCATTCATCATTCATCATTCTCTTTTCTTATTTCATTTCATTTCAAGGTTTGATTACCAAAATAGGGTTTGACAATGGAAAACCTATTTCAACTAACAAAACACCATTTTCCCCTCTTTTGGTGTTTGATTTGTAGATCTAGGTTGAAGATACATTGAAGATAAATTTTGGAGAAATTTTTCAAGTGCTCAATGTTGTCAAAGTTGCCACCTTGCATTGAAGATCCTCAAAGAACAACTACAAGTTGCAAATTAAAGATTCAAACCTAGAAATCAGGTGGAAAGGATAGACTAGACATAGAAGCGTAGTTTCAAACTTTGAATTTCTAGAATATTTTAATTGGAGTGATACACCACTTCTAGTGTATGAGTCCCAGTATAGGTCAATTTCCATATTTTTCTAGATTTAGACTCACCATTGCCAGAAACCTATTGTTGCCCAAAAACCCTAATTTGGGACTAAATAGGGCTTGACTAGTGTATGATCCCTAATAGGCTTTAAAATCAGAATTTTTAGCATTTCATACCTTTATCTATTCTTCTTCAAGTTTCCAGGTGCACACCTTTATCCCCCAACTTCCTGTTTTGATTTGCATGTATTTTTAGGTCATTTAGTGAAATCTTGCATCATATTAGGTTTTAACATTAGGTATTGCATTTCATTAGTCTTTCCAAGCCCTAGCTTAGTGGTGAACCCCTCATTAGTTTATAGTTATATCCCAGAGCAACCCTATTGCAAGATCTCTTTCTCCTTTGCATTGAGATCTCTAGGGTTTCCCTTCAATGGATTGGTTATGAAGTGTGTTTTTTTATGTCGTAAACCATAAAGAAATCCATTTTTCCATCAAAACCATTTTTCTATCATTTCATCTTAGTTTATCATTTTTTATTTTAGTTTCATTCTTGAACCATTGATTTTTGGGTTCCTATGGACTTCTCTTGCTCTTCTAGGGTTTTTTACCTAAAAGGAGAAAGATAGGGCCCAAAAATGCTAAGGGTTCATTCAAATTATATTATGTGTGATTTTTTCAAGCTAAATGAAGTAAACTAAATGTGATTAAGTGATTTAAATGAATGAATATGAATGCAAAAACTAAGATTTAAACTATGTTTGAAAACATACTATGATATGCAAACAATTAACTAAATGATGAAATAATGCATAAAAGAAAGAAATAGGATGAAACATAGTTCACCTAGAAAATGTTTAATGAATATAGAATGTTGTGAATACTGATTGGAATTATTGAAATTTCACAGTGGGGCTCATTTTCCCAAGGTGGTGAATTAGTCTTCCTAGTGGTGAAAACATGTCAAAAACAAGTTTATGACTATTAGGATAGAGAATATGACAAAACTTAGATTTTCAGTCCTAAGGTGGGAGTCATTCGCCACTGGTGGTGAATAATTCCTCTCCCAAAATTCTAAAAAATAAGAAGACAACTTTGCAACAACAGATCTGGAAATATCTGCTTGTCAGGTTTCTAAAGTCAATTTTGTAGGAAATGGACATAAAACCTTCTCCAAGCTTGAAATAGAGTTGGTTTGACTTGAAGCACCTAGTTGACTTGTTCTCCACTTTTTAACACCAAAATACTTGTTAAATCTACATACCTAGGTCTACAAACACACATGCAAGAGGGGGAAAATGGTTGAGGGTTAGCAAGTAGGGGTTTGCCTTGGTCAAACCCCACTTTGGTAATCAAACCCTTTATGAAATAATGAAATGCAAGAGAATGATAAACTAACTACATCCAAGTGCTATCAACTTACCAAACCCTTGATGATGCAATATGAAGTAATTTCAATGGATGTTTCAAAGTGCTTGAATAATTCTTGATAAGATGTAAGATTCTTGAATGCTTATATGTGTGAATGAATGATTGAATGAGGGAGGAGATGTAAAATGAGGTGAAAATTTCTTATTTATACAATCTTGTGTCTTAGTTACCCATTCATACCTCATCATAGGCCAACATCAAGTGTTTTTGAATAAAAACCTAAAAGGAAATTTAAAATATTTTTAATTTGGAGCCAAGAGGGACTCATTTGCCACCCATGGCTAATAGGTCCCACTTAGGACCTGAAAAGTGGGTGTTAGGAATTAAGTTGTATTTAGTGTTGTTTGTCAAGTTAACATTCAAAAATACACTTAATTAAGACATATGAGGGCACAAAGGGACCAAATAAAGCATAAGAAAGGTCTAAATAGTGAATTTGTGCCTAGAAAAGTATGAAATATTTTTACTAGACTTTACAATGCACTTCAAAATAGGACTTGATGATGACTAAAAAGGTAATTTTTAGGTGAATTTTAATTAATAGAGTTTAGAAGAGTGTAGAAATGTCTTACAACACTTCACAACACCTTCACAAGATGTCATTATTTGAATTTTACTACCTAAAAATGTATGTTCAAGCCATGTTACATCATAAAATTAGAGAAAAATAGATCAAACACCATGAAACAAGACCTAAAAGGCCATGAAAATGACAAGAGACCATTTTTTTACAACACATTTAGCCCCCACTTTAGTGAGAAGATGAACTTGCTTCAAAATAACAATAATGTAGCCATGAACATCAAGAGGAGGGTTCAAATGCACTTACGTTAGCAAGATGGAAAATCAACAATAGAGAGGGATGATCAAGCCCAAGGATGAAGATCCCATGGAAAACTAAGCATAAGGAAAAAGGAACACACAAGTGTTGAGAATCAGATGAGGCTTCGATCGTCAGTCCAACTAGTTGGAGATTAGATCCAGGATGATTGAGAATGTGTACTCACTCTAGGGTGATAGAACAAATAACAGTCCACCAGGTGAGAAGGCCAAAATGTACTCACTTTGGGGCCATGAAACTTCTGACTTTCTGCAGGGTAAGAAAGCCCAAATGTACTCACTTTGGGGCCACATAACTTCTGACTGTCCATGGGGTGAGAAAGCCCAAAAAGGTAAGATACATGCGCTAGTTGGTATGCACTCACAAACACAAAGGTGGATATGGGGAAAATTCATGCTGCTAGCTAGGCTTCCCGCTCCACAATATTAAATTTATACCTCTTGATAACTTTAACAATGCACCACAAGGAAAAATTTCATGAACAAAAGGAAGGTACCACAGTCATGCAAGTTGTGTTATGCAAGGTGGAAAAAATGTGAAAAATGTAAAATGTAAAAGATGTTCAAAGGAGTCATGTTAAGTTTATGCAAGGTCAATCACTTAGGGAACATTTGTGTCTAATGTCTCCAAGAGAGGACCAATCAAAGAATAGTATATTCACAACTTAGGGGATGTAGTGTGTCAAATCAAGCCACCAAGAGGAATTCAATATGATGAGATGTATTTCAATTATTGAGGACATCACACCCAATGTCATCAACAAAGTGATGAATGCATCACATAAATGACAAGGCTACACTAGGAACCAAGAATGCAAATGAATTAATGGTAATGTATGCCCCCCACTTTAAGTGAATTACTACACATCATTTTGTGAGAAATTACTTTAAAGTACCAAAGGAAAGAAAAATGTAAAAGGAAAAAAAGACATGAGATCCAACTTGGAAATCCTTAAGCCAATTCATATGTTTGAAAGTTAGGTTGCGTCATGTCAAGGAAAATGAAAAAAAGGGAGTTTCCCCTAGAAAAGAGCACACTAAACATATAAGGGATCTATGAATTTGGGGTCAATATGTTTGTTGCTACAATGTTTTATATGAAAGAGATCAAAACTGTCATCATTCCCCAAAGCACATAGAACTAGAAGAATAAAACAAAGAGAAAATAAGAGAAAAAGCGAGTCCATTTTGGGTCAACTTCGAAGAGACATTGTAGTCTCAAATCATTGCATCATCCTCAAATGGAAAACACAAGAGACAAGAAAGAAAATGAAAAGGTGAAAGTAAATGAAAAAGCTTTTGGGTCAACATGAAGGAGACATTGTGGTCTCGATGCCTTTTGTCATCCCCAAAAGGAAAACACAAAATGATAACAAAACAAAAGAAAAGAAAAGGGACCATTTGGGTCAACATGGAAGAGACATAGGGTGTCTCTACGCTTTGCATCATCCCCAAAAGGAAAACACAAAATAAAAAAGTGAAAAAGACAAGGACCTTTTAGGTCAACATGGACGAGACATAGGGCATCTCAACACTTTGTGTCATCCCCAAAAGGAGAACATAAAAAGAAGTGAAGAAGACAAGGACCTTTTAGGTTGACATGGAAGATACATAGGGTGTGTCTACGCTTTGCATCATCCCCAAAAGGAAAAAAAATATAAAATGAAAAAGACAATGCACAATGATTAGAAGAATAGAGGTACAAAGAGAAGAATTGTCCAAAGAGAGGGAACATCAAATGCATGATACAAGGGAGCACGATACACACATGAGAGGAAAACAAAAGGAAAAATAAAAAGAGAAAATAAAAAAGGATAGTTAGGTGAATGGAATTCAGCCATCTAACAAGTCATCTGCCTCCCATTCATGTTTAGTGTAATGTGAGGGTTGTTCACTATCCAAAGGAACAATTTCAAGTGCCGAACTAGGAGTCATACCAGGTTCTTCACTTTGTTGAGAGGATTTATCATTTAAGCTCATTATAGATGAAAATAGAGAATTTAGGTTGTTATGCACTTCTTCATATATTTTTTCTATCGTCACATCATCATCATCATCAAGATTAATGAAAACAGGAGGATGAAGGGTGATTTCTAAGGATGGATGTATCAAAAGTTATGGCTATTGGATTGGTTCATTTTTTTGTGATTGTTGCAATGGACTGTCTTGTGGTAGTTGAAGAAAAGGTGGGTAGTCATCTATTACTTCTATCAAAGGTGGAGGTTGATTTTCTTTATGTTCCTCCATGTGATATTAATGAGCAAGGAGACGACGACGATGCTTTCATTCCCTAGAATAGCAATTTGATTTAATTCAGTTTTGGAGTTGTTGAAGTGTAAGAGTGGTTTGAAGCATCCTAGGTTCTGCTTCCAAAGGGGGAAGAACAAAAGAAACCAATGAGGATGGATCAAGCACTTTCTCTTTTTCTTTATACACTTGTTTAATACGAGGAGGCATGGTAGGATTTATTTCATTTTCCCTTGGTCATTTAAATGATGGATGGGAAATATCTAGTGGTGGTTCTTCAAGAGGTTGTGTGGTTTGCTCAATGTCAGACTTAGATTGAAGCATAGTTTCATGTACGATAGGAGGTAGGGATGTTTTATGGAGAGACAATTCAGCTATCTTTTTGGCTTTAAACTTTTGATAAGCTATGAAAAAGAAGTCCTTTCAAGGGGTGATGGGTTATATAGGTTTAGGACAAAAGGCTTCTAATGAAAAATTACCTTTGGAAGATAAGGGATTAAAGCCACTATGGTGTATGGTGAATATCTCATTACCATGTGGAAATTTCAAACACTTGTGAACAACCAATGGGACTGCTTTCATTGAGTGAAGCCAAGGGTGGTCTAGCCGCAAACAAAATTTGTTGGATTGTGGAATAATTTAAAATGCTACATCTAAATTTTTAGGTCCTATTTTTAAGGGGGCTACGATCGATCCAATTGTAGGGCATGCAAAACCAATATGTGTTTTAATCCATGCAGCTGGTTTATTATAAGCATCTTGATATAGCTCATGCCATACTAGAAACTCCTTTGTGATCACATTTTCTCCACAAGTGGGATCGATTAATATCCCATTAGTGGGCTTATCATAGATTATGCCAACTATATAGAGAAGACCATCAAGAAGCTTTTGTAGTATGTCTTTAGTAGGAAAAATGATATCAAGAAATTGAGTGGTTTGGCCCTTACTAGGGATAACGTCTATCATAGCCACAATTTGATCCATAGGACTATCATCAAGAACAAGTTGAGGTATATCATTTTTTTCATTATTTGTATCAACAATCATTATACTAGTGTTTGAAGGTTGGCTAGCCTTGACAAATGAAGTAGTGTGTTTAGGCATAGGATTGGTGAAAATTTGTAAGTTTTGGTTAAGGGGTGCAACAGACTTATTGCCTTGATCATTAACACCCACGAAGGACAAATGACCTGAATAAATGAGATCTTGAACTAAATGTTTTAGATTCTTGTAGTTTTCAGTGTCATGTCCATTTTTGGGAAGAAAATCACAATAAGTGTTAGGTTTGAAGGTGGGTGGTAATGGCTAGTTTGGATCAGGTGGTCTAATGGGTGGAAAAGTGAGCATGTGTTGTTGAATTAATTGGTTCATTGTATTATGGAGGTTATCAAGTAAGGGAGTAAATTGTCTCTTCGAGTCCCCATAGGTATAAGGAACCTCTACTTTAACAACTGCCACTTGATTTTGAGTTGGTTGAGTTGGATGCAGTTGAGGTTGAGGAGGTGGATTAAACTAAAGAAATCCTTTATTTGTTTTGTGGAAGTTTTGATTGTTATTGTGGTTTTGATTATTGTGTTCAGGTTTTTCAGCTCGGTTAGAAGTAGATTTTGAATCACAACTTGAAATCAAGTTATGGTATTCACACAGTGTTGTGCATAAGTGCATGAATGATAGGAATTTCATCATAGTTAATTTATCATTAAGATTTGTGTGCAAGTTTTCAATAAATATCTTTTGTAAATGTGCACCAGGGATCTTTACATTTATTTGAGCATACAAGTATTGGTAGCGTGAGATAAAATTAGTTATTTTTTTTCTATGTTTTGTCTACATCTCATGAGGTCAGCCATTGTCTTTTTAGGTTTCATGTGAATTTCAAAGTTATGAAAGCATCCACAAGTTCATTGAAGGAGTGGATGGAATGATTAGGAAAGTTGGAAAACCACTCTAATGCAATATCTTTCAAGGTCCTTGGAAATAGTTTCACTAACAGTTTATCATCAAGGAAAAAAACACTACATAAAGTGGTATAAGCATTAACATGGTTGATAGGGTTTCCTTTACTTATATATTTCTCAACCTGGTGCATTTTTATCCCTTCTAGCATTGGGATACATAAGATTTATAAGGATAAAGGGATGCTACATACATGATATGTGGGTGGAGTAGTTTGACCTTGGCTAATGGTGGAAAGTTGATGTTGCATGGAAGAAACAGTGTTAAGGAGTTGTGTAAGAATAGGGTCAAGGTACGTAGGTTGAGGTGGAAGAGACAATGGTGATGGAGTGTAAGTGATGTTAGGGGAATTAAAATGAATACTAAGGGGTGAAAAGGTAGTGGAGGGGACTTGTGATGCCACAAGAGAAGTAGGAATGCTAGGTGGAATGAAGAAAGAAGTAGCCTTGTGCATAGTTTTGTGAACTTGTGGATTGGTATTATAAGTTGGTATGGATGCTATGGTTGAAAGGGGAGGAACTCGAGGTCCTCCTTGGTTTACAAAAATGTTTGCAGATTGGGTATTAGAAGAGACATGTTTATTGTAAATCTCAACAATTTTCTTCATCACTTGCAAGCCATCATCACTTTGTGTAGACATGCAAAATTAGCATCATGCAATCAATTAGGTCCATTCATCAAGTAAACTAAGTTCACATTCATCCGCTCATAAAGTTATTCAAGCTCATTAAATCCATTCATTAGGAAAATTAGGTTCATTAAATTCAATCTCTAAGGATTATCAACTTAAATTAAATAAATTAACTTTATTTAATTTAAGCCTATCATTCCCTCTTTAATTAAATAAATCAAGACTTTATTTAATTAAATCTCAAAATTCATATTTCTCCCTCTTGCTTTAAATAAACCAAAATATTCAAGTAAAATGAGTCAAAGCATCTTAATCATCATCTAAGCTAAGCTAATCTTGATTAAACTAATCTAACCACCCATCACATCATCTAGCTTTTCCCAATTGCACCAATAAATAATTTTAATTCATTTATAAATTCATCATTTTCTTTCAACTTGGCATAAAAATGGAATATTCCCTCAAGTTTGAATATGAAGACAACTTGACTTGTCCCTTCCAACATTGCAATAACTTCTCTCTTTCATGTACCCCTCTCAACATTTAATTCACAATTTAAAATTTGAATCTCCCCCTCTTTGGCACATTGGCCAAAAATTGCACATTCTTCACCCTATCATAACGTGACAAGTGGCTTCATCTCATTGGCCAAATCATTATCCCACATTGCTCTATTTTGAACTCTCTTCCAACTTGAAAATCTATAAATGAAAGGCATCATTCTTCATCAACCCATCTACACTCTCATGCAAAGTTACTCTCTTAAACTAAGAACTAATTTTTCCCATCACCATTGCATTGCATCATTTGAGTTTTAGCAAGGATTCGGAAAGGGTCATTGGCACAATTGACACCAATCCAATATGGAATAGGTATATGTCATGTTTTTTCATGTCTTTTAATCCTTGATTATTTGTTGCATTTCTTGAGCATTGACATGTTATCCCATAGAGGTATTCATAGATTTTCTTGTGTGTAAACTAACCCCACTAATGAGTGTTGGAGATGGTTCACAAGTTGGTCAATTCTTTGTGTCGATAGTCCATCATCCAAATAGTCTCATATCAATCATCTGATAACATCATGTCCTAGGATGAATCCTTCCTACAATGGGCATTATTTATTAGAAAGAACACTTTGATAAATGAAATGACGTGCCACCATCCACTAACATGTCCTAGGATGTATTCTTCCTACAATGGTCATTATTTTTTGGCAATAGTTTCAGTTCTTATCCTTAAAAACACACTCCCTTTTGGTTTGTGATATTGAAGAACATCAACTTGTTTGTGTGCTTTATCTTCATCTTTTGACTTATCTTATTGCACTCAGTCCAAGGAGCTCTCAATGATATCCAAACAAATGATTTAGAAAGATAGGAATGGGGCAATGCTCATTATCTTCTATCTGTTGTTCTTGTAAAATAACTTGGTGAATACTTGCTTTGTTAGATATGTATAAAGGATTTTTTGGAAAGTTTTGATAGGAGGCTGTTGAAAGACAAATATCATGCTAAGAGGAAGATGTGCATCTAGAAGAAAAGAGGCTATGGGCATAAAGCTAATGCATTTGGCAGGTGTAAAATTGAATGAAAAGGCTTTAGAAACTTTCAAGAAAATGTATTTGCAGGAGTAAAACCAAAGTCTACAACCTTACTGCAAATGAAGAAGGCAACACACTAAGCAATGAATTAGATCAATCAAAACCAATTTGGATCCGGTTTTCATAAAAGTCCTTGGAAGAGGTTTATGTTGTG
Organism: Sequoia sempervirens; assembly: GCA_007258455.2. Taxonomy (NCBI): domain Eukaryota; kingdom Viridiplantae; phylum Streptophyta; class Pinopsida; order Cupressales; family Cupressaceae; genus Sequoia; species Sequoia sempervirens. Next base: position 305,084,562 of record VDFB02270651.1, on the reverse strand, counting down.
CATGTTTTGCACACACACCCTGCCATAGGCAGGGACCCCCTTTTTTTGCTCCCGACAGGTTGCTTTACTCTTGTCTTGTTTTGCATGCCCCATATCCAAGCCCAAATTGGTCATGTGACATCAAATGATCAAATTCCTGTACCCAAATTCACCTACTTGGGGTATTAAAATCCACTGAGAAATAAAGTCCCCCATCCCCTTTCTACTTTTTGTTTTGCTTTGGCTGTTTTGGAAATATCCGTGGACCCCTATCAGTCCAGTTTCCACATTTTTGGCTTTGGCAGAAACTTTTTGGTGGATTTGGGATGTGTTTCGGGTGCTTAAATAAACTGCCAAGGGTTTGTCAATGTTCCATTAAGTTTCAATGGTTTCAAAACTTTACCTCTAGAATTCCCTTCCTCCTTGGCTGTTTGGAAACATCTGCGGACCCTCATTGCTCTCGTTTCCGCATTTTTGACTTTGGGGAAAACCTTTTTTGGATCGGGGATGTGTTTGAAGTGTGTAAATGAACTTCCAAGGTTTCTTTAATGTTACATTAAGTATTGATGGTTTCAGAACTTTAGCTCTGGAATTCGATTCCTCCTTGGTTGTTTGGAAACATCTGCAGACCCCCATCGCTCCCGTTTCCTCAATTTTGACTCTAGGGGCAACCTTTTTTGGATCTGGGATGTGTTTGACGTGCTTAAATGAACTGTCAAGGTTTTGTCAAATTTTGGTTAAGTTTTGGTGGTTTCGGAGCTTCGTCCCCCTTTTGTTGTTTTGGAACATTCGGCAGCCACCTCCTTCCCGACCTTCAGAGCTCGGCCCCTCCATGGCCATTTTTAGGATTTCACCTCTCCGTGGCTGTTATGGAACATCCGGCGGCCACCTCCTTCCCGTCCTTTGGATCTCGGCCCCTCCGTGGCCATTTCTAGGATTCCACCTCTTCATGGCCGTTTTGGAACATCTGGCAGCCACCTCCCTTCCAGCCTTCAGAGCCTGGCTCCTCCGTGGTTGTTTTCGGAAGTCCATCCCCCTTTGGCCACTTGGAACATCTGATGGCCACCTCCCTTCCAGCCTCTAAACCTAGGTCCTCCGTGGCTGTTTTCGGAAGTTCATCCCCCTTTGGCTGTTTGGAACATCTGGCAGCCAACTCCCTTCTGGCCTCCAGAACTTGGGTCATCCATGGCCATTTTTGGAAGTTCATCCCCCTTTGGCCGTTTGGAACATCCGGAGGCCATCTTCTTCCTGGCCTCCGGAACCCGGGCCCTCCATGGCCATTTTCAAGAGTCTGTCCCTCCTTGGCTATTTTGAACATTGGTGAGCCTCCGTCCTTCCCAGTTGTTTTGAACATCTGGGAGCCTCCCTTCTTCCCAGCTATTTTGAACATCCAAGAGCATGTCCTGTTCTCGGCTGTTTGAAACATCGGGGAGCCTACCTCCTTCCCGGTTGTTTTGAACATCTAGGAGCCTACCTCCTTCCCAACTATTTTAAACATCCAGAAGCTTGCCTCCTTCCTAGTTGCTTTGAACATCCAGGAGCCTTCCTACTTCCTAGCTGTTTTGAACATCTGGGAGCCTACCTTCTTCCTAGCTATTTTGAACATTTAGGAGCCTGTCTCCTTCCCAGCTGTTTTGAATATTCGAGAGCCTACCTCCTTCCCAGCTGTTTTGAACATCCAGGAGCCTCCCTTCTTCCCAGCTACTTTTAACATCTGCGAGCCCACCTCCTTCCTAGTTGTTTTGGCTTCCATCTGTTGTCTACCTTTGGGCTTTCTTTTGTCATCTTTCCACCCTTTGGCGCTCGCACCCTTGAAGCACACATTAATGTTTCTAGCCCAAATGAGCTCCAAATATGAATATAAAGATTTTTTGATGATGCATGGATAGATCTAATAGAGAATTTGTAGGTTTGACTAAAATTTTTCTTAACTCATGTATAAATGCACTTACGACACTTCATATTTGTAGGAGTCAAAAAGCCTTCCATAGGTCTATTAGGAAGGCCCATTGAGGGAGTTGTCCTACCTTTTTCTAGATGATGATGATTTCTAAGGAGCTTTCCACATGAATCAAGGCCACAAATCTATTGATGCAAGTCATCGACCGACCTGTTTGATCCAATCAAAAATGTTGCAAGTCTAGCAGATGGAGGGCAGCCTTCAAACAGTCTCTACTACAGTAGAAAGGGAAATCAGCTACAAAACAAATCTTCTATAGCACCTGAGCACTAGATAAAAAAATAGAGAAAAGACAAGGAATGTATTTTAAAATTGCTGCATAATGAGGGGTAGGTGAAACCCTAATATAATCAAATCTAGGCCACTCAATACAAATTGATCATATCCATTCATTTGGGCTTTGGAAAACTTTAAAAAGGGGCTTGCCCCTCATTTGTAAGGGTTGGAGAATTGATGTAAAGACATTCTGCAACAATAGAAAGCAACATTGCATGATTTATGGGTGTTCCTTTTGAGTTTTCTCTTTATGTATGCATGGTTCACTTTCCATGTTAGTTTTACTGTTAGTTTGTTGAATGGGAGTGGTGATGGTGTTTGCTATTTCAGTATTTGATGGACTTCCAGCTCATGCTTTTTGTGGTTCATTGATGATGAATCACTTTGCAATGCTAGTCTAAGCCCCTTTCCTCTATTGCTGTAAGTTAGTTCAATTGCATGTACATGGTGTGTGTATGTGATGTGAAAATCTGCAATCCTTACAAGATTGCACTAGTTTTATGCAACTGTAGGTTTCTTTTGGCCAAGCAAAACCTATTTTAGGAAGCCTATCTACTTTAGTAGCCACATTGTTATTGTTCATTCATAGCTTAGGATTAGAATAATATTCTTAACCCTTCTCCTTTTGCTATTTCTTTTAATCCTTAGTTAGAGTAGGATCCAAAGCATCACCATGAAGCTAAATCAGATGAACTTGATGAGTTTCAACTTGCTGTTTTGAGTGGACAACCACTGTTCATTCACTTTTAGCACTTTGAAACTACATTTGCAAACCCAACTTTCATGCTTTGTAACTCATCCATAAGACTGCCTTGTGATTCTAGCAAATCGCATAAAATAACTAAGATATTCCAAGCACTGTCAAGACCTGACATTAGAGACCTTGGGATAGTGTTCTGCAATCTGATTGTGGAAGATTGTCTTTCAAGAGAGGTAGTACACCTATGCACTACCTGTGTTGAAAAGTGCATAAAAAAAACATCAACAGAATTGGCGCTAGAAGGAGGGTTGACACATTGGGAATGCAAAGCTGAAGTTTGGAAGTGATTCATTTTATGCCCTCCTCCTCCTAACGCCATCAATAGAACTAGTGCTAGAAGGAGGGCATGACATGTTGAGGCTACAAAACTGAAAGCTAGAAACCAAAAAGAGCACTTTCAAAGAAAAAATTTGAGATAGGGAGATATCTTTTAATGCTAAAAATCAAAATTTTTTGAAGGCAAAAGAAGTTGAGTCAAAATGGAGCAGCATGCACAAATTGACATCACTCAATTACATGCACATTTGAATAAGAGACAGAAGAAGCCATTGCAGCAGTTTGCATTGGCGAATAGATGTCATGTCCATTGCACTTGCAGGCACAATGAGTTGGGGTGTCTGACTTTTTTGAACAGAATTGAAAAGGTTTTGCAAGGAGAAATCCCCTTTTGGGAAATCTATCTGCCCTTGGCCCTCGAAGACCCATAGGAAGAATTGCAAACCATTGTAGCCAACACATTCAAGGAGATGATCCAGGAACATTTGAGCAGCAAGGATGGACCGAGATTAGAGGAAGTACTAATGGAAAGTTGGTGTAGATTTCACAATGCACCACATTCAAAATTTACGTTTCCATCATGTGACAACATCATCGTTCAAGCCAATGGTTGTTCAAACAAGATGGAGTAGCCAACTCTCAATGAGGAGAAGTTATCCCATGAGGCAAAAGAGTTGTCAGCATTTGGAGGACAGCAAAGTAAGGATGAGCCAATAAATTTGACACAAGTTGGTGTTGGGACAACAGACATAGAAAATGAAAACCAAGAGGGAGGAGCTGAAAGTCTTGGGGCAGCAAAGTGCATTGATGAAAAGCTTATTGTAACCAGTTTAGTAGGCTTCCCCTCCATCAAAGAAGAGCATTCCTCCACTCAAGAAGAGGAACGAATGGCAATTGAAGATGAATTAACAGAATTTGCAGTAGCATATGCTAGGACGGGCAACACAAATGCTGACAATCAGGAAGAAGAGGAGGTTGAAAGCCTTGGGGCAACAAAAAGAGATGGTCAAAGCATAAGTAAAATCAGGTCAGAAGACCTCTCCTTCATAAACAACAGTGATCAAGAATCTGAAAATACAGATTTGGGGGAGTGGGAACAACCACTCGCCATGGCTGTCTACCATAAAGCTTTTTTTTCAAATGATGATGAAGACCTAGTAGCAAAAAGATATGACCAAATCGTCTCCAGATTAGCAAAGGGATTGGTCAGAGCTAAAATACCAAGTGGATTTGGAGGTGCTACTATTACCAAATTGGTGCAGACTTCATGATTCATCACATTTAGAGTTCACATGTGAACTAGAACAAGAAGCCATCAAACAAGTCAAAGAACAAGCAAGGTAGCCAAGTGCCCGACCTCCTCTACTTGCTGCTCAAATTGAAGTAGAAGACCAAGAGCCTGAGTCAAGTGATGGCTCAGTTGAAGGTGGACCTCAAGAGGATGTTGGGGCAGCAATAGAAAGATATCAATATAGTCTCGGACTTCCGAGCAATGAAGTAGATCAAGCGGGAATGTTGTCCACTAGTCACCAAGAAGTTCTTCCTCTTGAAGAGCAGTTGTGTACCATGGACAATGGGATTTTTGGTGAGTCTTTAGAGGGAAATTATGTAGTAGACTTTGGTCCCCTTGATGAGGTTCCATCAATTGATGACTTCTTTCCATTGGGAGCTGCACTATGGAGGTATGCTCATGCCGAGGAAGAGCACATTCGAGAAAATAGTAGCAATGAATACATACTCCTTGAGCCCCCAAACACTGATGCAGTAGAGTTTCTGGATTGGGAGAGGAGCTCCTCCATTTATAGCAATAGTGAGCATGAGGAAATGAGTGAACGTCATGATGAGATGCATGAACATCAAAAAGAAGAAGACAAAGGTGGAGATGCTAGGATAGTTGCTAATAGAGATGAAGCACTTGACCGACTACAAGATGCAACTTGGAGTCCTTCCACCATGATCCTTGTTGATCCTCCTTCATATTCAGATGGCTCCAATAGGATAGATTCACATATGCCATCATCCCATGACACTGAACATCATGAAAATAAGGCTGACACCTGGGAAAGGAGATGGGACAGCATGTTGCCCCTTGAAAACAACAATCAAGAAGAGGTTTGGGCAACGGAAACCCAGGCAGATGAGGTGTACTTCCTTGAGGAAAAACCACTGGAGGTTGTGGATCCCATTGGTAGATTAAAAGAGTTGTTTGCTGCCCCATCCTCCCAGCCTTATGAAAGCTTAATGTCCAAAGTGTTGCACCCTCCATCGTGCCCACCCGAGGCTGCCAATGCAACAATCAAGGATGTTATGCTTGCTCTCGAATGTCCAATGCTGCCACCTCCATGTGATGACATCCAGGTTTTATCCTTCCTTGCCCCTATCATTTCTCATAACTACACTTATTATTTTGATTATGAGAATGAGGGAAAACGAACATGTTTATGGATTAACCATGGGTTCAACGAGCCTCCTCAATTGCTGATTTTTTATGATGACATGGTTGAACTTGATTGCTGCAACATTGAATTTCTTTTTTCAGAATATAAAGATAAATTTACATGGTTAAGGATGACAAAAATTGCCTATTTTCTTATGCATGCACTACGAAATCCAATGAGTGTTAATGTCAACTCACCTTGCTTGAACATAATGCTTTGTAAATATCTTTGTACATAGCCTGTTTTGAGTAATATAGGTTTCTTGTAGATACTTCACTTTCCTGCTTTCCTTAGGTTAGTTGGTGTGTGTAGGTTGCTCACTTTGTAGGTTGCTTGTTTTCATTTTCTTTCACTTTGTTGTTGCTTTGCTCGGGGTCCATTTACTTTTAGCTGGGCACATCTATGCGCACAACAACCATACTTATTGTCTGGGGTTGTTCTACGTATTTCTTTGTCAAACTCTAATCAAGTCTTTAGAGTGGATGGTGAAGGTCTTCTATTAGTTTCAAGCGATCTGGGTGTTTAATTTGAAGAGGATAAGTTATTGGTTTAGTTTGACTTTGATGTATTTTGAAATATTATAGCTCTTACACATCTTAAGAATTCGACGGTCACTATAGGGCCTTTTTTGAAGTCTAGTTAAGTGAAAAATCTAAAATTTTGCTCCAGTGCCACTGTGATTCTCAGCCCTGAGTGCGAGCTTCAATGCTTGCGGGTTGAAATAAAAGAGCTAAAAAGAGAAAAGAAAGAAAGAAAGAAATTATTTAAAATTAAAAGAAAGAGAAAATTCAACTTTTCGGGGGTATCCGAGCAACTCTACCAGGGCTATGGATGCCTGACTGGCAGTAGAGCAATGTTTGGGAGAATCACAGTGACAACCTCATCAGGGCTATGGACGCCTGACTGACATAGAGGCAATATCCTGGATGCTTTTGGAGTTAAAATAAACTATGTAGCTTAACTTCACAGAGCTTGGGTTCCTATAAAAACTGAAGAATGGGAATTAACACAATTGCACACACTTGGATTTTAAACATACTGAAGGTTGGGTTGGCTAATGGTTTTGATCATTTGGATTGGGCGTCTAGTTTGTTTGCCCTAGCGAGAAGGTCGAAACCAAAGATTCTAGGTTCATGATTCCAGTTTTTCATCAAAATGCTCCAGAGCATTTCCCCAGCAAGTCACCATTTGTTGTGCATGTTTTGCACACATGCCCCGCCATATGCAGGGACCCCCTTTTTTTTGCTCCTGACAGGTTGCTTTGTTCTTGTCTTGTTTTGCGTGCCCCATATCCAAGCCAAAATTGGTCATGTGCCATCAAATGATCAAATTCCCCTACCCAAATTCACCTACTTGGAGTATTCAAATCTGCTGAGAAATAAAGTCCCCCATCTCTTTTCTGCTTTTTGTCTTGCTTTGGTTGTTTTAGAAACATCTGTAGACCCCTGTTGGTCTAGTTTCCACATGTTTGGCTTTGTGGAAAACTTTTTGGTGGATTTGGGATGTGTTTGGGGTGTTTAAAAGAACTGCCAAGGTTTTTTCAATGTTTTGTTAAGTTTCGATGGTTTTGAAACTTTACCTCTAGAATTCCCTTCCTCCTTGGCTGTTTAGAAACATCCGTTGATCCCCGTCACTCCCGTTTCCTCATTTTTGACTTTGGGGGAAACGGTTTTTGGATCAGGGATGGGTTTGAAGTGTGTAAATAAAATGACAAGGTTTTGTTAATGTTCTGTTAAGTTTCGATGGTTTCAGAACTTTACCTCCAGAATTCCCTTCCTCCTTGGCAGTTTGGAAACATCCGCGGACCCCTGTCACTCCCGTTTCCTCAATTTTGACTCTGGGGGAAACCTTTTTTGGATCTAGGATGTGTTTAATGTGCTTAAATGAGCTGCCAAGGTTTCATCAAAGTTTGGTTAAGTTTCGGTGGTTTCAGAGCTTCGTCCCTCTTTTGCTGTTTTGGAACATCCGGCGGCCACCTCCTTCCTGGACTCTAGAGCCCAGCCCCTCCGTGGCCGTTTTCATAATTCTGCCTCTCTGTTGCCATTTTGTAACATCTGACAGCCACCTCCTTCCCGGCCTCTAGAGCCTGGCCCCTCTGTGGCCATTTTTGGGATTTCGCCTCTCCGTGGCCATTTTAGAACATCCAACGGCCACCTCCCTTCCAGCCTTTGAAGCCTGGCTCCTCCGTGGCCATTTCCAGAAGTTCATCCCCCTTTGGCCATTTGGAACATTTGGTAGCCACCTCCCTTCCGGCCTCTGGAACCCAGTTCCTTCGTGGCCATTTTAGGAAGTTCATCCCCCTTTGGCCGTTCGGAACATCCGGCGGCAACCTCCCTTCGGGCCTCCAAAACCTGGGTCCTCCGTGGCTGTTTTTGGAAGTTCATCCCCCTTTGGCCATTTGGAACATCTGGCAGCCATCTCCTTCCTGGCCTCCGAAACCCGAGCCCTCCGTGGCTATTTTCGGGAGTCTATCCCTCCTTGGCTGTTTTGAACATTTGGGAGCCTTTGTCCTTCCCAGCTATTTTGAACATCCGGGAGCCTGCCTCCTTCCCAACTATTTTGAACATCTGGGAGCCTGCCTCCTTCTCGGCTGTTTTGAACATCCAGGGGCCTCCCTTCTTCCTAGCTATTTTGAACATCCGGTAGCCTCCCTTCTTTCTAGCTGTTTAGAACTTCCAGGAGCCTGCCTCCTTCTTGGCTGTTTAAAACATCTAGGAGCCTGCCTCCTTCCAGGCTATTTTGAACATTTGGGAGCCTGCCTCCTTCCTAGCTACTTTGAACATCCAGGAGCCTCCCTTCTTCTCAACTATTTTTAACATCTAGGAGCCCACCTCCTACCTAGTTGTTTTTCCTTCCATCCACTATCTACCTTTTGGCTTTCTTCTGCATTCTTTCTACCCTCTGGCGCTCACACCCTTGAAGCACGCAGTAATGTTTATGGCCCAAATGAGCTCCAAATATGAATATCAAGATATTTTGATCATGCATGGATAGATCTAACAAGGAATTTGTAGGTTTGATTGACATTTTCCTTAACTCATGTATAAATGCACTTACAACACTTCATGTTTGCAGGAGTCAAAAAGCCTTCTTTAGGTCTATCAGAAAGGCCCATTGAGGGAGTTGTCCTACCTTTTTGTAAATGATGATGATTTCTAAGAAGCTTTTCGCCTGAATCAGGGGCCACCAAGCCATTGATGCAAGTCATCAACTGACCTATTTGATCCAATAAAAAATGTTGCAAGTCCACTAGATAGAGGGGAGCCTTCAAATAGTCTCTGCTACAGTAAAAAGGGAAATCAGCTACAAGACAAATCTGCTACAGCACCTGAGCACTAGATGACAAAATAGAGAAAAGACAAGGAATGTATTTTAAAATTGTTGGATAATGAGGGGTAGGTGAAACCCTAATGTAATCAAGTCTAGGCCATTCAATACAAATTGATCCTAACCATTCATTTGGTATTTGGAAAACTATTAATAGGGGCTTTCCCCTCATTTGTAAGGGTTGGAGAATTGATGTAAAGACATTCTGCAGCAATAGACATCAACATTGCATGATTTATGGGTGTTCCTTTTGAGTTTGCTCTTTATGTATGCATGGTTCACCTTCCATGTTAGTTTTACTGTTAGTTTGTTGAATAGGAGTGGTGATGGTGTTTGCTATTATAGTGTTTGATGAACTTCCAGCTCATTTTTTTGTGGTTCATTGATGATGAATCACTTTGCAAAGCTAGTCTAAGCCTCTTTCCTTTATTGCTGCAACTTAGTTCAATTGCATGTACATGGTGTGTGTATGTGATGTGAAAATCTACAGTCCTTAGAAGATTGCACTGGTTTTATGCAGCTATAGGTTTCTCTTGGCCAAGCAAAACCTAGTTTAGGAAGCCTGTCTATTTTACCAGCCACCATTTTTACTATTCATTCGTAGCTTAGGATTAGAATAATGTTCTTAACCCTTCTCCTTTTGCTATTTCTTTTAATCCTTGGTTAGAGTAGGATCGAAAGCATCACCATGAAGCTAAATTAGATTAACTTGATGAGTTTCAACTTGCTGTTTTGAGTGGACAACCACTGTTCATTTACTTTCAACACTTTGAAATTGCATTTGCAAACCCAACTTCCATGCTTTGTAAGTCATCTGTAAGACTGCCTTGTGATTCTAGCAAATCACATAAAATAACTGAGATATTCCAAGCACTATCAAGACCTAACATTAGAGACCTTGGGATAGTGTTCTGCAATCTGATTGTGGAAGATTGTCTTTCAAGAGAGGTAGTGCACCTACGCACTACCTGTGTTGAAAAGTGCATAAAAAAATATCAACCCAGGTTAAAATATTTTGATCAAGCAAGAAGGCTCCATGTTAGACAAAAGTTCAGTCACAAGATAAAAGATGCTTTAAGAAAAAAATAAATAAATAAATAAAGTAAATATAAATATGAGAGCGTTCTCAAAGGCCATGCCATTTTATGCCTTTCTATATTTGATAAGTCTTGCGGTCAATCACTTAGATCATATGAGATTCAACATATATTTCCGTTGAATAATATATGATAGAAAACCATAAAGTTGAGCGTAAAATCAAATATCTATCATAATGAATAAGAAAAGCTTCCTTAAAGAGATTTTATCTCATGGAATACGCTGATTGCATGATATGCACATATTTGAAAAAGGGATAAGAAAATTTCAAGCAAATGCTAGTAATAGATGTAAAACTGAATTCTACAAAATTTTACCATCATCGTCCCATGACTAAAGCATGTCAGCAGTATGGCAGAGTGCCTCAACAGATGCCATCACTAGATGAATGCATAGACAAGGTGCGTACTTCTCTAATCAAACATTCTTGAACCTTCCTTTCTCATGCACCAAGCACCTTGGACATTCTTTTGAGCCATATGTGAGCTGCAAATTGAAAATAAAGATCATGTTTGATAGAACACTCCAAATTTGAAATAAGAATAGATTGATTATATCAAACATGTCAATCAATCTTATATCAACAGCCTATCAATCACCTTATCAAACCATCATCATCCTATACAATGCATGTCCTAGGATCTATCATTCCGACAATGGGCATCATTTTGAATATGGGTATGTGCAGGACCAGGATGGGCCAAAAAGTGGCAATATGATGGGTATGTGGCTTACAACAATTTTTTAACCCAAAATTGATGAAACAAAAAGGGTTTTTAAAGGATATTTTCATCTTTCCACCAATATAAATTATGATTTCCTTTGAATTTAATAAGTAATTATTATTCATTTTCTATTCAAATCACGACTAAAGTCCTAATTGATACATTGATTGAAAAATATCTATAGCTTTCAAAAAATATCACATTTTTTGAATCAAAAACATGTGTCACATTCTATGCTTTGTATACTATAGGATAAAAAAAATAAAAATTGAATTTCATGAAGTTTTGACCAAGTTAAGGTGGTCAGACATACGATTTTTTTCTATTTTTTAAAAATTGCAATCAAAAATTCATAATTAATTATTTACATGGAAAAAAATTACGAAAAAAAATGCATCACATCGGGACATGAGTCTTCTACTTATATCTAAAAACTTATAAAAAAATATTATTATTTTATTGTGGTTAGGGTGGTCAGACAAACACCTACTTATTTTTTCCCTAAAATTTAAGGACTACTGCATTGAAATTTTAATTTTTTTCCAAATAGATAAATATTTTTTTAAACAAACCTAGTATTTTAGAAACTACATTCAATTTGCTAAAAATTCTATTATTACATATTTTTAAGATAATATAGATAACTTATTCAAATTTTTACATCAAATTGCCTAACCCTAATTTTTTTTTTTTTTTGCCAATTAAGGGCCTATTTTTTCCATGATGATCCTACACATACCCATATCACTTGGATTCTTATCCTATCAAAACACATCCCTTTGGCTCAAGGTATGAAGAATATTGGATTTTTTGTGTACTTGATCTTTTCTTTTGATTTATCTTATTGCACTCATTCCAAGGACCTCTCAATGATATCTAAACGAAGGATTTAGAGTGACAGGAATGAGGCAACGATCATTATCATTTTGTTTGTTGTGCTTGTTGGATGTTCTTGTAAAATAACTTGGCAAATATTTGCTTTGTTAGGTACGTTCTAGCAAGGTTTTTGTATGTCAAGTGTGAACAAGAATACTCCTATCTGTTTGTTTAGTCAAATTCCATCACATTAAGTACAATGCCATCCTGGTTCTTTATACCTTGATGCATCATATATCTACATGTATAATCAAACATAAGGTAAGTAGCCCTTTTAAAATCCCAATCCTTGATAAGAAAATCATCATCTATCATCATCATCATCTCTAATAAAGTCTCGTTAGATCATGGACTTGTTGGATCCTCTTGTCATCATCTCATTTCTTCTTTCTTCTCTCCAGGCTAACATAACATCACCAATACATTCATATTGCATCCATCCTAAATCCATAAACCATTAACATTTTGCACCGATCATCTCAAATGCATGTTCATCACCATAATATAGATCTGTTAGTCTAAGCATTTCATAAAATCATACATTTGCATAATCATATAGGCATCATCCATCTCATCCATCTCACATGCATTACATCATCAGTTAAGTTGTTTAGGATAATATAGATTGGTTATTCTAAGCATCTCAAAATAATCTCATTTGCATCATCATCATAACCATCCATTTTGAACCATTTTCTCATGAGATCGACCCTCAAATCGAATCTTTTCGCTCAATCTCTAGAGGGGGCAATGTAATAGTGTACTTCTTTCCACTGGGGCATTCGAAAAAATTAGAATTTTTTTGAATTTTTATCATGAAAAGTTTATTCTTTGAACCAACATTGCAACAAGTACATTGCTTCAAAGAGGGGAAAAATGTAAGCATGTGAAAGTGACATCATGCATCTTTAACTAATCATATTCACTCATCAATTAAATAAACCAAGGCATTTAAATTGAATAAATTAGCTTTATTTAATTTAAGCCTATCATCATCCCTTTAATTAAATAAATCAAACTTTTATTTAATTAAATATGAAATCACATTTCAACTCCCTTTGATTTAATTTAAATCCATAAATCTAAGTCAAATGGGTCAAAGCATCTAATCATCATCTTAACTAAGCTAATCCTGATTAACTTAATCTAACCACCCATCACATCCTCTAGCTTTTCCCACTTGCACCAATAAAGCATTTTAATTTATTTATAAATTCATCATTTTCCCTCAACAAAGCATCTTTTGAATATTCCTCAAGTTTGAATATGAAGAGAAGTTGACTTGTCCCTTCCAACATGGCAATAAATTTTACTCTTACATGTCCCCCACTCAACATTTAACTCTCAATTTCAAATTTGAATCTCCCCCTCTTTGGCACATTGGCCAAAACTTGCACATTCCTCAACCTATCATAATGTGACAAGTGGCTTCATCTCATTGGCCAAATCATTATCCCACATTGCTTCATTTTGAGCTCTCTTCCAACTTGAAAATCTATAAATTAAAGGCCTCATTCTTCATCAACCTATCTACAATTCATGCAAAGTTTCTCTCTTCACATTGAGAGCTAATTTTTCCCATCATCATTTGGAACATCAAGCTTATCAAGGATTAGGAAAGGTCTTCTTTCCACATCAAAGAAGCACCAATCCACTATGGGATAGATATGTATCTTGCTTTTATGCTCTCAATTAGTTTGTGTTATTATCTTGTTTATGAAGGCATGATGCATTATTTAATAGGAGCATTTAAAAGGTTTGCATATCACTAATCCATGTTTGAGATTTTAGAGTGTTTGCAGATTTTGAAGGGCACTCACATATGGTTCACAAATATTAAATGCTCAATAACTGCGGTTGATTCCCTTTAAAAAAGATAGTGATCTAAATTAAACTTTGAGACATAGCATTTAAGGAATATCACACCGAAAGAAATGATAGAATCTTTAAAAGCAATGAAAGTAATGGCAGAATGAAGGAATGGACCAAATATTTAGATTTGTAAAGCATTCAGATTTGAGATGGTGGGTGCCATAATGTGAACCCTCAATCTACATTCTTCAAACAATGACCACCATTAACTTAGTTCATCAGTTCAAAACAAGCAAACCTCAAATTCCCTATAAAATTCATTTGAATATAAGAATAATAGAAACAAAGCATGAAAGAAAACTATACCAATGAAACATTATTCAAATGACCAAACTAGCATCTTATAGGGGGATTGGTGCTATTTTTATGTGGAAAATAGCCCTTTCCCAACCCCTTTAGATAAGCTATATGATGAAACTGCTTTGAAGATGATATGAGGTGGACAAAATCAGTTCTCAATTGAAGATGATTTGAGGTGGAAAAAATTCAGACATTACATGTTGGCACATAAAATAAAGCTTATCACCAAAATCAACCCTCTCATATACTTATTGTCAAAAGCAATGCTCACAGGAAGAATGGCCAAGTGGGTGATGATACTGTGGATGTGAAAATCTACATATGCTTAGCATTTTAAAACCAACTAATCATCAACATCCCTATGAAATAACTCCACATGCTAATAATGTCATCTAAGCAACAAAGATCTAAGTAGATAAATTGAAAGCATATAATAAAACATGGAGTAAATTATATCTCATAACATGGATTGGTGCTATTGTTGAAAATAGCCCTTTCCTAATCCTTGATAGATAAGCTAGTGATAATGATGGACAAGATCATTTCTCAAATGAAGAGAGTGACCTTGCATGATATTGGAGATGAAAATGCTAAGATTGTGGAGTGGATGAACAAAATCAGTTCTTAGTTTAAGAGAGTGACCTTGCATATGATTTGAGGATCAAATTGTGGAGATTTGTGGAGGATTTGCTTGAGGATGAAGCCTATATTTGTATATTTTAAAATGTTGAGTGTTGAAGAGGGACCAATGTGGGACTAAGAAATAGGCCAATGAAAAGAGGCCACTTGTCATCATGTGAGTGGTTGATGCATGTGCAAGATTTGGGAAATGTGCCCATGAGAGGGAGTTTCAAATTCAAATTTAGGCAATAAATTTTGAGAGGGGGACAAGAAAATGAGAAATAAATGCAATGTTGGAGGGACAAATCAACTTGTCATATTTTTCAAACTTACGGGAATATTCCCCATAAATGCCATGTTGAGTAAAAATGATGATTTTAATAAATCAATAAATTGATTTATTTGTGCAAGTGGCATTATCTAGAGTATGTAAGTGGGTAAGATTAGCATTTAATCATGGTTAGATTAGCTAAGATGATGATTAGGTGAGTTTTACCAATTTGACTCAAATATTTGATTTATTTAAATCAAAAGGGATGATGCAAGATAAAGGTGGATTAATGAAATGTTAGGATTTGATGTATTTAAGTGAAGTAATGGTAGGCTTAAATCAAATAAAGTTAATTTATTTAATTTAAATGGATGATGAACCTGATTTTCCTAATAACTAGATTAATGTGAATTTCATTTATGAATGAGCAGATGCATATGCATAATGCTAATTTTGTGTGTCTACATTTTTCCCCTCTTTGAAGCAATGTACTTGTTGTGTTGGTTCAAAGAATAAAATTTCCGCAATCAAAATTTAAAAATTCCTGATTTTTCAGATGCCCCAATGGAAAGAAGTACACTGGTACATTGCCCCCTCGAGAGATTAAGTGAAAAGATTCAATTTGAGGGTCGATCTCGCAATAAAGAGGTTCCAAATGGATGGTTATGGATGATGATGCAAATGATATAGTTTTAAGATGCTTAGAATAACAAATCTATATTATCCTAAACAACTTAAATGATGATATGATGTGAGATGGATGATATGGATGATGTGATATGTTGTGATTATGCAATGGATGATTTATGCAGATACTTAGACTAAAATATCTATATTATGATAATGATTATGCATGTTAGATGATATGTAAAATATTAATAGTTTGTGGATGCAGGATGGATAGAGGATGGATGCATGATGGATGCATTGGTGATGATGATTAATTAATCATGACATTTTGTTAGTGTGGAGAAGAAGAAATCAAGTGATGACAAGAGGATCCAACAAGTCCATGATCTGATAAGATTTTATTAGATGCGATGATGATGATGATAGATGATGATGATTGGATGATGATTTGCTTATTAAGGATTGGGATTTTAAAAGGGCTACTTACCTTATGTTTGATAACACATGCAAGTATGATGCATCAAGGTATAAAGAACCAAGATGGCATTGTACCTAGTGTTATGGACTTTGACTTGACAAATAGATAGGACTATTCTTGTTCACACTTGACGTACGGAAACCTTGCTAGGACATACCTAACAAAGCAAGTATTTTCCAAGTTATTTTACAAGAACATCCAACAAGCACAATAGAAAAAGGATAATGATCGTTGCCCCATTCCTATCTCTCTAAATCCTTCGCTCAGATATCATCGAGAGGTCCTTGGAATGAGTGCAATAAGATAAATCAAAAGAAAAGATCAAGTACACAAAAAAGTCAGTGTTCTTCATATCTCTAGCCAAAAGGGATTTGTTTTGATAGGATAAGAATCCAGGGTGATATCCAAAATGATGCCCATTGTCGAAATGATATATCCTAGGACATGCATTGTATAGGATGATGATGGTTTGATAAGTTGATTGATAGGCTATTGATATAAGGTTGATTGACATGTTTGAAGATGATCAAGAGTTTGATTTGTTTTGAAGGTTTGTTGTTTCGATTTTGATTTTACGATTGAAAATTGCTTTTGATGACTGCTATGATTGTTTCTGTTTGTTTTGCCAAAGGATGAAGTTGGCGATTAGTTTATTATGGATTATTGGTTATTGCAGGTGAAAGCGAAACGAGATGGGTAGATTTTTTCAAATATTTGGATGTTTTTGACATTTTGAAATGTTTTGAGGCTATTTTTGGTATTTTCAAGATTTCGCAAATGTTTTGATTTTTTGATTTTTTGAATGTTTTTGGATTTTGATGTTTTTTGAATATTTTTGGATTTTGATGCTTTTCAAATGTTTTTGGATTTTGATATTTTTCAAATTTTTTTAGATTTTGATGCTTTTTTGAATGTTTTTTGATTTTGATGTCTCAGGGGTTGATCAAAGATGAGCCTTGCCTACGTTTATGGTCAGAGGTGACGTAGTTCGGATTTTTAATGTTTTTAATGTTTTCTGTTTTCAATTGTTTTTTTGGATTTTTCGATGTTTTGGATGTCTTTGGATTTTTTGATTTTCTGATGTTTTTGGATTTTTGCATGATTTTGACGATTTGGATATGGAAATGTGTGATGATATCAGTGCTCTGTTTGGGATTTTTTTTGAAAACCAAGCTAAGGTTGATCGATCAAGTTGATGGATTAATGATGATGATAACATTGTTGAGAATACACAACAATGTAAGGATTGATTAAGCAGGGTTGATGACGATAACATTGTTGAGGATGCACAACAATGGAAGGATTGATGATGATAACATTGTTGAGGATACACAACAATGTAGAGATAGAGTTAAGCAACACAAGGATTGGGAATGATATCCCAAGATTATGGATTGATTGGATTCAATTGATCAGGATTGTTGAAGCTTGGTTTGGAATAAAAGATGTTTTGGATGATTTGATGTGACGTTGAAGGATGTGTTAGATGCGACTGATAGTGATTGTTTGGATTGATGTTTGATGAAAGATGAAGCTTGATGAGGGATGACTTCTCGCCAAAATATGCCATGGGCTAGTGCTTTGGATTTTTTTTTTCACAAGTGGTTTGACCCATTTGATTTCACACTTACCAATGTTTGGATCACCACATAAGTTGGAGGATATAGATCAAAATTTATTCTTGAAGCAAGATGTTCATATCTGCCCCCAGTGTCTAGCAATGTATGGAATGCCATGGATGGATGCTCGGATAAGTGTATGGATGGATGGATATGGATTATCTTGCAATAAGATGAGGTGTTTGAACAAAGGAATGTTTCATTGGATAATGCTTCATGGCTTAGATAATTCTACATAGGATAGGATCCATGAAAACAGACCATGTCAAGATGTTTACCATAAGCAAGCATAAAGTGTGCCCCAAACTTTGTCAAGATCAAGATAATTGGGATAATGGATGCAGATGGATGAAAATGGATTGGATAACTAGTTCATGGATGAATGGCTTTATTATGGATGTGATGGATGGAATGTTGGCTTTATTATGAATGGGATGAGATGCTTTCACCTGAACTAGTGCATGTAGATGCTCGATTCTATACATGACACATGTTTGCCAGGTTTTCATCATGGTCTTACCCAAAGCGCCGCCCATACGGTTTTCACTAGAGGATGATTTTTTTATCTTTATTGTTTTCAATACTTTTTCTAATTTTTTTGGATTTTTTGCTTTTTTGATTTTTTTGTATTTTTTTGTAAAACATTTAAAGCTCATGCTAAACCACAAGGTGTTGTTGATGTAGATGCCCCTATCATAATGTGCCATCGATATCTTTCTTGAAGAAGTTGCTTTGCTAAGATATGTGCACTTGAATGCAACTTTTGAGATTCTTGATCTGCTTCATCGATACTGGAATTAACTATCTTTGTGCACACATCACGATAGAGTGGCTTCAGAATCCTTATGATGAAGGTTCATTCCCAATACATGGTCAATTTGAGAATTGGATATCATGCGTAGAGGCGTGGATGGAGTGTGTTTAGGGATAAAAGATGGATGGGTTGATAGCTTGGAATCTTTGACTCTCCAAACTTGGGAAGATGAGCAATGATGGGTGGATACGAAAGTGTCAGTGGAATGAGGACAAACTGCTTGATATACTTTGTACGTCATTTGAAAATCCTGCTTTTTCTTTTGTGGATGTCTTTGATGGATACTTTTCCCTCTTTTATTTTTCCCCACAATTTCTTTGACTAATGGAGTTTGATAGGGATAATTTTTCTTTGTATGCTTTGGTATCCATATGTATTTAATTTTTCCATTATGCTTCTTAGCTTCTTTCAATTTGATAATGTTCTTTGTGCTTTGATTCAAATCTTTCTTTTGACGTTGGTCCTTATTCGTGGATGGGGTGATGGGTGGATGAAGATTCATGACGTGACTAGTTGTAGTATTGACATCAATTTCATCATAAGGATTCTTTGTGCTTCCTATGTTGATGCTTGCTTGAGACAAAGTTTCCCCCAGTATTGTGGAAGTAGTACCTTCATGCTTTGATTCCACCTATGCTGAGATATCTTGTTTATAATGCATTCTCTGATAAATGACCACCATAGGTGACGTTGTTTCAATTTGTTGCTCTGCTAACTCTAGATGTTCTATCTGACTTGTTTCCTTGAGCAGATAATGTTTCATATCTATATACCTGATGTCCTCAGTCTGAATTCGGGATGTATCTAATATTGATGTTGATAACTCAGTTTGACTATAGGAGGTAAGAATCTGCTCTTTTTTTGTAGCAAAATTTTGTTCTAGATGAAGATCATCTATGTGTCCATCCATAGAAAGCATCACATGGGTAGATGGAGGAGTATGTGCTACGTGGATATGATCATCTTGCATAGATAGGAGAGTGTCCATTAGATTATTGTAGTATCTTGAAGATACAAATTCTTGATCATGAATGGTTTTGAGTTGCTTTTGACATGCTTTGGATCAAGTTCTTGACATGGGTCAGTTTCAAAGGATGGATTGCTTACAAATGGTTCTTGGATGTCGTCATTAGACATGGCGAGTGGCTTAATATCTTCTTGATCTTTGAGTGGACTTGGATCAGGTGTCGAGTTGAAGATTCCTTCAATATCGGCAATCATGAGGTCAAAGGATCTCAATATGTCTTGGAAAGGACCATTGCTAGACTTTGGTGAAAGACATTGATCATACTTTGGAATAAATTCTTGAGATATGCCCTCTAACTCATTATGGGATTTAGAGACATTTTCAACATGGTCATTGGTCGATGCCTCGCTGGATGAGGCAAAAATTTCTTTATTGATGGATAGATCTTGATCATTGTTTTCAACAATTGTGGTGGAGGGATTTCGAATGTCTTCAACCATAGGGTCAAATGATGTTGACATTTCTTGAATTGGATCATTGTTGTGTATTGTTGGTGGATTTTGATCATGATTGAAAAGTGACTTTTGATGTATGTTTATTTAATCTTCGAATGAAGTAGACACAACTTCAAGGTTTTCAGTGATGGATTGATCTTGCTCCTTGTTCTCAACAGTTGTGGTGGAGAGATTTCCAATGCTATCATTGTCCCCAATAGTGATTATCTTCTGATCAATCAGGTGTTGGATGAGTTTTTTGAGTCGAACATAATCTGATGTTTTGTGTCCCTTTATTCTATGATAATCACAAAGGTGCTTCTCATTATACCCTGGCAGTTTTACGGTTGGTTCTTGATAGTTCACATAAATGGGGATTTTGATGATATTTTCTTGTAACAATTGTTGTAGGACTAATTCAATTGGTCTCCCAAGTGGTGTGTATTTTCGCTTATTTCCTTGTGAGATTTGCACTTTAAATTGACCTTGTGGAGATTGATTTTGGAGATGTGGTGATTGATCTTTGAGATGTGGTGATTGGGTTTGTTGTTGATGTTGTTGATCTGGATATCCAACTTCTTGCTATTGGAGATGTTTTTTGATGCAGTTGTGGACATAACTCAATGCTTTGATGACATGGTTCAACCAATGAAGGAATGCATTGATTTTGGAGAGAAGATATCTCTTGGCTCAATAATTCAATTAATTTGGCATGTGAAGCAAGTTGTTCTAGCGAAATTTGATCTTGATTTTGACTCCCTTGATTTGGCTTTTCTTCAAGCAGATTTGGGATGTACACTTGTGGTGTTTGAATGAGATCATGGACAAATCAATTTTGGACATTTTTCTGACTTGGGATGATATTCATATTTGGCATGATAGTTTGAAATTGAACATTGTCTTGATTTAGGTAACTTTGATTTTGCATGGTGTTACCTTCCCTTGGAGTTGTTAACATCTTTTTTGGACTTTGAACAACATTTGTGTGATTTGCAAACATATCTTTCCCAAAGTTCGTCGGATTCATGTTTTTTAAAGTTGTACTTGGTACATTCACATTTGGCATGCATGGATTTGGTGGGATGATGTTGGTCGTTTGAAGGCTCATGCATTGATTGTTCGGTTGATAGACTTGTAAGTTTGGAATTGGATTTAACATCAAGAAATGTGCTCCAGTCTTTGATTTGGGCATACTCACACTTGTTGTGCCATTGACATTTGTAGAAGGTAATGATCCCATGTATGGATTGTATAAGTGTGAGTTTTTATAATCAATCAACATTGTAAGGCTTTGAAAGTTCAATTGACTTGGATTACTCATGATGTATGGATCAAGTTTATATTCCATGTTCCTCTTGTGTTTTGACCTTGTTGCAAAAGTAACCTCTAAGGTTCTTAGGACCAATGACGAGATGAAGGATGAAAAAAGGGTGGATGATATGAGTGTTGAACATTTCGAAACTTTGTAGCAATTCTAGACTTAGGGTTTGATTTTGATGGGCTTGATTTGGATAATGAACTTGTAAACCCTCAGATGTTGGATATGATCTTTAGGATAAACTTGTTCGAAGGATTGTTGATTTAATTAGAGGTATGAGAAAGGATGCATTCCTATACACCTAACTAAACAAGGTGTTTTTGATTTTCATGATTTACCTAAGTCTAGAATAATGTTTCCAAAGCTCTAAAGTTTGTTTGGCGGGGTGGATTTTGATAAGTGTTCAGGATGGGTGAAATGTTTGATTTGATCCTAAATGAACCTAGGAAGGACTTGTTTACTAGGCCAAGATAGTGAAGAACATGCTTTTCTCTAAGAGTAATTCAAAATCAAAAGGCCAATGTTTGCATGAAAACCATACGACCAAAAGATGCCAAGCACATGTGTGGGGTCCAATTGATTCAATCTTTGCTTAATGGATTCATTTTACCACAAAAACGCTCTTGATTAGATTTTGAATCTAGATGTCTAATGTCTCAACTTTCCCCTTATCTCACAAAGTGTATTATGTGAAAACCACATAAATTTGAGGCAAGAGTTACCTATTGTTGACCTTAGTAGGAGAAAATTGAGATTAAATCCAAATGCTTAGAAGCCTCTAAGGACATGAATCCCAAGGGAAAGCAATAACATGTGAATTTGTTCAAGGATATTTTCCTCTCTTAAAGGGTTTGAAGTTTTGATGATTTGTTGAATGTTGGTTTTCAAATATTTTCGATAAAATTAGTGTGTTTTCAAACCGACTCACATGCAATATAACATCCTAGCTCAATTGGTACATTTTTCTTGGTGGGATTGCCTCATGCCCTCCGTAGTGGAAGAGATGATTTTACATGCAACCAAGGAAAAAATATAAAGGTATGTTAAGAATGAAGTCTTAACCTCTATATTCTAACCAAGATTGGACATGGCAAGTAACTTCTTGGAATCCAAGTTCCAATGCACCACTTTGATAAACTCGTTGGATGGACTTGATGGAAACTACAAACAAGGTTCTTAATGACACAACATCGAGGACATGGCACCTTGCGAGCGTCCAACAAGCCACTAAAGGCTTTAATCAATCCTACTAGGGGCTCTTATACATTTTATGGTAGTACCCCATTCTGGAAGACACTTTACGGCTAAGGCCTACATACCACAGTTTAGTCTTATCCATTTATATACCGGCCTGAATGAAAAACTGGTTGGAGTCACCTTTGAGTTCTCCTTTCAGATGTGTCTCTTAGGCAGGCCCCTCTAAAGGTGACAATAGCAAGCAAACACATCTATAGTTCAATTGACCTTTGTTTAGAAACAAAGGGAGAACACACGCAATATACCTAACTCACACTCGTAAAGTGTTTTGTTCAATTTTAAAACCCAAATCAAAGTGTGTATGGGCAATTATTTATGTAACTTAATGTCACCAAAAGCCTTTTGATTCTCAAGATCACCGTGAGGCGCGAGAGAAGTGCATACGTCTTTTGATTATATTACTTTGTCTAAATAATTACAAAACAATAAAATCACATGTATTCATTTTATCCTTCAAAGCAATGGTTTCATTCATTTGAAGTACCAAAGGAAAGATGAAGATTGCTTGTCCAATTTTAGCCCAAATTGAAATCTAGTAGGTTTCTAAGTTTTAATTTTAGACCAACATTAAAAGAAAACAATGACTTAGTTGGCTTAAAATAGAAAATTAAAGTAGTAATGGAGGCTCTAGGCTATTTCAATAAGCATTTAAAAAATGATTTTGTGAGTTTTAAAGTTCAATGTCCAATTTTCTTCACTCTCCAATCTTGCTTGCTTTTGCTTGAGCTTAATGTCCTATTTCAATGCCAACCCTCCTTATGCTCACCTCTCCTACAAATAGTACAAAGTTATAAGAAGTATGATATTTCCATGATAATATAATTGCAAACATAATGAATACTTTCACAAAGAATTAGCTAAATCATTAAAAATAAAGGTTACTTCATTGATGATCTCTTAAATGTATCTTTTCTCCTTAATTTTTACACTTTGGAATTGCTTATATTAGTTGTGGATATTGGAATTTTCATGTTGAAACAATTTATACTAATTATCACTTCACAATTAAATGCAGAGCCTCATTTTGGTAGTGATCGACTCTCGAGAAGGATTACACATCAGTTAAAAATCTGCACCAAAAGAGTCAAAGTACATGGCTGGAAAAAGCTTTAAGTTTTCATGAGTAGAAATAAAGACATCATTATAACATCAACATGAATATTAAATTTGAAATTCTAAATATTGTAGGATGCGCTGTCAGCTTTGAAAACTTTGACTCCACATATCCACCAATCACTGAAGACCTTCCTCAATTGATCACGATTCCCCTAGACCATCGCCTTGATTTTCTCGAGTTTCAAATAATCGGTATGGAGTTATGAGCTTTGACCTCTAGCTCTCCTATCAAATCTGTTCCTCTTTTCCTGCAACTAGAAGCACCACCAAGAAACAACAATCTTAAGCCAATATCTACAAATCTACGCAAAAGATATACATGTGTAAGATTAAATGCATAGGCCTAAGCATTAGAAATGTATAGGAAGGTGTAAGCATAGGCCTAAAAATTATGAGAGCTTCAGAATGAGTGAATGGCGTGCAAGATGCAAAATTTCAAAACAACAATCAAGTTAACTTATTTGATGTGAGTCGTTGGCACTGAACTGGCACCAAGCACATGCACATTCAATAATAGCAATCAATGATTTTATGACTTTTAATAAAATGCAGATGGTAGGTGTAAAGCTCATGTAGTTTTCATGACCTCTGCCAGCATCTTCTTTGTTTGTGTCAAAATGGGTGTATACTCAGGCATATATGAATGAACTTATAGAAGTATAGGCAAGGCACATGAATAGTTTGACTAAATGCCTTATGTGGACGCATAGACAAGGCATACGAACTATTTGATATAATGCTTGACAGATCGCTTCAAAGGAAGGAGGTAAGATGCGTACACTATTTGAATGAATCCCTCATGGAAATGTGATCTATGGAATGCCAAAAGTTGCAGGATATGCGTAAAATGGATTTTGCAAGGATGATTTCTATGTGCTCACATGGTAGCTTTACTGCAGGCTATGAAAATCCACTAGAACATAAAGAAAGTGGGGGTAGGATTTTTTTGTTTGATGTTGTACTGGCAAGTGCCCAAGTAGATAGGTATGAAAAATGCGGAAGCATAGACAAGGAATGTGAACTGTTAATCAGATTGCCTCACATGAGTGTAGTCTTAGGGATTGCAATGATTACAGGACAACAACCATAGCTCCAACAACAGAACCAATGCTTCCATTTAATTGTTAACAAAAAAATTGTTTTGCGTACATCCATCAGAACACAAAGTATATCGAATTCTTGTCATATGCTAATAGTTGGAAATGTGAAGGTGGCAGATAGGTATGTAAGATGGGGGAAGCACAGATAAGGCCTGTGAACTCTTTGACAGAATGATTCAAAGACCTATAGTCTCCACAACTGTCATATATGTAAAATGTGAAAGCATAAACAAGTCACATGAATAGTTTGACAAAATCTATGCAGTGAATGAAATGATCATAAAAGTTTATAAAATAGCTTAAAAATATTTATGAGTAGCCATTTGCAAGATCAATCAAACATGTCAGGAAGACCATCAGTACAAAATCCATGTCTGCAATAAAGGAGATTTACTGGATCTTGAGAGCTACTCTAAATGGTGAATTTGCAGTGGTAGCTAGATAGCACATGCTTACCAAAGAAAGCAGACTATTCTTGCACAAGTTTTCTTTTTAAATGGTACAGGGCCCGATTTCTAATGATAGGATCTTCTGTTTCAAAATGTAGTAAAAAATGCAGAAGCTTAGACAAGGCATGCTAGAAAAGAGGCGAACACACTCAAAGAACAAATCTAAAACATAGACAAAATCATGTTAGAAAGGTTGCAAGCTTTCAAAGTATCGATCATTCCATACTCAGTCCGCTTCTTTGCCAGGTAAGACAAATATGACTTGGCTCTAATGGTGATTGAAACAGTGCACAAAAACTAACCCTACCAGACTATAAAATGAAGTGCTTATATATATATTTGTTGTATTTGAATACCAACAATGTTCATAAATTATGTACTTTTGATTTAGCTTATAACAAAAAATGACAGATAGACAACATTAATCTGTACTTAACACATAGATGATTCAATCATTGTTTTATCTATTATCTATATGGCATAACACAGATCAATAGATTAAAACTATTCAAATGAAATTAGATTAATGCATTCGATAATACAATCATCTATTATTGCATTGAAATCATAAAACCATATAACAAAAACTCATCAAACACTTGATTCATTCATTATATAGGTCGTTCAATGCCTTCTCTCATGGCTGTGATAAATAATGCCCTCCTTCTAGCGCCATAATGTGGATGTGAAAATTTGCATATGGTTAGCATTTTAAAACCAAACTAATCATCAACATCCCTATGAAATAACTCCACTTGCT
Organism: Sequoia sempervirens; assembly: GCA_007258455.2. NCBI lineage: Eukaryota > Viridiplantae > Streptophyta > Pinopsida > Cupressales > Cupressaceae > Sequoia > Sequoia sempervirens. Next base: position 305,058,781 of record VDFB02270651.1, on the reverse strand, counting down.
AATAATGCAATCTAAGCAACAAAGATCTAAGTAGACAAATTGAAAGCATATAACGAAACATGGAGAAAATTATATCTCATAGTGGATTGGTGCTATTGTTGAAAATAGCCCTTTACCAATCCTTGATAGATAAGCTAGTGATAATGATGGACAAGATCATTTCTCAAATGAAGAGAGTGACCTTGCATGATATTGGAGATGAAAATGCTAAGATTGTGGAGTGGATGAACAAAATCAGTTCTTAGTTTAAGAGAGTGACCTTGCATATGATTTGAGGATCAAATTGTGGATATTTGTGGAGGATTTGCTTGAGGATGAAGCATCTATTTGTAGATTTTCAAATGTTGAGTGTTGAAGAGGAACCAATGTGGGACTAAGAAATAGGCCAATGAAAAGAGGCCACTTGTCATCATGTGAGTGGTTGATGCATGTGCAAGATTTGGGAAATGTGCCCATGAGAGGAAGTTTCAAATTCAAATTTGGGCAGTAAATTTTGAGAGGGGGACAAGAAAATGAGAAATAAATGCAATGTTGGAGGGACAAATCAACTTGTCATATTTTTCAAACTTGAGGGAATATTCCCCATAAATGCCATGTTGAGTAAAAATGATGATTTTAATAAATCAATAAATTGATTTATTTGTGCAAGTGGCATTATCTAGAGGATGCAAGTGGGTAAGATTAGCATTTAATCATGGTTAGATTAGCTAGGATGATGATTAGGTGAGTTTGACCAATTTGACTCAAATATTTGATTTATTTAAATCAAAATTTATTGCCCAAATTTGAATTTGAAACTCCCTCTCATTGGCACATTTCCCAAATCTTGCACATGCATCAACCACTCACATGATGAAAAGTGGCCTCTTTTCATTGGCCTATTTTTAGTCCCACATTTGTCCCTCTTGAACACTCAACATTTGAAAATCTACAAATAGAGGCTTCATCCTCAAGCAAATCCTCCACAAATCTCCACAATTTGATCCTCAAATCATATGCAAGGTCACTCTCTTAAACTAAGAACTGATTTTGTTCATCTACTCCACAATATTAGCATTTTCATCTCCAATATCATGCAAAGTCACTCTCTTCATTTGAGAAATGATCTTGTCCATCATTATCACTAGCTTATCTATCAAGGATTGAGAAAGGGCTATTTTCAACAATAGCACCAATCCACTATGAGATATAATTTTCTCTATGTTTAATTATATGCTTTCAATTTATCTACTTAGATCTTTGTTGCTTAGAGGGCATTATTAGCATGTGGAGTTATTTCATAGGGATGTTGATGATTAGTTTGGTTTTAAAATGCTAACCATATGCAAATTTTCACATCCATAGATACTATAAGAATATGACATCAAATATGTAGAGAGGAAAGCAATCAAAGGCCAAGTCATCATAGATCAACTTGCAAAAGCACCAATCTATTTTGAAAATCCTCTCGTCTCAGAGTTTCTAGATGAATCTATTTTCAATATCAACGTAATGGACCACTGGAAACTGTACTTCAATGGCTTATACATGCAGCATGGATCAAAATCTGGTGTCTTCTTTATCACCCCACAAGGGGATTGCATACCAAGGTCCTATAAGTTGGCATTTCCCTATACCAATAACATTGCAGAATATGAGGCTTTAACCATAGGTCTTAGAATAGAAATGCAGTGGAACATTATAGCTCTTAGAGTATACAGAGACACCCAATTGATAATAAATCAAGTGAAGGATGAATACCTGACCAAGGATGACAAGCTCACTCCATACAAGAAATTGGTGGAGACTCTCAAAGAATCCTTCATCGAAATTACATTTGAACAGATACCTAGAGCCAACAACAAAGTAGCACACGCCATGGCAATAATTGGGTACCTAGTGGACATCCCCAACAATGTTCCAAACTATGAATTCCTGATAAAACAACTTCTCATGCCCACATTCAAGGTACCATAATTAGAATTCGTGTGCGAAATCATTGGTCCCAATGATCCTTGGTACCATGACATTTATACATACCTTCAAATAGGAGTCATACCCACTGACTTACCATTAAACCTAAAATGAACCTTTGTCAAAAAGGCATCTAGATTCGTCATCCTAGGAGATACCCTATATCGTAGGACCATACAAGGAACCCTACTATGCTGCTTAAATACTAAGGAGGCATTGACTACTCTAACTGAAGTACATAATGGTATCTGTGGGTCACACTCGATTGGAATGACCATAGCCAAGAAATCACTAAGGATGGGGTATTATTGGCCTACAATGGAACGAGAAGCATTGACTATGCCAGAAGGTGTCTACAATGTCAGTAGCATGGGGATCTCATCCACGCTCTAACTCAAGAGCTCCAACCTATCATTACACCATGGCCCTTTTCATAGTGGGGACTTGATCTCATTGGAAAAATCATGCCCACTTCATCTAACGGCCACAAATTCATCATAACCACAACAAATTACTTTACTAAGTGGGTGGAGGCCATACCCATGATGTACATAACTGGGAAGATTATTTCAAAGTTCATCCTGAACTATCTCATTTGCCACTACAGTGTCCCACAAGCCATTATCTCAGATAATAGAACACCATTCAAAAATTAGGATATCCATGACTTATGCAAAAAATTCAAAATCCAACATTTCTTCTCTACCCCATACTATCCCCAAGGCAATGGCCAAGTAGAAGCAACAAACAAAACCATTCTAAAAATCCTGAAGAAAATAGTCAATGATGCAGGTTGTGACTGACATTTATAGCTTAATCCCGCCCTCTAGGCCTATCAAACTAGTATCTGTACACCCATTGATGCCACCCCTTTTTTCTTGGTCTACGGATCAGAAGCAGTACTCCCCATAGAGATCGAGCTCCCATCCCTCAAAATATCATTGCAAAACATCATCACAGATTAAGAGTACCGGGTATCAAGACTAAATGAGTTGGAGCTACTGGATGATGACGTATAGATGCTTTGAATCATTTGCAAGTTTATCGTAATAGACTCAAAATGAGCTACAATAAGAAAATCATAAGCATGGCATTCCAAGTCAGAGAACTGGTCTTAAAATAAAATCAGAAGAATGTCCTAAACCCAAGCAGCAAAGGAAAGTTAGAATCCAATTAGTTGGGACTGTTCATCATAACAACAAGTTACAAATCAGGGGCATATCAGTTATCAACACCCAAAGGGGAACCTCTGGAGTAGCCCATGAATAGCTCTCATCTCAAAAAGTTTTATGCCTAAATCTTTTAAGGTATAGAACCAAAAAAATCCAAAAAATAAAAAAATTTCCTAAAAAAAATGGTTACTTCTCTGAAAACCTGGAAAATAGGTGTCTTGGTGACAACAACAAAAAAATCCAAAAAAAATAGAAAAAAGATTCAAAAATAGTAAAAAAAAAATTAAAAAATCATCCTCTAGTGAAAACTACTTTGGTGGCACTTTGGACAAGTACCTTGGTGAAAACCTAGCAAATAGGTGCCTTGTATAAATAAGCATTTTCCATCCACTAGGATCTCTATGGCTTGTTCTGCATCATCCATCCATCATCCATTGCATTCGGGTCTCCATCCATCACTCATCCACTCGCGTCCACACCATAGCTTGGTCCTGTTTTCATATCATGATCCCTCTTAGTACTAATCAACCCACCCTCAAGGTCAATTCATCCTGCCTTTATCAAAGTATTCTATTGCATCATGCTGGGGGCATGTTCTCATTGGATCGGATTTGTGTATATTCTTAAAGTCCTAAATGTCAGAAAATCCAAAAACATCAAAAAATCCAAAAATCCAAAAGCATCAAAAAATCCAAAAATCCAAAAAAATTGTAAAATCAAAACAATCCAAAAACATCAAAACATTATAAAATCCAAAAAAATCAAAACATATCAAAAAATTCCAAAAATAGGTTAAAAATTCATTCAAAATGTCAAAAAAAAAGGTCATCTTGTCGAACTACAGATCTCTGAGCCTTGAACGTAGGCAAGGTTGATATTTTATCATCCCTTGAGACACTTAGGTCAGTCCATTAGGAGTCTTTCATAATAAACTGACATTTCATCATGTATATCTTCATATGTAAATCAGTCAAGGGGCTAGTCGAACTATGTGGTCTCTGCATGTATAACATAGGCAAGGCTAATCTGTTGATTAGCCCCTGAGGCCCCTAAGATAGATCTTTAGGTTAGTCTCTTGCTCAAAATCTCAGAAAAACCCAAAACATTGGAAAACCAAAAAATCAAAACATTTGAAAATCTTGAAAAAATACCAAAAATAGCCTCAAAACATTGCAAAATGTCAAAAACATCCAAATATTTGAAAAAATCCATCCATCTCATCTTGCTTGTAGCTACAATAAACACCACTCATAATAAACTGGTTGTCATCCTTAACCTTTGGTGAAATAGTTAGAAACAAGTCTAGTAGGTTAAAAGTAAAACTCAAAAAATGTCAAGTCTCAGGTTTAAGTCAGTACGTAAACAAGTTGGTCAATTCTTTGTGTCGATAGTCCATCATCCAATCAGTTCCATATCAATCATCTAATAACATCATGTCCTAATATGAATCCTTCCTACAAGGGGCATTATTTATCAGAAACAACACTTTCGATAAACGAAATGGCATGCTATCATCCACTAACATGTCCTAGGATGTATCCTTCCTACAATGGGCATTATATTTTTCAATAGTTTAAGTTCTTATCCTTAAAAACACATTTCCTTTTGGCTAGCAGTATTGAAGAACATCAGCTTGTTTGTTTAATCTTGGTCTATTTGACTTATCCCTTTGCACTCATTCCAATAACCTCTCGATGATGTCCAAACAAAGGCATTTAGAGAGATAGGAATGGGGAAAACGCTCATTATCTTTTGTTTGTTGTGCTTTTTGGACGTTCTTGTAAAATAACTTGGTGAATACTTGATTTATTAGATATGTATAGAGGATGTTTTGGACAACTTGTTGACTATTGCATTGATTGGTTATACCTTTCTATGTTTCGGTCTAATATATTTGAAACTTCTAAAGTGCATCCTAGCAAGGTTTTCGTATGTCAGGTTTGAACAAGAATACTCCTATCTATCTATCAAGTCAAAGTCAATCACACTAAGTACCACACATTCCTAGTCCTTTATACCTTGATGCATTGTACTTATGCATGTTATCAAACATAAGGTAAGTGACTCTTTTAAAATCCCAATCCTTGAAAAGAAAATTATCCATTTTTCATCACCATTTCTCATCATCATACCTCATAAAGTTGGCTTGTTGGATTATTTTGTCATCATCTAATTTCTTCTTTTCTGCACTAACATCACGTCATGAATAGTTAATCATCATCACCAGTGCGCCCATCCTACATTCATGAACCATCAATATTCTACATATCATCCCACATGCATGTTCATCATCATAATATAGATTTGTTAGTCTAAGCATCTCATAAATCATATATTTGCATAAATCATACATTTGCATAATCATAGCATATCACATCATATCATCATTTAAGTTGTTTAAGATAATATAGATTTTTTATTCTAAGCATCTTAAAATCATCTCATTTGCATCATCATCCATAACCATCCATTTTAAACCTCTTTATTGAGAGATCGACCCTCAAAATAGATTTTTCTCACTCGATCTCTAGAGGGGGAAATGTACTAATGTACTTCTTTCTGCTGGGGCATCCGAAAAAATAAAAATAAAATTGAATTTTGATCGCGGCAAGTTTATTCTTTAAACCAATGCAACAAGTGCATTGCTTTAAAGAGGGGAAAAATGTAGACATGCAAAATTAGCATCATGTATTCAATTAGGTCCATTCATCAAGTAAACCAAGTTCACATTTATTCGCTCATAAAGTTAATCAAGCTCATTAAATCCATTCATTAGGAAAATCAACTTCACTTAATTCAATCTCTAAGGATTATCCACTTAAATTGAATAAATTAACTTTATTTAATTTAAGCCTATCATTCCCTCTTTGATTAAATAAATCAAGACTTTATTTAATTAAATCTCAAAATTCATATTTCTCCCTCTTGATTTAAATAAAAAAAAGTATTCAAGTGAAATGGGTCAAAGCATCTTAATCATCATCTAAGCTAAGCTAATCCTAATTAAACTAATCTAACCACCCATCATATACTCTAGCTTTTTCCACTTGCACCAATAAATCATTTTAATTCATTTATAAATTCATCATTTTCTTTCAACTTGGCATAAAAATGGAATATTCCCTCATGTTTGAATATGAAGACAAGTTGACTTGTCCCTTCCAACATTGCAATAATTTATCTCTTTCATGTCCCCCTCTTAACATTTAATTCACAATTTCAAATTTGAATCAGCCCCTCTTTGGCACATTGGCCAAAACTTGCACATTCCTCAACCTATCATAATGTGACAAGTGGCTTCATCTCATTTGCCAAATCATTATCCCACATTGCTCTATTTTTAGCTCTCTTCCAACTTGAAAATCTTTAAATGAAAGGCCTCATTCTTCATCAACCCATCTACACTCTCATGCAAAGTTACTCTCTTAAACTGAGAACTAATTTTTCCCATCACCATTGCATTGCATCATTTGAGTTTTAGCAAGGATTGGGAAAGGGTCATTGGCATAATTGACACCAATCCAATATGGAGTAGGTATATATTATGTTTTTGAGTGTCTTTTAATCATTGATTATTTGTTAAATTTCTTGAGCATTGACATGTTATTCCATAGAGGTATTCATAGATTTGCATGTGTGTAAACTAACCCCACTAATGAGTGTTGGAGATGGTTCATTATGTATATTTTAGGGTGCTTCACTTTGAATCAAAAAATGAAGAATGTCAATGGTAGGTATGGCAGTGGTGGAAATGTTTTAAAGTGACAATTCTTGTTGTAAATGTGCAAAATCCTCATGAATATTAATGACCTTTTCTTGTGGGAGGGAATTGGTTTGGATGTCAACATTCATGGATTGAAAGGTAAGGCATCAAAGTATTATTGTTAGTTCCTAATGCACCATTATCCATACTAGGATTAGGAGCTTGTGAGATCTCAAGGTCCACAACAAAAGTGCTATCGTGAGAGGCCATGAATCTAGAACTTCTTCTCACTAAAGTATTATCAACGGGGCACCAAACACACATAATAGTACCGCAAAGGAGGGGGTGAGATCAAATGCAAGGTAATATAAGATGTCTAAATGCAAATAACATAAATTCTACTAACTATAACAGAGAACTAACTACAAAAAAAAGAAATGTACGAAAATGCCAAAAAAAATGCTAGAAATGTTGCTTGAAAAGTGCAAGTGGAATGATTCCCCCAGGGTGGCGAATGAGTCCCAGTAAGATGTTTTTTGTATATTTTTCAAAAAAATTATGATGAGTTTAATTCTCTACAAAATGTAATAAAGGATGAAAAATACATATTTTTTAGTTTTTTCAATGAGATGCAATGCAAAAATAAAATCTAAATGAAGTTTTCACTAATGCAATGTGAAAAGTCCTATAATGCAAAAACAAAAACAATGTCATAATTGAATATTGATGCAAATGTAAACTAAGATGCAATATGTGAATGAAAATAGAAATGTAAAGTGTTCAAATTGTAGGTTCACCAAAATGAACAGTTGATTTTTGGGTTCCTATGGACTTCTCTTGCTCTTCTAGGGTTTTCCACCTAAAACGAGAGAGATAGGGCCCAAAAACACTAAGGGTTCATTCAAATTATGTTATGTGTGATATTGTCAAGCTAAATGAAGTAAACTAAATGCAATAAAGTGATTTAAATGAATGAATATGAATGAAAAAACTAATATTTAAACTATGTTTGAAAACACACTATGATATGCAAACAATGAACTAAATGATGAAATAGAGTGCACCTGAGAAATTTTTTATGAATCTAGAATGTTGTGAATGTTGAATGGAATTATTGAAATTTCATAGTGAGACTCATTCCCCTAGGGTGGTGAATTAGTCCTACTAGTGAAAATTTGTCAGAAACAGGTTTCTGACTCTTGAGATCTAGAATTTGACTAAACTCAGAAGACAACTCTGCAACACTAGATCTAGAAATATCTTCTTGTGGTGTTTCTAAAGTCAATTCTGCAGGAAATAGAAAGAAAACCTTCTCTAAGCTTGAAATAGAGTTGGTTTGACTTGAAGCACCTAGTTGAGTTGTTATCCACTTTTCAACACCAAAATACCTATTAAATCTACATACCTAGGTCTACAAACATACATGCAAGAGGGGGAAAATGGTTGAGGGTTAGCAAATATGGGTTTTCCTTAGTCAAACCCCACTTTGGTAATCAAACCCTTAATGAAATAATGAAATGCAAGAGAATGATAAACCAACAACATGCAAGTGCTATCAACTTACGAAACCCTTGATGATGCAAATATGAAGTAATGCCAATGGATGCTTCAAAGTGCTTGAATAATGCTTGATAAGATGTAAGATTCTTGAATGCTTAGATGTGTTAATGAATGCTTGAATGAGGAAGGAGATGTAAAATGAGGTGAAAATTGCTTATTTATACAATCTTGTGTCTTAGTTACCCGTTCATACCTCATCACAGGCTGACATCAAGTGTTTTTTAATAAAAACGCAAAAGGAAATTTAAAATATTTTGAATTTGAAGCCAAGAGGGGCTCATTTTCCACCCATGGTGAATGGGTCCCACCTAGAACCTAAAAATGTGTGTCAGGAATTAATTTGTATTTAATGTTGTTTGTCGGGTTAACATTCAAAAATACTCTTAATTAAGACATATGAGGGCATCAAGGGACCAAATAAAGCATAAGAAAGGTGTAAATAGTGAAGTTGTGCCTAGAAAAGCATGAAATCTTATTACAAAACTTTACAACACTTCAAAATAGGACTTGATGATGACTAAAAAAGTATTTTTTAGTGAATTGTAATGAATAGAGTCTAGAAGAGTGTAGAAATGTCTTACAACACTTCACAACACCTTCACAAGATGTCATTATTTGAATTTTAGTACCTTAATATGCATGTTCAAGCCATGTTACATCATAAAATTAGAGCAAAATATATCAAACACCATGAAGCAAGACCTAAAAGGCCATGAAAATGACAAGGGGCCATTTTCCTACAACAAAATTCTCTAGGTCATCTAGTTAGGTTTTGCATGTGGTTTGCATATCTTGTCTTTCTAGGCCCTATCTTGGTAGTGAACCCTCATTTAGTCTCTAATCCTACCCTAGGACACCCTATTGCAAGATCTCTCTCTCCTACTTCATCCTTCGATTGTGATCTCTAGGATTTCCTTGAATGAGAAAGTGAAGAAGATTTTTATTCTATCTCCCAAGCATAGAAGCCACAATTTTCAACATTTCAGTCACCAAGGTAGAACTTACCAAGTTTTCCTTCTTAATAATTTTTCAAAGCTTCCTAACCTAGAGTGGCATGAAAACAATCACCAAAATCCAACACATCAGTTGTAATTTCACTTGTAGACAAAACTAAAGTGTCTACATCCTCTTCATATGTCATATTTACTTCATTTTCCTTCGAATTATTTTCCACTCTTTTGTATGCACAAAAATTCTTTTTTATGTGACCTTCCTTACCACAAAAACAACGACCTAAATTTCTGCCCTAGGATTTAGATCTTCTATTAGATTTTGATCTTCTTCTATTGTAATTTCTTCCTTGTTCTTGGGATATCCCCCTATTTCCGAAAACAAGCCTCTAGATGAAGTACCTTCACCTTTTATTCTCATGTCTTCGTTGAGAAGAATTGCAACCACATCATCAAGTTTCAACTCATTTTCGTTCTTACTGAATCCTTTGTTTCTGGATATCGAGTTACTAATTTTCATTAGAACTCCTTCCCAACTATTGGGAAGAGAACACAAAAGCAAAATAGCATTGATTTTCTCTTCAAAATTAATATCAATGGAGGTTAATTCACTGATTATGGTATTAAATTCATTTAAATGATTGGAAGTGTTTAATTTCAGATTGAACAATTTCTTGATCAAGAAGACTCTTTTAGCAGTCGAAGCCCTCTCATACATGCTTGTTAATCAGTCCGATAAATCCTTCACTATCTTCTCCAATGCAGCATTAAACAATAAATTACTAGAAAAGCAGAGAATGATCATTGCCAGAACCTTTTGTTTCAACATATTGTAATAATTAGCAGACATTTTTTGGGGCTTGTTCGTCTTTCCTTCTAATGCAATTAAGAGATCATTTTGGATTAAGAGAGCTCATACTTGTAGCTTCCATATCCCGACATTCTGAGCAGAGAATTTTTATTTTTTTCCTCTTCCATCTCTGTTCAATCTCTACAACTTCTCCTACGCTTTGATACCAATTGTTGAATTTGAAAACAATTAGAAATTAACTTAAAGTAATGAGAACAACAAATTAAATAACATAATACACAATAAAATACTTACACAATGACAACTGCAATTATGTGGTTCACCATTAATGACTAGGTCCATAAAAAAGACAGGGATATCGCTGTTTTATTATATTCTATTCAACAGCTTACAAACTTACGTGCCAATACAAATCATTAAAGATATATAAATATATTGTTTTGGAACCCCACACGTGAGGCAAATGAAGAGCCACCGTGGAGGGAAAAAAACGGAGTCCACAGCTGTTGGACTTCACTTTCGAATAGGCTTCACCATTTCTGATCATGTGTGTTAAAAGATCATAACCATTAAGTGCGATAATGATTCCATAATTGAGCTTTTCATTGAATTGAGTCACAAATGGGTTGAAAGGAGTGTTGTACGCTTTAACTAATTTGGTTAAGGAGTCGATGCATTCCGCGTGGTATGTTCTGAATCCAACAAGTCTTCCCTTCAGAGTACATCCTAGAAATAGAATGTTGAATACAAGGAATTTCCTTGCGCCGCAATTGTAAAGCCTCTGTCAAGTTATAAAGTAATTATTATTTAATTATTCTTTTGTGAAAGAGTAGACAAACTTTAGCTTCCAATAGGAACAAATCTATAGATGCGTGAATTTGACACTTACTATTATGTACTCATGAAATTTGGCAAGCAGCAGAGTGATGAACTCTACTGGAGTTGTTGTGTATCTTATTACGTAGAAGATAATGTTGTTGCCTCCAGCTATAATGCCAAATAAACAGTTGCCTAGATTCGCCTGTGGAACTCCAGTTAGATTGTCAGAATACTGTTCGAATAGAAATAGTTGTTGGATAATATTCTGCAATACTAGAGCATATTAGTTACATGGACAAACTACCTTTTTTTTGGTTGAAGGAAATCCTTACCCTACTTCATTAAAGAAGCGTGAAAATGTAAATATAAGCTTTCAAGCAAGTAATTAGCAAGTTCTTTTCTTTCTAAGATAAAAATAAAATAAAAATCGAACATAATATTATAGAATGCTTTATAATATTGCAGGTAAAAATTTAAAGGAGAAGTGCAGTGAATAAAAACATTAAAATATGGTGTTTTGTGTTTGGAGGGAAGCCCCTCATTTGGTAGAGTTTAGTTAAGTATTTGGGACAATATTTTTTATTATAGTAAAAATATTATTGAAAAGCACTTCAATAATAAGTTTTCACATTATTATATAATCAAAATTACCTTTTCTAATTTTTTTACAGATATTATGTTTTCACAACTTATTATATTTCAATTATAATGATTATACAAATAAACTATGTGAAAATTTTAAATCAATATTTTTTATGACATTGTTGATCTAATCTTTTTCTTCCTACAAAATTTTGATTTTAAAATTCTCACATATATATTTTGATTTTCAAAATCCTTTTAGTCAAAACTATAATTGTATCAAAATTTCAATAAGGAAGAAAAAATTAAAACAACCAAAAAGCTAAGCTTATTTAAGAAGCCAAGACAATTTCACAACAATAGACAAATGACGTACCATTAGTGTGGGAAAAACACCCGTTACATGATGAAGATTGAAATAGAACAAATATGAGTTCCAATTCTTTCATAAAACCAGTGAACAACTATCTAAATGATTTGTGGCTCTAATCAAATATTTAAAACCAAAGAGTCGGGTAACTCACAGGACATATATCGTAAAGGGTCCAAGTAAGCACATTTTGCATTATTTTTTGGGTTGAGAAATTTGTTTAACGATCAGTTTAGGTGAAGAAAGAAAACAGTAGTGACCTGGGCGGCCCCTGTTGAATCGATAAGACCGTAAACTCCTGATGCGAAATTTATTCCAGTTATAAAATCCGCCTCTGGTTGGAGATAAGGAGGAGGAAAAGAAAGCACTAGGTAAATAGCTGCAACCACAATCAATGTATTATATGACAAACTTTATTTAAGTATCCAATTTTTTTATTTTATATTTTACTTAAGATTTAGAAAAGACCATATAAATCTGTAACAAGAAATAATACCAACGAAGTCGAAAACAGTGCGGCCATTAGTAAAACGACCAGTTGGGTAGGGGAAAAACGAGATGCCATGTGGTGGAAGGTTCGCACACCCTTGACAGACTGGTATATAATTATTATTGCGTACATCTGCTAACGAATCTCCGAACACATACATGGCTGGCATATAAGACTCTCTTTCAGCTGCTGCAAAACAAGTGATGAGCCAAAGCCCACCTAAAATACTTAGTGCTGAGCTCTCCATTCTCACCACAGCAAGGGATTATGCCCACCAGACTTGCTGAATGTACAACCATTTATTTCTCGCCAGGGATGGTGCCCTTTTATAAGATATTATTTGACTGGTTGTCGATTAATATTGGTGGGTTTTGTGAAAAATATTATGGATAAATAATTCACTTCTTTACAGATGTCTTAGGTGGTTCTAGGAAAATTCACCGTCAGTAATTCACGGAGGGAAAATTCACTGCCATCAATAATTCACCGTCACAGAAAATTAACCGTCAAAAATTCATGCAATTAATTTTCGTGTGGTGAATTGTCATGACAGTAAATTTCCCCGTGGTGAATTTTCTGTCAGTGAATTGCTGATGGTGAATTTACACGATGCTATCTTAGGTAAGTAACTAATCAATACAATAAATGATAAATATTTAAGGGAATAAACAGTTCAAATTTCAAATACTAAAAGAATACAAGATATATGCAGTAGTCGTGGGGATAAACCTTCTAGTTCTTCGGCCCTTCTAATGAGGCAAGGCATCACGTGATCCACCTTCCCAAATGGTAGACTAGCACTTGCACCCATGGGGGGTTCAAGGAAAACGTCGATAGGAAATTGAAGGTGTGGAAGTAAAATGTGGAGAATGTGTACAAAATGGATTTTGCAAGGAAGCTCTCAAAATCTTTGAATTAATGAAGCAGTAAAACAAGACACACAAATATCCAACTCCATAAATATCCCTACAGCTGCTGCAACCACACAGTTTAACGGCAATTCAAAGAATAACTGTGAAAAGTGCCCAAGATCTGCAAACATTACTTCTGAACCTGAAATCGCAAGTTTAAAGATCAACAAAGCATCCCAAATTTCCTAAAAACAAAAGCAGGGTTTATCAAAGTATGACCAAGGTCTAAAATCTAACAGAACATTGACAAATTGAAGCATGAGAGAGGCTTAAAATCTTAAGAGTTTGGCCAAAAACAAATGTTTGTTTCCAAATATTGATATCTGAAGATTTTCTGCAGCATATCCTCCACAATCAAAGCAGTATTTCACAAAACACTATATTAAGAATCAAGATTGGCTGCAGAAGCAAGTAGAGTCACCTAGCTGGTCCTGAAATTTTAATTCCAATTCAAAACCATTGCCATCAATGGCATCAAGGCAGTTTGATTTCATCTGTTGGGGATTCTGTTTTGGTCTAGAAATGTAATCACCTTGGCCCATGTATGCTAAAATTAGGACAGGATAAACTATGGAAGTGAAAGCAATCTGTAGATAAATAAAATAAAAAATATTTATGCCATAAATCTCAATAAATGCTCAAGAGAAAGAACATTGTTTCATTATTAAAATGTTTGGACACATAATGCAGTGCTGGGCATCTAGCAAACCTTCATTGATAGCTGTGAAAAGTGCCCAAGATCTGCAAACATTACTTCTGAGCCTGAATCGCAAGTGAGAAGATCATATCTTTTCACAAAAGCATCCCAAATTTTCAATTGGACCACTTTGTCCTATTTTGATCGCATTTGTAACTATCAAACAAGACTAAAAACTTGCCCATTCTCCTCTTTGTGTCTTCTTCAGAAATTTGTACATGTAATGTGGAGAGAATGCTTGATAAACATGGGTTACTCTTACTATCATGCCTTGCTGAATATGACTGTCCATCAAAAAATTCCTCTACTATTCTTCAATCGCTATGATAGACAAAAATAGCACCACAAACCATACGCTAGTAGAGTTGGTCAGCATGAGAATGATGAATTTTCCTTTTAGAATGTCTCTCTTTGTTCATCTTCACGCCTTGTCTATGCTTTCACATTTTCCTGTCCAAGGATTCATATGCTTTGTCGATGCATCGATGACTGAGTAGTTGACCCTGCAACAGGTGATTCTAGTTAGTTTTTGTACTTGTAAAGATGTTACGAAATATGTAATTAAAGCTATTGTTAAAAAAAAATGAAAAGACTGTTTGGATGAAGAGGTGGAATCTGGATTTGTGCATTTGTTCTGCTTCTCAGTGGCCACCTGTACAACAAGAAAAGGTTGAAATTGATTATTTTGAGTGGTTGTTCTGTAGCAAAGGAGGGAATATATGGAATTCTTTAAGTTTGTAAGAAAAGTAGTAAATGTACTTACCTGAATATGTTATTGAGAAAGGAGTTGAAGGCGAGCCTCTTCTTTCTTTCTAATAATGTTGTATGGATTCTTATTCATTTTGGCATAGCGCTCGAAAGAAAATGTTGGTTCTATGCAAATGCCTAGTATGGATTTGACTCTAGACATTGCTGTGAATGTGAGGCCTTGTCTTTCTGTTTTTCAAATATCGATTGTGGCCTTATTTAGTGTGAGGCCTTGGGATTTGTGTATAGTGATTGCCCATGCCATAGTTAGTGGTATCTGTCTACGGGTGCCTCGTGATACTGGTTGTATTGGTATAGTTTTTGGGTTTGTTTCATCCCATGGTGGACCACTATAGTTATCGAATGTGAATGTAACATATGCTGGTAATTCAGGTGGTTTAGATCCAAGGGGATATACAATGTCTTTGATCTCTCCAAGGGATCCATTTACAAGTCCACCTTGGATCCATAGGTTTGTTGTAAGCATGACACATTGAGATTTGCTTAGTAGTACTTCTTGCGGGAGCTGTTCATCATTGGTAGCAGTAGATAATGTACGCTGTGTATTTATAGCAACACAAAGTGCAATAGGTAGATTGAGCAGTTGCAATTTTTTCTTGTTGTGTGAAGTTACCAGGTCGTTTGTAGCAAACAAGTGTATTGAGTTGTCAAACTCTTCTTGTTCAGTTGTTGTAAGGTGCTTGTTAGTGCGTGTCATTAATAATTTCCAATCATGTTATGTTGGGTCTGTATTCCACATGTTTTGCAATGTATTACGAAACTGAGTTTGGATTGGATTGTCACCTTGTTGTCTAAATATTGTTTGCAATGTAACAATTGTATTGAATTTGTGCCACAGGTTTTTTGCAGTTGCGTGGGATGCATAGATAGGTTTATCTAGAACAGGTGGAAGTTGTGCTAGGTCTCCTATAAGGATTATAGAGATGCCACCAAAACAAAGATGTTGTTGTTGTGGGTTTGCTTCGCGTAACCTACTATCGATTTTTAATAGTAGCTTTGCGCCAATCAAGCTCATTTCATCGATTAGAATGTATTGTATATTTTTCATGTCTTCTTGAAATGTTGTCAAATTATGTCCTTGTAGTGGTTGCATTTCTTGAATGGGTATTTTGAGGGCTGCATGTACAGTTGATGCTTGTATATCAAAAGCTGCAATGCCTGTTGGTGCAAGAACAAGGAGTGGGTTGACTACAGTTGGTATGTTGGGCTGCAGTGCATTTCTTATGCAACTTATTAGGTAGGACTTTCCAGTCCCTGTTGTTCCTAGTATTAGCATATGTAGTGGTTGTTTAGGGTGATTCTAAATCGAGTGATTTGTAATTATTGTGAGTGCTAGTTGTTGTTTCAATGATAGTGTATGCTGTTGGTTGTTGACAGTGGTGGTTGGCTGAAGATCTTGTTGGGACAGTTTGTTTGTGTTTACAAATTGAATTGCAGTTTGGTGTAAATGTGGAGGAACTGTGTGAGCATCCCATATGTTGTTGTTGTCATAATCACGACGGCCAAGCATTTCAAGTTCATTCAAATTGTGACTATTAGCAAGGCCTAGTTGAGATAATAGCTCCCATTCATTCAGGGGTAGACCATCTTGTATATCCATATCATCATTAGAGGTGTCTTCCTCTTCATGGGAAGCTTTCATTTGATCTATGCGGTCAACATGCCATGGAGTGTATTGTTGTGTATGCATATATTTCCAGTTTTGAACAATTGCTTCTTTGTCGAGGCCTATATCTTTGTCTATTTGTCGAAAATGTTTGTATAGAAGTAACTCACTCCAACAAAATGATTCAAAAGACTCACAGTCTTCTTTTGGAATGGTGTGAAAACGAGGGAAAACTTGTACAATTGCTTTTTCCTTTCTAATTTTCCATTTGCATCCTTTGCGACTACCAATGTATGTGTAGGATCTTGCTGATTCAATTAGTGAAACGAGTTCAAGGTGGTCTGGTCGGTTCATGTAGGCTTGTATGTAAGTAGATTGTATCTCATTACCATTGATTGTTTTCTTCAATCGATGGAGCACTTTTTTTCCTACATTCAATGATATAAAATTTTGATTACAAATGACAAGAGGGAGTTTTTGAAGCATATGACAAGTTTCTTGTGCTCCTATATCTCGTTCTGCAACAATTTCAACCAGAAACTTTTGATATGCTTTTAATGCGTTTTCTTCCAATCTTTCATTTGCACATATTCTTGCCAACATATCAATGCAACTCTCTGATTTTCTTTCAGCTTTAGATGCATATTTGGCAATGTATTTGAGAACAAGTAGACGCGAGATGACAGGTTGGCAATCTATGTTAGCTCTCCATATTGATAGCATTTGGGCATTGTGAATGTTTAGTCTGTCATCGTTCCTTATTGGCTCATAGGATTTGTTTCCAGATTCATCACAGAGTAAAGTGGATTTTATGCATTCTTTCCAAGGAGCTTTGTATCTACATTGTAGTTCTTTCCCTTTTTTGCGTAGACAAGTCCTCTCAGTACATTTAGTGTGTCTTTGAACACGATTGACTAGTTCTTCATAATCATTGTGTAGGTCAGTAGATAATATTTGAGACGTGTCTAGTAGACATGGATCATTCATTGGGTTTAGGTGTATGATATTGTTTATTTCAGATTTACTGCGAGGGTTGGTAGCAGTGACATAGTTGTCAAAGAATTGTTTTGCTCTATCGACTTCTATTTGATTATCCCAATTTAGGGTATCCATGTTTGGTGCATTTTGAAGCCATAGAAATCCATGTATGTGTGCAGAGACTCTATGTTGCCATTCATATCTATACCAATAATTTGTGGCATGGAGGAGTTTTTCAATGACCTCTTCTCGAAAGATTGTGAAACGTTGATGTAGATATAGGGATGTGGTATGTGGGTTTTGAATAATGTTATCTGTACATTTTTTGTTGGAAGTAATCACATTTGGTGTGCTCGATGAAAACAATGTGTGTAAATCAGGCCACTTTGTGTCTGCTGCACTTAGTGTGAAGAACAATGTTGGGGACCCTATTTGGTTTATGTTTGTTAGATCAGAACGACACTTGTTCTAGTATGACCGTGTGCCTCGTATGGTTGAACCAAAATGCATGAGCTCTTCAGCTAATTGGTTGTCAGGCAGGTTATGTAAGTGGTGATGAAGTTCTTCGATAGTGGTTGGTACACAGTCATCTACTTTTCTTTTGATGAATATGGATGCAAGTGCTTGGCTACGATGACGCATCATCAGATTGAGAATGAAGTATCTAAATCGTGGATGCTGTCCAAATCTGTTGTCATGGTATCGCATAAGATGCAAAGCATATTCATGAAGTTGCACCTCCCTAGCTCGAGGTTGCATGGGTAGTGCAGTTCCATTTGGAAAAAGAGTGGGAAATGCCATATCAAATAGGCCCTCAGTAGTGTATTCATTGATGGGGCTTGAGCTTAGATGAGGCCAATTAATGATGGGGTGGTTTTCATTTTCTATATGTATAGATTCCTTTATGATTTGTAACTCACGAGGTTTATTTAGTAGGCTAAACATGAATGATGTTGAATATTCTGTTTCATTTTCTTCATCATTGGGATTATTTTCAGATTCCACATATGTTCTTGTTGGTTCTTCATTTTCACATTCCATGGTATGCAGCATGTCTACAATATTTGTAGTTGAATCAGGGAGAACTGCCAATGCATCAGTATTGATTTCAACATACTTGTAGTAGGGATCATATTTTATTTTGTATGTAAGTGCATTCTGAACATGACTCCTACTAACATAGCAATCATAATGCTTTCCATGTGTACTAATTCTTCGGACTATCAACACATCCAAGTCTTTAAGTCTACGTGGCAAAGAGTTTGCAATTTTCTTAATATCTTGAGGGAAGCTAATTGTGTGACCACTATATTTGTATTGGCCACCATGAGCATGAGTAACTTGCAAGATTGGATTTACACGTGCAATGAGCATCTCTCCTACTTGGGTGAGAATTTTAAGCACATTTGGTTGTTCAGATGGGTCCATATTGTTATGGATGGAGAATCGATGTATGCCTTTCTCAGCAATGCATCTTCTACAAATAGGATTGTTGTTTGTTGAACAAACATGTATACCAGGGTATCGTTCCTTACAGATGGTACATGTTTGTATGCTTGACAATGCATCTATTCTATTTCTAAATTTTTTTGATGTCTCTACAAATTTGGCAGACCAATCAATAGCCAATTTGGTTCTGGAACCTATATTTTGTGGCATTTGTGTATGCAGATGTGTTTCAGTTTGTTGATGGGGCAAACTTATAGAAGCTTCTATGTGGTGATTGATGAGTGGTTGTAATGGTTCTTGTAAGTTGTGTGTTCATTGGATACTACGGCGAACACTTATTTCTTCTTTGTGTCTAGCATAGTACAAGTGACTTCTCTTACGAGCTTGCAATTTTTGTGGATCTGTAGTGGAAAAGAATATAGTAAATATAAACTTCTAGATATAAACCAGACACAGACAAACATTCACTTCCATCTCACTCAAAGAAGATACAAACAAAGATAGCAATGATACAAGAAAAGAAAATCTGAAATAAGGTCCTAAATAAAATAAAATTGTGGAATGAAAGAGCACAAATCTAAATACCAGTGCTGCAATCCTGTAAGTATCCTTGCTGTGCCATGTATCACTCAGGAACACGAGAAAGTCCACCCTAAAAATAAAGTATAAATATTCAATAGTTAACACTTGTTACTGAGATGTTGCTAGACTGAAAAAACCAGAGAGCGAAGGATTTCTTCTTTATCTTTATTGCTCATTGCAAAGTAAACAATTAAAAATGCTAGTTGGAAAACACAAGCTGTCAGTAGAATTGTAGATAAGACGTGCTGTAGATTGCTGTAAATTGTGTTGAATTGTAAGTGATTTGATAAATAAATAAAACAATAATGCATTTTTCTGAAATTTTGAAATCCTGGAGATCAGATGTGCTGCAAATTGCATTACATATATGGTTGATTTGTATGAAGGATCGAAGCAGTCAGTAACATTATTACTAAAATGCCAGATAAACCTTTGGTGCTTGTGGATCGTATATACTCATTATTCCAGCAACACTGCTTTTTCAGTTGGATTGTAAAAATGCTGCAACTTATGTTCTTCTTTAAAACATGTGTAGAAGACTGAAGGGCATAAAATGATACATGGTTTTTGTGTAGGAGATAGATCACATCCACAAACATGCGAGAGTTATGCAAAATTGGAGAAATTGGCTTCGCAGATGAAGGCAGCAGGGTATCTCCAGGGTATTTCCATCATTTTAAACAGGGACAATGTTCTTGTGGAGAATATTGGTGATGCTAAATGAAACAATTTGGAAAATAGGGTTGCACTATAATAATGTGCACTGTATCAAATATCTAGTAATAACAAAGGGACATACATCAAAGCATAACAACAAGTGCAAAACTGTACAAGAGATAAATTCAAAATTCAATTCTTAAGCATTTAAAACAAGATTCTTTATTCCTTTTATTTACATTAGTAGTATATTTACATATGTAACACTTTCAATCTCAAAATGCTTAAGTTTAGGTTTTTATCTACATTAGAGGGTATTTACAATTTTGGATTTCACACAGATCGCTAGAGGATATTTACAAATTTGGATTTTACACAAATTTTTCTTCTTCTTCAAATTCATCTTCAGAATTGGGATTCGCAACTCTGCCTTTTGGGTGGGTTCCCAGTTCAGACCTCAACTATTTGACTCAACAAAAAGTTGCTCTCGCTTGTGAAATCAACTATATCAACTTCTGAGATAGTTGTTTTCAGCTGTGCTTCATTATTGTATGTTTCGTTTCTGCTTGATAGGGTGAAGATGTATTGCTTGCATAGGACATTTTGTATGACCTGTTCACTAGTTGTGTCTACTTCCTGATTGAATTGAAGTAGATACAGTTCTTTTGCAGGAATTTTGATGAGTTTAGTTGCAGCTTCTTCAAAGGCAGTTGCCCATAGAGCACCTGTGTGATCTTCAAGCTTGATCTGAAGAACATATCTATAATTGCAATCTTCAAAGGCAGCTTGACACTTTGAACAGTACCATTTTCCTTCATTATTTTGTACAAGTCTTTTCTTGCATTGTTTTCCCTCAAACTCAGTAGGGAAAGCTGGGTAACAAAATGAATTGGATTTGATGAAAACAATGGTTGCTTTGAGAATGCATTGCAAGGGCTGTGCTAGATCTAAACAATGTCCTTGGATGCTGGCAATGTTCTTCCGTGTAAGAACAAGAGGTTCATCTAGAAGTGTTGTTGTTGGCATGGTAATTTCATTTCCATTCTTTGTAAGCCAACAATGTAACTCTTCTGTTTCTTTGATATTAGGGTTAATAAACAATTGAGAGGTGGCTAAAGTGCTGATGACCTTACCATTATACTCAGTTACACGAGCATCTTTTATTGCAAGAATAGTTGACTTTTGTAGGTGGTACATTTCTTGAAGTTTAGAACCTTCCTTTTGAGTTGTTCGACCCCACAAAGTAACATTGATACTGGATGCAGAGGAGTCTACTAATTTGAGGCTCCTCCTTAAGACCTTTGTCCCATCTCTTCTTCGTATTGTTGAGGCAGAGTCGACACATATAACAATTCCAATAACATCAGTAGAGGAACTATTAGCTTTACTAATAATCTCAGTAATGGGTGTAAAAGAGAATTGATGTGCTGGAATGAGGAGATCGTCATTACAAAGAAGGACTTTTGAATCATCCATTAAAGTGATTTCTATTTCATTATTCAATTTATTGTAGAACTTATTTGTTGCTTTGACAGTTCCACCAGACAATGTATATACAGAACCAACTTGGGCATGCATGTAATGAAGGTCAACAATTTCATTGAAGCACGTAACACGTACTTCAGTGTGCTCACTATCAATGATGTCAAAACTGAATACCTAGCCATGTCCCTTCTTTGTGTTAAATTGGTGGATTTCTTTTTTCATAATTACACGGCCTTTTATTGTCCACCTTGTTTGAAAAGGATTTAAGCTTTTCACAGGCGTGATAGTTGCAATATCATTTTTTTTGCGTAGGGATGCATGAATTCCAAACATCAATCGCTTAGGAGGTGACTTTGTAGATGTGCCAATTCCATCTGAGTTTGTAGATGGGTCAGATGAGACCTCCACATTTCTTTGTATAGATTGAGGTGACAATGTAGATGTGCCAATTCCATCTGAGTTTGTAGATGGGTCAAATGAAACCTCCACATTTCTTTGTATAGATTGGTCTTCTTCTTTGTAGAGAAAGGTGGGATCACCTATGACGTCATGTTTTGTGCATGCAATCTCTAGTTCAGAGATTACAATCCACCTATTGATTTGAAGGAAAATGCATTATTAGGTAAGCATAATGAAACCCACAAATGCAAACATGTAATAATTGACTATAGCCATTGAAATTGAAGACTAACCTTGCATGACAAATAGAAGGGAAGCTAAATCGTGTGAGCTGTAGTATAGAGCCCTTTTGTATTGTATTTGAAGTTAGTAAGTGGTTGTAATTTTTTGGAAAGGTGGCTTTTTGGAGGTGCAGCCCATCAGAGAGTGCTAATCTGTATCTAGGTGCTGATTGGACACCTAGTCCAAATGTTGAAATGCTGAAGACCTGGAGATGTGGATTTACATCCAGTGTTTCATTGTTCAACAAGGTGATTGCATTGGGTGTCAAAGATAGAGACATATCTGAATGGATCTGGAATATCCCTATAAAGTGCATAGGTTGATAAGTTCTCTGCTGGTTTTAAAGCAAAAAAATGCTATTTGAATGTCCTTTGTACACAAATATTACAGGTTAAGCTACCTAAAGGCCAAGAAACATAGAGACTGAAAGAAATTTCAAATAAAATATCCTAGACCTGTAAAACAACAGAAATAACTTGATTCATTGTAAAGATACCATGTTTGTTTCATTGTACTTGATTGTAAGAGGTAATTTATAATGGAACCATATTAAAAACATTGAAAAGATAATGGATACTATTTAATTTCAATACCAGTTTCATTTAGATTTTGACAAATACAGTATGGCAGAAAAAGGAAATGAAATGTTTATCAGTTGATATATTCTTCTATGTACTAATAGCATAAAGGGATGAAGATGATAGCATACCTCATCAACTATTGAACAGAGTGTCTGATTCAAAAGTAAGACCATATAGAGTCAAATGTTACCATTGATGTACAGCTGCCCTTCCTAGATGAAAAGGCATTAAAATCTAGTAGGAAGTTATTATTAAAGAAGTTGCAAGCTTCACATATTTTACCTAACTTTATCGTCTAGCTTTCCTTCTATATCAAGTGGATTGTTCTACCCAGTCTTACTCCACCTTCTCAATTTCTTCAAAAACAATGAAATTTCATTTCTACAAATTTGTATTCGAAATCCTAAAATGGACTTATGAAATAAACTGCCTCATGAACTTTGGATCAGTAAATATTATTGTTCCAATTGAAGTATGGCAGAGAATCATAGAGTTCAACTTGGGAGTGTTGTTTAGAAGGAAATCCAACAAAACCACTTCTTTTTGACCCCATATGCTTTCTTCAAATTTGGGAAGGCCATGTCTGAAGCCACTTCCCTTGTTGAACAATGTTCATCTCAAAAATAAAAAATGATTTACCTGGATGAAAATGTCTATGATTTTAAGCTCTTCAAGGTCTGCAGATGTGTCGACGAGGACCCCAAACCGATTATAACCTTACTGAAGGAAAGACCAAACCGTAGACTCTCAAGAGAGAGTGTGGAGCACAAGAAACAGTAACCATAGCCCAACATATCTGAGAAAGGAGTACTTTGGAGCAAAGCTTTAGTTTTCTAAGGATAATACGGCTATATCAAAGAAATCTGATTAGCTTTAGCTCTTAGTATAAGTTGAATTAGAAGACAACTTTTTAACAACTAAAGCAATCACTAGTGTCATACCAAGAGGACTGGAAAACCTGAAATAAAACCACGATGGTCATATTTAAAATAAATAAGAAATTCCTTAGGAGGCCCACATGACTAATAATATAAAGGGAATTTCCAGGCATTGCAAACAGAGAAGGGGAAATAAATTTAAACGCAATCAATGTAGTTAAACACCGAGAGAAGATGCCACAAAGTTGGTTGTAACCAAGGATGATCTGTATGCTTGATGAAGCAATCACTATAGTGACCAGAATATCAGATAAGTCAAGCGACCCAGAAACATTCATTCGCATTAATTTCAATCAGAATATGAGTAATAATCCTTTGTTCTATTCTATTTGTTCTAGTTTATAATTTGAAATATGAGTTGCAAGATCAGAGGATCCAGATATATGAGTAAATCTGGAGAAATAGAGGTTCCTTTGCACCATTTATGCTCCTTTATATCTACCATTAACCAACCAACCAATCTATGCAATCACAGCTACAAAATCATGAAAAAATATAATATGCAAACAACAATAATAGGTCAGCCTGGAAGATCCTCTATCAAGGAAAACTCGGTAATATGTAAATACTCATCTCGACCCTCATTTTTTCATCCCTTAGCCCATACATAAGATTTTCGTTCAACTTCTTAGACATAATTCTTGTATCCTGGGCAATAAACAGCTGTATAAAATGCCATAATTAATCCATCAAGATGGTTTATAGCAGGCCATCAACATTCCTTCAAAATGTAACACAATTCTCAGTACATTGAATGGGCATAGCATATGGCACAACATGCATTAGTCTTTCACCATGCACAAAAAATCAAGCCTTGAAAGTATGTTCGAAGAGTAAGTTTCAGTACCGGTGGCAAAGATGATTGATAGCAGTTTATTTTCAACACAACATGCTTGTTACTTACTCAGAAAACTTACCGATGCCTATTTTGTTTTAAGACCTCACAAAAGTCCTTGCAAGACGCACACATATGAAGAAATATCATAAGTCTTAATGCATCAGCCAACTCAAACTGCTTTTCAAAATACCTAAATTTCAAAAAGAGAAACACCTTGTTTAGCAATTGAAGCAGTTTTAAATCCTGGTTTGTTTTTCAGCCTCCCTTAAAATTGAGAATTGGAAGATATTGCAAATGCATTACACTAATCATAAATAGCATATGATCCAATATTGTTTCTATCAAAAATTAGATCTAAATATGAGGCAAACTAAGAGAGTCTCCCTATTGCGGCATATTTTAGCAAAGATCAAACAAGGTCCCCTATTCCTTGACCTAGATTTCTTGAATGCTGAAAAGAGGTAAACAACGCATAGCTAAATCAACAAGAGGTACGAATGTTACCTGTTCAAACACGAACAAGTGCTGTTGTAGAGCTTTTGAACCTTGAAGGGTTTCAACTGCAGAGATCGACGGTGCCTTGATTTGTAAACAAGTCAGGGCATTTATGCAAGTTGGGGACGGTGGTCTTAGGCATATGAGCTTCTCCTGTGAGGTGTCGTCCATCCCGTACAATATTTTCTGGCTGCGTGGTGCCTGGTGCTTCTGGCCTGCGTGGTGCCTAGTGCAAGAAGAGGATACCCGTGCAACATCTGCCCTTCGTTTCATAGCTGCCCAATTCTCCAAGGCGGAAAATATTTGACCAGACAGTAGCAGGTTTGGTGATTCATCGGGAGGTTTGCAGTTAACCGTACACTGCTTGACGGCGGCCGTTCCTGTTCTCAGGCGTGAGACAGGTTTTCAGATGAATTATGCCCTGGGGATCCCAGAGGTAGAGCCTATCGGCTAATAATTACTGACTTGGTATACTGTTCGAACTAAACCCAATTAGTGGGTATCTGCCATTCCCTTTCGCTGAGTAATCTGGACGTAGCGTGTGGAGAAAGATACAAGAAACTTGTTTAACAACTCAAATGTAACAAAGAGCATGGGGTGCCAAGTAATTACCAAATCTCAAAACATACGCAATACATGGGACTTTTCAATAAAGTTTCGAATGTTGAACTCTTATAAATCGGACCTGCTTTTGAAGAAATAAACCAACTATTTCTAGTCAAACACGGAACATAAATTCCAGCCTACATTTGTGGCATGTTCCAGAGAACTTGAACAACGCTTACTTCAAGGTAAGGACTCACTAGTAGCTGCTTAAGTCTTGTTTTTAATAGAAAAGGGTATATGAATTGGGTTCAGATGGATAAATCAAATCTTATTTTCACTCTCACCGAGTAGAAACTTGTTTTTACGATAATTAGTTTGATTATTAGTTCTCCTTTTCGTAGAGGAAACATGTATATATATATTAAAATTCATCTATAGAAAAGAATGAACAATTGAATTACAAAATTTAAATATAAGATAATTTCACATAAATCAAAACAATTTAAATGTTAAAATATTGTAAGTAAGAAATGAACAAAAATAAATTTAAGAAATTGACACTTTTATTTCATGTCTAAGGGCGATGATGAGATTCCTTTCAGAGTAGATAATTCTATCTTTTATTATAATTGTGAGTACGAGACAAAGTTTTCAAGAGGGCTTTCACATGGCAAAGAGGCTTATTATTGTGCTTTCGTCTATTCTTTGTGTTTGCTTTAGTCTTTTCCCCTTGTATTGAGCATTCAAAATAATTCCACTTGTAATGTTCTCTTGATTTTAAAAGGTGAAGGAAACAACTATCAAGTAATGAGTAACTATTCTATGAAGATGAGTTAAGTAACCTAAAAAGAGTGTCATTTTGGTCTAGTAAAAATTCTATGTAACTCGATTGAGTAAAATTAAACACATTAATTTTTTCAAGAATGTATAAAATAATAATATTGAGAACAACTTTTAATTATAAGGTTATTGCAATAATTAAGTATGGAATTATAAAGGCATGTCTCACTAGCAAATTTTAAGCATAAAGTTTCTCTAAAATCTATAATCTTTGAGTAAAGGTACTTTGATTGAAATTATTTCCACATCCAAATGGGAAGAGCCTTCAATTGAAGGTTGGGTTTCAATCGAAGGTTTCAAAAAATTTAATAGTGGTTTTGCACTAGAGATCACTTCATCACACTTCATTTATCAAATACCTTCAATAGAGAAAACTTTAATTAATAATCCTCAAATCAAAGGTGTTTGTGAGGTAACTAGTAGGTAATCAATTTTTTCTAAGCCACATTAAATGATTACATTGGATAAAACCTATTGATTCAAATTATTTTATAAACTATTACAATTCACGATTAGATCTACAAGAATAATCTGATGTATGAAATAAAATTTATTCTTTGAAATATAAATTCATTTCCAAGATAAATAATATCTCCAAGAAACTAAGAGAAATCGCAATGCTTGATTTATTATCAATCAAGAATGAAAGTGAACTAGAAATATATAGCCTTATAATTTACAAATCCAATGAAGATAAGGATAATGTGTATAATCAAAAAGTAAGGAATTCCCTTACAATATTTTGAGATTAGAAAGGATACATGAATATAAATGGAATCCTATGGATGTGAAGCATATTATTCAATTCTAACTTAAGTAGTTCAAATAAATGTGCATTATTATACATAGGATTAATATATATCTTAAATTAAGAAGTATTAGACTAACACTCCCCTTAAGTGCAACATAGGGTGATGATAAAATAAGAAAAGATACAACGAGGGGTCTTAACCACAAGGCCATGTTGGGTAATTGTGTACAAAAAATATCTCATAGATGAGAAAAATGAGAAAACATATAGGAAACTAACTTCCCAAATCAAGAGAAAAATAAACAATGACTGAGTCACAAGATGAGGACACATGTCATACCCTAACAAAATATTGAAAATGAAGGAACTTTCTTTTAATCAAGGGATTTTTGAAGGTGTCTATGAGATAATCTAAGCTCAAATACTATTGAATATCAATGATGTGATCATGATTTAACTCTTTAATTTAGTGACATTGTATCTCAATACGTATGATTCACTAGTGATGGATTGAATTCTTTGAGATATGTATTGCACTCTAGTAATCACAAAGAAATGACTATATTCTTTTAGAATGGAATACAAAACTTTGTAGAATATTGCAAAGCTAGATAGCCTCATTAAAAATATTAACTATTCATTGATACTCAACCCTTTCACATGAAATAGAAATTGTAGATTTCTTCTTAGTTGACCAATAAATTGGACTAAAATAAAGTGATAATAAATATCCTATTATAAAATTGAGATCATAATGTAATGACAAAAAATGTATCCCTCTAATTTTTGCACTTGTTTGGGCCCCCTTGTTAAATTAAGCTTAAGGTGATCCCTCAATAGTAGTTTACATTTTTTGGCCAAACTTGACATTGAATTGAATTATTTTAACTAAATCTTCAATTTTGGGCACCTATAGCTACTAAACCATGAGGAATTTGAAGATGATGCAAACTATTGATTTGTGACATTTTGTCTATAGATTCTAAATATATATTTAAAAAAAAAATGGAATAAGATTGCATTTCTTTTTCCATCTCATTTGAAAACTAGTTTTTAATAGTAAACACCATTTTTATAGAGTGATCTTCACCATAAACAACATAATTTTTTTTTCTATATAGGATAAAATTATAATTTTTTTGAATTTAGATTTGTAACTATGATATCTATTCATTTAGTTTCATACTATTTTATTGAATATTTTTTCTTAATTAGTTTTTGAAGTCAAACCAATTACAATTTAGACATAGGTATACAACATAACTTTTTTTGTATGTATCAAAATTCAATAATTTTCCTTTTGTTGGATCAAGGAAATCAATACCTAGCACAAACATATTTTTCAAAAAAAAATGGTAATATACTAGTTTTCCACATGTGCAAAACAGAGAGCTTGATTTTCAATGAAAAACCAACATTTACAAGAAATAAAAAAAATATAATAATCAAATCAAATATATTTAAATTATACTTTTTGGGAAGCTTATAATAAGGAATACATACTTTAAAAAATGAATTTTAAATGAAATCATTTGTTCCCGCAAAAGGTAAATAAAAAGTGGTTTTTTTATCAACATTTTGATAGGTGTAAAGAAGACTCTGTTATAGGTATGGTTTAAAACTAGCAGGGTTCTATCCAAAGGGGTTTGATCTAAGGTGGTTTGATCAAACCCTCTTCAATTGGAATCCTTTAAATGGAAATTTTCAAAGATTGAATCATATATGTTTTAAAAATATGTGATTTCAACAAAAATTAGGATGTCCCAAAAAGTGTAAACCACTACTGTGGGATCATCTCTTAACGTTTCCTTGATTTAGTGTTATAATGTGTTTAAAACATTCACATTAGGTCGTGGGCCCTTGTAAACTAAATAAACCTATTTGTGCCTATTTAGGGTTACCTATTTGTGCCTTATTTAGGGTTAGGGTTTGTAAAATGTACCTTTACATTTTCACACTAATCTATGGTTTTATTAATAAATTGGGCTTGTTTATGATTTAATTGGCCTTATTTTGCATCCACAAGCCTTAATTAATGCATATTTTTTAAATTAATCATGAAATTTACTAACATCTAATCATAATTCATGTTTTCTTGGATTGTACGACCTAGATGTAGTGATTTGGGACTCATACGACACCTTGGGCATATGGATCTCACCTAATTTTCAGGGCTCCAATCTGAATTTCACATTAGTCTAAGCCTTTCTTGAAAAATGTGTCCCAATCTCAGCCTAATAGGACTCATACACCACAACTAGTGTATGAGATCTGTGTGGCTTAAACCTAAATTAAATTCAAATTCTTGATAGCATTTTATACTCCTAGATTTGATGTCATCTTGTAGTGTTGTAATTTCAAGAAATTTGGCATATACAAGTATAAATACATGGTTATTTCAAATATTTTCTCCTAGAAATTCAAGTATTCAAGTGACCTAGCAAGCTTGCAAGTCATCAAGTCATCATAAGAGCACTTTCAATAGTTCACAAGAGTATTCGGGAGCCTTCAAGAGTTGATTATAAAGAGGTTTAGAGCATTATTCAAGTATCAAGAATCATGTCAAGGTCAACATGAATCATGTTTTTTCTTTAGCTAACATTTGTGATGTAGGGTTTCATGATTCAAGCAAGCATTCAAGTCAAGATCCATATAAATCAAGCAAGACCCAAGATCCACATCCTTTGGAGGCATTTCATACATGTTTGTAGCACTTTATCCATAGCGTTTGGTGAGTTGCAACATAGTATTTTGTTCATTCATAATTCCTCCTTTCTATTTCATTTCATTTCATGGTTTGATTACCAAAATGTACTTTGACCAAGGAAAACACCTTTCTACTAATAAAACAAAATTTTCCCCTATCTTTAGTGTGTGATTTGCAAATCCAAGTTGAGGACACACTAAAGAGCAAGATTGGAAGAAGTTGCCAATTGTGCAAGTTGTCACCTTATTTACAAGATCACTCAAAGGCATCTATAGAGAAGAATTTAGTAGTTCAGATTCATAAATCAGGTTGAGAAGACATAGCAGAGATTGAAGAGAAGATTTAGGTCTTGACACTCCAAAAAAGTTGAGCAAGATTGATAGACCACATATGGCATATGATTGCTAGTATAGTGAATCTTCCGTATTTCTTAAGATCCAAACTTGTCACTGCTAAATTTTTGTTCCTACCTAGAAACACTAATCTATGACTAAATTGCCCAACTTGGTGAATGAGTCCTAGTGTGCATTAAATCAACATTTTCAACATTTCGGGTCTTCATTCAAGCTGCTATAGGTTTGAAGGTGCACTTCTCTAATTTCCTAATTTACTATTATGATTTGCATTCATTTTCATGACATCTATCAAAGTCTTGTATATCATTAGGTGTGATTAGGTTTTGCATGTTGCTTTCCTTTCCAAGCACAAACTTGGCAATGAACCCCTTTTTAATCTCTAAAGATACCCTAGGACATCCTATTGCAAGATATCTTTCTCTCATTCTATCACTAGATTGTGATCTCTAGGGTTTCCTTAAATGAAACAAGAGTGAAATAAGACCATAACCATGTGCTCCATCTCCTAAAAGGTGAGGCACCATGTTTCTGTTGTTACATTTTGGTGAACCTACATTTGGAACATCTTATTTCTGACTTGGAGTGCATCATAATCCCAAATCTAGTTTGCATTAATTTTGCATTAGTTAATTGACATCTATGGTTTCTAAATCTTGCATTAGTGATAGTGCATATAGGCTGCATTTTTACCTCTTACATCATTGAATTTCATTTGAATACTGCATTTGCACTTATTCTAGATATCATCAAAATAGAAAACATACTATTCACATAGAATTTACTGAAAGTGATTCAAAAGCCCTAATCTAGGACTCATACACCCCTCTGGGTGATTTAGTTTGAGTACATGTTGTTTTTCCTTATTTTTTGGTATTTTGTGGTGACTGTTATTTAGAATTCTTATCTCTAAAAAACTTTGATTGGGACTCATATGCCCCTCTAGGTGATTTAGTCCCATTTCATATTTTAAAATACATTTTCCAACATTAAAAACTCTATTTTTTTGTTGTTGTTTGTTGTCATTAGTTATTTGTCTCAATTTGCAAAGTTTTTGTTAAACTCCTTTCATTGCATCTAGCTTAATTTCATTTCAATCAAAATTAGAAAAAAAATTCATATTGTGTTCATTGTATCTTGCATTTCATTGATTACCCCTTGCATGATCTTTACAACTTCGTTTCCTATTGCTAAATTATAGCGAGAAAAATTTCAAGATTCATGTCATCCCATGATAGCACAATCATCATGGATCTTGGGTTTTCTAGCTCTTTCACTACTAGTATTGACACTAGTTCACTAGGTATGGACCATACCCTTAACAAATCTTTGCCTTTAAGTAGTCTGACAAATGTTGAGACAATGGTTACTAGTATTCCACAATAAAATATAATCTGAATCCATGAAGACTTAGAAAACCTACAAAATCAAGTAAGTACTAAAAATATTTCAACCACTGTTATCCCTACTATAGATAACATACACTGTATGGTTGAAACTGAAGGAGTTGAACTTGTGTGTAACCTAGCTCAAATTTTTGGTAAACTTACTAGTGGTGCTCAACCTTCAAACAATGTACAAATCCAAGGAGGAGCCCAAATTCCTCCTCTCACAACTATTGCCTCTATTCCTACCTATACCAACCCTCAAGTTATAGCAACAATGCAACCAATTAGTAATGTTGTTCCTACCTTGGGTATTTCTACTAATATTCCTATTACCTTTGTGGCATTGCATGTCATATCTCCTACCACTTTACCTCCCGTAAGCATCCCACTCACTTGTCCTTCCAACACATATACACCTCCACCATATTCACTGATGAGCTTAAAATATGCTCATAATTTGATGATGTGATAAACTTTTAATGTCTTTACTTTTGATATTTCATGGTTGTCTAAACTTTGTTGAAACCTTTTATCGGGATATCCTGTAGCAAGATACTTTTATATCCCTCCAGCTTATTGTGTTGACTTGATTGCATTTATTGCCCTGTTGACTCCCGAAAATGACTGGTATATCGTATATAGTTTTTGAATGATGAAGTAAATTTAAATGTGTGATTAATGAATAGATATCATGTATGTGCCATGCGCCTTTTCTTTCGCTTGTTACCTTTTGTTTCATAGGTTGTTGAAGAATGATCAAGTCAAGCGCAGCCGATCTCGGCCTTGCCGTAAAGTCCATTTCCTGCATGACTATGAGGAAGCTCCGGTGAAGACTATTTGACCGAAACTATTGGGAAAGATTTTAATGACAAGTCAATCTGGAAAGAGTGGAGCGCTAGATTCTCTCTGGATTGGGTTGAGCACATACATTCATTTATGAAGTTTGTTCCTTGATTCTGGGATACATGTTACTTCCACGTCTTTCTTTGATGGAGTTAGTTAGTTAGTTATTCTTCTGATTTAAAAATAAGATACTCCTCCTGTGCAAGAGAGTAGAGGATGGATAGAGAGATAGATGATAGTTAGAGTAAGATAGAAACAGAATAGCATATATCATGTAAGAATCAATATGATAATGAAAGACAGAATCTGTTTGACCAGAGACAGAGTTTGTTGCTAGTTCCCATATCAACAAAATGATGTATATCACTCTGTTTTTATGAATAAAGTTCAATGAAGTTCTGAGTTTAACATCTGCAAAATTAGTAGATGCTTGCTAAGGGGGCCCACTTAGCAAGTATCTATCGCTAGTTAGTTAGTTATTCTTTTCTGTTGTTCTTCAGTTAGCTTTCATCTTTGAAGTTTTCATGCAAACTCAGTCTTATAGTGCTCCTGCAGCATAGAGAGTCCATCCCTGTGACTATTCCTGTAGCATAAGGCCAGCTCATGGTTTGTGTTTCAGTCATAGTTGTTATGGTTTTTATCATAGTTGAGTTAAAGAATTCTGCATTACCGATCTGTGGTTTAGATAGAATTTCTTTCCAGTATGTATTTTTGCTAAGATTTGATTGAAACTAATTCCTAGTGCATATATTTTGCCGCCCCATTTAAAGTCCACGTCCCCTGGTTTGACAAGTAAATGAACGTCCATATAGAGAGATAATAGTCACCTGTCGGAATGTCCAATTCCCAGGAAAGGTTTTACTGAGATTTTCATATCCTTTTTGTGGGCGTGACCATTTTTGGCACCGTTGCCAGGAATGGCGTCCAGCTAGGAGTCAGCTAGGAGTTTGTCAGAAGCCAATTTTTAGCACTAGTTTAGCTTGTTAGTAAATTTTCTAGATCCTTTAAGTCACTATTCACCATATTGCATGCATAGAAGAAGAAGAAATGCACTGGGAAGGTTCCTCCCTGAAAACCTATTTATTGAACTACCATTTGACCCAGCTGACAACGAACCTGAGGAAAATCCATTCGCTCTGTTATTTCAGCAACTAGATATGGCAAATAATCCACCTAATAATCCACCTCCTACATTTGAGTTTCCCATTGTTCCTCAATGAGATACTGATAATCTTAAAAACATTCCCTCTTCTTTGCTTCCAAAATTCTATGGTTTGGTCACAAAGGACCCAAAAACCTTTCTATTTGAATTTGATGTTCTCTGCCGCAGTTATGACTACAACACAGACGCTCACAAACTGAAGCTATTTCCTTACACCTTGAAGGAAGGAGCTCTCAGGTGGTTCATGAGTTTGGGAAGAGGTGTTGTAGATAGTTGGGTAGCCATGCAGACCAAATTCCTTGAAAATTATAAGGAATATTGTAAGAGTGCCAACAAAGGTGATGACATATTCTGAATTCAGCAGAAGGATGATGAGAGCCTGGAAGATTATATATCCAGATTTTTGTTCGCACTAAAGAGGAACTCAAACCATACTCTCAATGAGGACTCTCAGAAACTAATCTTTCTAAGGGGAATCAGTGATGCATGTATAGACGCCCTGGACCTAATGGGAGGAGGTGATATAACCCAACTGCCTTGGGATGATATAAAGAAAATATGTCTTAACTACTCTCGAGCAATAGTCAAAAAAGGTCGAGGTCATCATACTACCACGGGAAAGTCTTCTTCTGGTGGAGTCTCTCGGATGGAGATCACAAATTTGCTATCTGATTTCAAGCAGGACATCATTAATAATATGGCTACACAACTAGATACCATGCAAGCTCGGAGGAAACGTGAGGAGGATGAGATAGTTTTGGCTGAGTTCTGTCCATACTGCAGACAAAAGAAGCATGATTACAGATGCAAGATGGTGGCTAATTTGGAAGCCAAACAACTTCCTACTGACTTCAAGCCAGTAGAAGGTGATGATGATCAAGTGTTCTTTGTCGCACAAAGGAGACCATGGGCCCAAAGACAAGGTATGCCTCAAGATCCTTTAACTTTTGGTAATCCTTATTCTGGCTATAATAACCAATGGCAACATGCATATGGACCACCACCATCCTGGAATTCGCCTCAACCTAGTTGGCCTAATTATCAGACCCCACAATGGCAATCTCCTCAAGGAGGTTGGTAGCAGCCACAAGGGCAATGGACCCCACCTTCAGGAAATTAGCAGCAAAATCCTCAATGGAGAGGCCCTCAGCAATGGAAAAACCAGTCCTCTGGATTCCTGCAGCTTCCATAGCCACAACCACAAGCCCTTATGCTGCCTCCTGCAACAAACACCTATGCCTGCCCATCCGTTTCCCAATCCCAATAATAAGTAACAGCAACAGCCTCAACAGCATGTATATCTTTCTGAGGCCAACCAATATCAAGCTTATGCCTTGAACATTAATGACATCCATTTGAGGTCTGGAACCACTTTACCTGCTCCGAAACCACCTCTGATTACTGAAATACCAGATTCTCCCCTTGAAGAATCTCCTGTACCTGTTGTTCCTGCTGAGCATATACCCATAACTGATACGGTTTCTAAGGAGCCTATTTTGCAAAACCAAGATAACCCACCTTTTCCTTAGAGGTTGCAAAGTACTGTATCTAAATCCATGGAATAACCCACTTTTGACATCCTGGATCAGCTCAAGAATATGCAAATTCAAATCCCTTTATTCCAGGCTATTAAAGAGGCCTGTTTGAAGAAGCCTGGACGAAAGAAAAAGGATCCTCAAACAATTCATGTCTTAGGGAAATTCGCTGATATAATGTTGGAAAATGTAGTTATTCCAAAGTATATTGACCCTGGAAGTCCTGTGGTGCAGATACATATAAATGGTCAAGTTGTAAAAAATGTTTTGATTGATTTATGTGCTGCTATTAATGTCATGACAAAACATACTATGGACTCCCTGAATATTTCAGACATTAGGTCTACACCTACAGTTCTGTAGCTGGCAGACAGCTCCATAGTTAAACCTGATGGGATAGTGGAAGATGTAATTGTCACTCTTGAATCTTGGGAGTATCCTACTGATTTCACAATATTATCAGTAAAGGAAACTTTAGGAGAATATCCAGTTATCCTTGGTAGACCATGGTTAGCAACTGCAGATGCTTTTATAGGATGTCATTCTAGAGATATGACCATCTCTGATGGACAGTCCACAAAGAAATTGGCTCTGTATCCGCCTACTAGACCTCAACCAGATTTGTCCCAACCTGTTTGGCCAGATGTGGGGAAGAGATTGAAGCCAATTCTTTGGATCAATTAATGATGATTCAAAATGATCCATTCTCTCAACTTCAGAGTGAGGATGCTTTATTGTTCCAAATTCTACAGTACAAAGTTGATACGGGTAGTTCATCTGATCCAAATGGTACTCATTTACAATGTTTCCTACAGCAACCAGATTCTAAAAGCTCACTGCCTAAACTTCCAGTAATTTTTCATAATTTACTTCCACAAGAGGTACAAACATCACCCATAGATTATATGAGTAATCTCACTAAGCAGATAGAATTGTCTCCAGATCATTGTTTGAATGTCAATAGCAAGCTTCCACAGTCTTAAGAGGCTGACTTATTAAAAATGCTATAAGAACAGAATAAAGCTTTTGCATGGGAATATGGGGACATGCAAGGAATAGATCCTCGAGTTTGTACTCATAGAATATATATCAAAGAAGACTGTGCACCGGCTAGACAACCTCAAAGAAGAGTAAATC
This sequence comes from Sequoia sempervirens, assembly GCA_007258455.2. Lineage (NCBI taxonomy): Eukaryota > Viridiplantae > Streptophyta > Pinopsida > Cupressales > Cupressaceae > Sequoia > Sequoia sempervirens. The sequence continues at coordinate 305,022,443 of VDFB02270651.1, read as the reverse complement.
CAGCACTTAGAGAAATAGTTAAAGGTGAGCTTCAAAAGTTGCTTGATGCTGGTTTTATTTATCCAATCTCCGATAGTCAATGGGTTTCTCCATTAGTCATTATTCCAAAAAAGAGTGGAAAATGGAGAGTGTGTGTAGATTACAGAGAATTGAACAGTGCTACTAAAAAATATCATTTTCTATTACCTTTTGTAGACCAAGTACTAGACTCACTTTCTGGCAAAAGATATTTTTCCTTCTTGGATTGTTACAGTGGATACAACCAGATAAAAATTGCCCCTGAAGATCTAGACAAGACAACTTTTACCTATCCATGGGGAACATTTGCTTATTCGGTCTTGCCTTTTGGCCTATGCAATGCACCAGCAACATTTCAGAGAGCAGTCATTAGTATCTTTGCTAATATATCTCATGAATGTATGGAGATTTATATGGATGATTTCACTACTTATGGAGTCACATTTGAAAAAGCACTGGTCAATTTAGAAAAGGTATTGAAAAGGTGTAGAGAGAAAAATTTATCTTTAAACAGTGAGAAGTGTTTTCTAATGATGGAAGAAGGTATTGTTCTAGGTCATCATGTTTCAAAGAATGGAATTTAGGTTGACCCTACTAAAATTGCAGTTATTTAGAATTTATAAACTCCTGCAAAACAAAAAGATGTCAGAAGTTTTCTTGGTCATGCAGGGTATTATAGAAGGTTTATAAAATATTTCAGTAAAATTGCCATCCCACTTTATGCCCTATTAACAAAGGATTCCCAATTTGAGTGGACAGAGGCCTGTGAAAAATCCTTCCTGCAACTAAAGGACCCGCTTACTAAAGCCCCTGTTCTTCAAGGACCAAAATGGAATTTTTCTTTTCATATACATGCTGATGCTTCTGATTTTGGCATAGGAGCAGTTCTAAGTCAAAAAGAAAATTCAATTGAACATGCTATTTACTTCATCAACAAGAACCTTCAAGGTCCTGAGCTTAACTATACTGTTACAGAAAAGGAATTGCTTGCAGTAGTGTATGCTTTGAAAAAATTTAGGCATTATGTCACAGGTTATCAGATATTTGTTTATACTGACCATGCAGCAATCAAGTACCTGATGAACAAACCTGCCATCTCTGGTAGATTGGCACGGTGGCTCCTGTTGTTACAAGAGTTTGATATCACAATCATTGAAAAACTAGGAAGAGCTAATGTTGTAGCTAACTTTTTATCAAGACTGCAATCAGCTGCACCTGAAGAACATGAGGTCATTGATTATAGGTTCCCAGATGAACACTTGTTTTCCATTGCTACACATACACCCTGGTATGCAGATATCGCCAACTATCTAGCAGCAAACAGAATACTAGCCCACTTTTCTCCAAAAGAAAAGAAGTTGTTAATTGAAAAAAGGTTTAATTTTTCCTAGATTGCAAATAGTTTGTTTTATACTGGACCTGATCAAGTAATGCGAAGATGTGTAAGAGAAGATGAGACTTATGATATATTGCATGCTTGCCATGATGAACCATGTGAAGGACATTTTGTAGCAAAGAGAACATCAATGAAGGTTCTTACAATAGGGTACTACTGGCCAACACTACACAAGGAAGTGTGACAAATGCCAGCGAATGGGAAGACCAACTAAGTCTGATGAAATGCCACTATATCTGCAGGTCATAGTCACCCCTTTTGATAAATGGGGGATGGATTTTATGGGACCAATTGATCCACCATCAAATGGAAAGTCATACATTCTAGTTTGCATAGACTATGTAACAAAATGGGTCGAGGTAAAAGCTATGACTCATGCCCGAGATAACAAAGTTGCTAAATTTCTGTATGAACAAATTTTCACAAGATTTGGAGTTCCCAGAGAGCTTGTAACTGATCAAGGAGCTCAGTTTACGTCAAATCTGATCATTGCACTTATGAATGACTATAAAATCAAACATAGGAAGTCCAACCCCTACCACCCTCAAGCCAATGGTTAGGCAGAGGTAACAAACAGGGAAATCGAGGCAATCCTCACAAAGATAGTGTAGATTCATAAGAAAGACTAGAGCAATAGACTTCCTGAAGCATTTTGGGCTTACAGAACAACATGGAAAACAACAACTAGGTTCACACCTTTTGAGCTACTTTATGGCAAAACAGCAATGTTACCCATAGAATTTGAGCACAAAACTTTGAGGACAACTCTTGAACTCAACATGGACATATCTAAAGCACAGAAGGACCGTCTCCTGCGGCTAAATGCTTTGGACGAAATGAGAAAATCTGCCCTGCAGCATATAGAAGCAATCCAATAGCAAAGGAAGAGATGGCATGATCAGCACATCAAAACCAGGAAATTTTTTGCTAGAGATTGGGCTCTGTTATATGATTCTAGATATCAAGAAAACCAAGGCAAGCTCACAACACGCTGGCTTGGCCCCTATGAAGTTGAAACTGTATTCGATAATGGAGCCATACAGCTGGTGACAATTGATCCAGTCCATTTCAAATTGTTAGTCAATGGCCACCGACTCCGATTATACCATAAACCAGTCTCCAAGGAAGAATTCATGCAGTAGTTTGTTCAGGTTCCTCCCGCTACTCTTCCTGCAGCTGAAGGCTTTAGCCTTTCTCCTGCAGCGTTACTATAATTTTCAAAAAGCATGCCCATAATAAAGGTTTTCTTTTTAAGGAAACCCCTTTTTCTCCATTTTGCCCCCATCTCACTTCTTTATCTTCCATCCATCCATCCCATCCATCCATTCCATCCACTTCATCTGCCCACGTCACCCATCCACTTCATCCATCTGCATCAACATTAATTAAGATATCTTTCCCACTTGTCAATTCATGCATCGCCGTCATCTTCTTGACACGTACATGCAATTATCAAAGGTACACCATATCTTTTCTTATCACATATTTGATTTATTTCATTCTATTTGTTTACTGCTATGCATGTACCTATCATTATCACCTGAATCTCTACCTATTCTTTAGTACATGTGAGGACACATGTCATACTTTAAGTAGGGGGCGGGGTAATCCATGTTTTAAAACCTGTCTTTTCACCACTGCCATAACTGCAAAATAATCTTTCTTTAATTCTTTTCTGGTACTTTCCAAATATGATCGCATGTCCTTCTTTATTGCATTATTTATTGCATGAATTTCTTGTAAACTACGATTAAGACTGCTTGTTTAAAAAGTTCATTTTTGGAAAAAGAAAAGAAATGTGACGGCACGACAGAAGAAAAACTAGAGCAGAAAAGGGGAAATAGAGAATTTAAATCTTCAGCAAGGAACTGAGTTCAGTGAAAAGGAAAACTGCAAACATCGGTGGTTAGTTGGTGCAACATGAGCGTGTAGCTCATGAATTGTTACTGCAATATCCGCAAACATTCCACACATTTAGCCTCTATGGATGGTTGAATTATTTTTGTAGCCTGAATGATTTTGATGAGGAGGCAGCTGGAGAATTTTTGAGAACCCTTTCTAAAGAGGAAGCCACTGTATGGCGTCTAATGGTTGTTGCAACTGAAGACAGAATTGCTGAGGTAATCGGGCTCCCAGCCGTTGGAGAAAAATTTTCTTCAGACGCTACAGCTGCAAGGGCTGAGTTTTCAATGCCTGTTGATGGACCTTTGGAAGTCTCCAAGCAAGGATGCAAGCGTGTGTCGCTGCCTCTTCCATATTCAGAGTATGCCACTTATATAATGAGGTATTTAACCTGTGAAGGTTTTTTTCCCTACCTGCATTCTTATCATTTTAAATTATTAAGCCATATGAGGCATGGGTTAGTTATAAATGTTCCAAATTTTTTGTTAAAATTTTTAGAGCAAAGTGCCCATGGAACTCAACAGGGGAAAGACAATTTTGTCACTCATCATGGCCTTATTAAATTACTGATTGAGTCCGAGAATGCTGCTCAGAGTTCGTTTGTTCCTGAAGAGGAACAAGAAACAGGGAACAATGAGCAAGAGTTACCAAATATTGATGATTTGGCTACTGCTGCTATGCAATTTTCAGAGGAAGCCCAGAATTCTCCACCGCAACAAGAAGAAGAATGTATCTTGTAGTAGGAGCAAGAACAGAGTAAACAATTGAATGTGCCTAGTGAAGTTGTGTTTCACCCTGCAATTTGTAAAGCCATTGTTATGTATAGAAGGACATTTTTAATTGAGTTTCTGGAATATGTTAAAGATAATTGGGAAACAGTTACACTGCAAATCTTGAATTTTCGCCACATAGCCTAGACTGACATGCAACAAAGTCTATGGGAAGTAGAAAATAAGAAATTGAAAAATAAAATTAAAAGTCAGGAACAGGAAATCGTTGAGTTGAAAGCAAAAACGGACATATGTTAAAAATAACTGGTCAAATTATGGAATGCAGACCACCACCCAGAGTTTATGCTCTGTGCCTAAAAGAACAATTTTTGTGGTTTCAATTGATGAGAATTTCCAGAAACCAAGATCCTATAATTCACACTACCAAAGAGTTTTATGAAGCATACCAAGCAGCCCCTAACTGGTTAAGGAATTCTCTGTGTGAATTCTATTTGCATGGCTTTTTAATACCATTTGAAATAGAATGGAATCCTCTACTATATATTGGTGATATTCATTTGAGAGCATTTATGTCATGGGTAGCAAATGAGGTGAATTATGGAAGGTAGTGGGAAACATATGAGGAAGTTGAGAAAACAGAGTCTATTCCATTACACTCCCAAAGTACAAAGCCTCATGCAATGTTAAAAGATTGGTTTGCTCTAACATATGGTATTAATAATGTTCTAGCCAGAGAGAAAATTTTTGATATCAGAAAACAAGTATATGATGAATTCCAGGCACAACAATATTCATTTTGGAGACTGGCATATACCAGATGTGAGAAAAGATGGGAGAGGTTAACTGTTGGGTTAAGGAAGTCAGAACCACATGGTCCCCTAAACTTCACAGCGACACTCAAACGAATCAGCAGATATATTCAATTAGGAATTCAAACAAGATTTGAACTGTGGCTACCACTGACATTCAAACCCCCTATGTTAATGTGGCCACTCTATCCTCACCAAGCCATAAATCTTAACAATGAATTAGAAGACCGAAGATATGAAAGGTGCCAGGATTTCAGAGGATTTTATTACAAGTTTGGACATCTGTTCCAGAGTCATGCAACCACCACTGACTTCAGAGACACAACCAGAAAAGTTAATGCTGGAGGACCAGCATTGCGCTAAGTAGGGGGCAGTGATGAGCTTAAAATATGCTCATAATTTGATGATATGATAAAATTTTAATGTCTTTACTTTTGATATTTCATGGCTGTCTAAACTTTGTTGAAACCTTTTATCGGGATATCCTGTAGCAAGTTACTTTTATATCTCTGCAGCTTATTGTGTTGACTTGATTGCATTTATTACCCTGTTGACTCCCGAAAATGACTGGTATATCGTATACAGTTTTTGAATGATGAAGTAAATTTAAATGTGTGATTAATGAATAGATATCGTGTATGTGCCATGCGCCTTTTCTTTCACCTGTTACCTTTTGTTTTGTAGGTTGTTGAAGAATGATCAATTCAAGCGCAGCCGATCTCGGCCTTGCAGTAAAGTCCATTTCCTGCACAACTACGAGGAAGCTCTGGTGAAGACTCTTTGACTGAAACCGTTGGGAAAGATTTTAATGACTAGTCAATCTGGAAAGAGTGGAGCACTAGATTCTCTCTGGATCAGGTTGAGCACATAAATTCATTTATGAAGTTTGTTCCTTGATTCTGGGATACATGTTACTTCCACGTCTTTCTTTGATGGAGTTAGTTAGTTGTTCTTCTGATTTAAAAATAAGATACTCCTCCTGTGCGAGAGAGTAGAGGATGGATAGAGAGATAGATGATAGCTAGAGTAAGATAGAAACAGAATAGCAGATATCATGTAAGAATCAATATGATAATGAAAGATAGAATCTATTTGACCAGAGATAGAGTTTGTTGCTAGTTCCCATATCAACAAAACCATGTATATCACTCTAATTTTATGAATAAAGTTCAATGAAGTTCTGAGTTTGACATCTACATAATCAGTAGATGCTTGCTAAGGGGGTCCACTTAGTAAGTATCTGTAGCTAGTTAGTTAGTTGTTCTTTGGATCAATTATTGATGATTCAAAATGATCCATTCTCTCAACTTCAGAGTGAGGATGCTTTATTGTTCCAAATTCTACAGTACAAAGTTGATACGGGTAGTTCATCTGATCCAAATGGTACTCATTTACAATGTTTCCTGCAGTAACCAGATTTTAAAAGCTCATTGCCTAAACTTTCAGCAATTTTTCATAATTTACTTCCACAAGAGGTACAAACATCACCCATAGATTTTATGAGTAATCTCACTAAGCAGATAGAATTGTCTCCAGATCATTGTTTGAATGTCAATAGCAAGCTGCCACAATCTCAAGAGGCTGACTTATTAAAAATGCTATAAGAAAAGCATAAAGCTTTTGCATGGGAATATGGGGACATGCAAGGAATAGATCCTCGAGTTTGTACTCATAGAATATATATCAAAGAAGACTGTGCACCGGTTAGACAACCTTAAAGAAGAGTAAATCCAGCACTTAGAGAAATAGTTAAAGGTGAGCTTCAAAAGTTGCTTGATGCTGATTTTTTTTATCCAATCTCTGATAGTCAATGGGTTTCTCCATTAGTCATTGTTCCAAAAAAGAGTGGAAAATGGAGAGTGTGTGTAGATTACAGATAATTGAACAGTGCTACTAAAAAATACCATTTTCCATTACCTTTTGTAGACCAAGTACTAGACTCACTATCTAGCAAAAGATATTTTTCCTTCTTGGATGGGTACAGTGGATACAACCAGATAAAAATTGCCCCCGAAGATCTAGACAAGACCACTTTTACCTATCCATGGGGAACATTTGCTTATTCGGTCTTGCCTTTTGGCCTATGCAATGCACCAGCAACATTTCAAAGAGCAGTCATTAGTATCTTTGCTGATATATCTCATGAATGTATGGAGATTTATATAGATGATTTCACTACGTATGGAGTCACATTTGAAAAAGCACTAGTCAATTTAGAAAAAGTATTGAAAAGGTGTAGAGAGAGAAATTTATCTTTAAACAGTGAGAAGTGTTTTCTAATGATGGAAGAAGGTATTGTTCTAGGTCATCATGTTTCAAAGAACGGAATTTAGGTCGACCCTGCTAAAATTGCAGTTATTCAGAATTTACAAACTCCTGCAAAACAAAAAGATGTCAGAAGTTTTCATGGTCATGCAGGGTATTATAGAAGGTTTATAAAAGATTTCAGTAAAATTGCCATCCCACTTTATGCCCTGTTAACAAAGGATTCCCAATTTGAGTGGACAGAGGCCTGTGAAAAATCCTTCCTGCAACTAAAGGACCTGCTTACTAAAGCCCCTGTTCTTCAAGGACCAAAATGGAATTTTCCTTTTCATATACATGCTGATGCTTTTGATTTTGGCATAGGAGCAGTTCTGAGTCAAAAAGAAAATTCAATTGAACATGCTATTTACTTCATCAACAAGAACCTTCAAGGTCCTGAGCTTAACTATACTGTTACAGAAGAGGAATTGCTTGCAGTAGTGTATGCTTTGAATAAATTTAGGCATTATGTTACAGGTTATCAGATATTTGTTTATACTGACTATGTAGCAATCAAGTACCTGATGAACAAACCTTCCATCTCTGGTAGATTGGCACGGTGGCTCCTATTGTTACAAGAGTTTGATATCATAATCATTGAAAAAATAGGAAGAGCTAATGTTGTAGCTAACTTTTTATCAAAACTGCAATCAGCTGCACTTGAAGAACATGAGGTCATTGATGATAGGTTCCCAGATGAACACTTGTTTTCCATTGCTGCACATACACCTTGGTATGCAGATATCGCCAACTATCTAGCAGCAAATAGAATACCAGCCCACTTTTCTCTAAAAGAAAAGAAGTTGTTAATTGAAAAAGGTTTAATTTTTTCTAGATTACAAATAGTTTGTTTTATACTGGACCTGATCAAGTAATGCAAAGATGTGTAAGAGAAGATGAGACTTATGATATCTTGCATGCTTGCCATGATGAACCATGTGAAGGACATTTTGCAGCAAAGAGAACAGCAATGAAGGTTCTTACAATAGGGTACTACTGGCCAACACTACACAAGAAAGTGTGACAGATGCCAGCGAATGGGAATACCAACTAAGTCCGATGAAATGCCACTATATGTGCAGGTCATAGTCACCCCTTTTGATAAATGGGGGATGGATTTTGTGGGACCAATTGATCCACCATCAAATGGAAAGTCATACATTCTAGTTTGCATAGACTATGTAACAAAATGGGTCAAGGTAAAAGCTATGACACATGCCCGAGATAACAAAGTTGCTGAATTTCTGTATGAACAAATTTTCACAAGATTTGGAGTTCCCAGAGAGCTTGTAACTGATCAAGGACCTTAGTTTACGTCAAATCTGATCACTGCACTTATGAATGACTATAAGATCAAACATAGGAAGTCCAGCCCCTACCACCCTCAAGCCAATGGTCAGGCAGAGGTAACAAACAGGGAAATCGAAGCGATCCTCACAAAGATAGTGCAGATTCATAAGAAAGACTAGAGCAATAGACTTCCTGAAATAGTTTGGTCTTACAGAACAACATGGAAAACAACAACTGGGTTCACACCTTTTGAGCTGCTTTATGGAAAAACAACAATGTTACCCATAGAATTTGAGCACAAAACTTTGAGGACAACTCTTGAACTCAACATGGACATACCTGAAGCATAGAAGGACCGTCTCCTGCAGCTAAATGCTTTGGATGAAATGAGAAAAGCCGCCCTGCAGAATACAGAAGCAATCCAACAGCAAAGGAAGAGATGGCATGATTAGCACATCAAAATCAGGAAATTTTTTGCTAGAGATTGGGCTCTGTTATATGATTCCAGATATCAAGAAAACCAAGGCAAGCTCACAACACGCTGGCTTGGCCCCTATGAAGTTGAAACTGTGTTCGATAATGGAGCCGTACAGCTGGTGACAATTGATCCAGTCCATTTCAAATTGTTAGTCAATGGCCACCGACTCTGATTATACCATAAACCAGTCTCCAAGGAAGAATTCATGCAGCAGTTTGTTCAAGTTCCTCCCGCTACTCTTCCTGCAGCTGAAGGCTTTAGCCTTTCTCCTGTAGCGTTACTATAATTTTCAAAAAGCATGCCCATAATAAAGGTTTTCTTTTTAAGGAAACCCCTTTTTCTCCATTTTCATTTATCGCCCCCATCTCACTTCTTTATCTTCCATCCATGCATCCCATCCATCCATTCCATCCACTTCATCTGCCCACGTCACCCATCCACTTCATCCGTCCGCATCAACATTAATTAAGATATCTTTCCCACTTGTCAATTCATTCAGCGCCATCATCTTCTTCACACATACATTTAATTATCAAAGGTACACCATATCTTTTCTTATCACATATTTGATTTATTTCATTCTATTCGTTTACTGCTATGCATGTACCGGTCATTATCACCCGAATCTCTACCTGTTCTTTAGTACATGTGAGGATACATGTCATACTTTAAGTAGGGGGCGGGGTAATCCATGTTTTAAAAACTGTCTTTTTGCCACTGCCATAACTGCAAAATAATCTTTCTTTAATTCTTTTCTGGTACTTTCCAAATATGATCGCATGTCCTTCTTTATTGCATTCTTTATTGCATGAATTTCTTGTAAACTATGATTAAGACTGCTTGTTTAAAAAGTTCATTTTTGGAAAAAGAAAAGAAATGTGACGGCACAACAGAAGAAAAACTAGAGCAGAAAAGGGGAAATAGAGAATTTAAATCTTCAGCAAGGAACTGAGTTCAGTGAAAAGGAAAACTACAAACATGGGTGGTCAGTTGGTGCGACATGAGCTTGTAGCTCATGAATTGTTAGTGCAAAATCCGCAAACATTCCACGCATTTAGCCTCTGCAGATGGTTGAATTATTTTTTGAGCCTAAATGATTTTGATCAGGAGGCAGCTGGAGAATTTTTGAGAACCCTTTCTGAAGGGGAAGCCACTATATGGGGTCTAACGGTTGTTGCAACCAAAGATAGAATTGTTGAGGTAACCGAGCTCCCAGCCGTTGGAGAAAACTTTTCTTCAGACGCTGCAGCTGCAAGGGCTGAGTTTTCAATGCCTACTGATGGACCTTTGGAAGTCTCCAAGCAAGGATGCAAGCGTGTGTCGCTGCCTCTTCCATATTCAGAGTATGCCACTTATATAATGAGGTATTTAACCTGTGAAGGTTGTTTTTCCTACATACATTCTCATCATTTTAAATTATTAAGCCATATGAGGCATGGGTTAGTTATAAATGTTCCAAATTTTTTGTTAAAATTTTTAGAGCAAAGTGCCCATGGAACTCAACAGGGGAAAGAAAATTATGTCACTCATCATGGCCTTATTAAATTAATGATTGAGTCCGAGAATGCTGCTCAGAGTTCGTTCGTTCCTGAAGAGGAACAAGAAACAGGGCACAATGAGCAAGAGTTACGAAATCTTGATGATTTGGCTACTGCTACTATGCAATTTTCAGAGGAAGCCCAGACTTCTCCACCGCAGCAACAAGAAGAATGTATCTTGTAGTAGGAGCAAGAACAGAGTAAACAATTGAATGTGCCTAGTGAAGTTGTGTTTCACCCTGCAATTTGTAAAGCCATTGTTGTGTATAGAAGGACATTTTTAATTGAGTTTCTAGAATATGTTAAAGATAATTGGGAAACAGTTACACTGCAAACTTTGAATTTTCGCCACATTGCCCAGACTGACATGCAACAAAGTCTATGGAAAGTACAAAAGAAGAAATTGAAAAATAAAATTGAAAGTCAGGAACAGGAAATCGCTGAGTTGAAAGCAAAAATGGACGAAATGTTAAAAGTAACTGGTCAAATTATGGAATGCAGACTGCCACCCAGAGTTTATGCTCTGTGCCTAAAAGAACAGTTTTTGTGGTTTCAATTGATGAGAATTTCTAGAAACCAAGATCCTATAATTCACACTACTAAAGAGTTTTATGAAGCATACCAAGTAGCCCCTAACTGGTTAAGGAATTCTCTGTGTGAATTCTATTTGCATGGCTTTTTAATACCATTTGAAACAGAATGAAATCCTTTGCTATATATTGGTGATATTCATTTGAGAGCATTTATGTCATGGGCAGCAAATGAGGCGAATTATGGAAGGCAGTGGGAAACATATGAGGAAGTTGAGAAAACAGAGCCTATTCCATTACACTCCCAAAGTACAAACCCTCATGCAATGTTAAAAGATTGGTTTGCTCTAACATATGGTATTAATAATGTTCCAGCCAAAGAGAAAATTTTTGATATCAGAAAACAAGTATATGATGAATTCCAGGTACAACAATATTCATTTTGGAGATTGGCATATACCAGATGTGAGAAAAGATGGGAGAGGTTAACTGTTGGGTTAAGGAAGTCAGAACCACATGGTCCCCTAAACTTCACAGCGGCACTCAAACGAACCAGCAGATATATTCAATTGGGAATTCAAACAAGATTTGAATTATGGCTACCACTGACATTCAGACCCCCTATGTTAATGTGGCCACTCTATCCTCACCAAGCCACAAATCTTAACAATGAATTAGAAGACCGAAGATATGAAAGGTGCCGGGATTTCAGAGGATTTTATTACAAGTTTGGACATTTGTTCCAGAGTCATGTAGCCACCACTGACTTCAGAGACACAACCAGAAAAGTTAATGCTGGAGGACCAGCATTGGGCTAAGTAGGGGGTAGTGATGAGCTTAAAATATGCTCATAATTTGATGATATGATAAACTTTTAATGTCTTTACTTTTGATATTTCATGGCTGTCTAAACTTTGTTGAAACCTTTTATCGGGATATCCTGTAGCAAGATACTTTTATATCCCTGCAGCTTATTATGTTGACTTGATTGCATTTATTACCCTGTTGACTCCCGAAAATGACTGGTATATCGTATATGGTTTTTGAATGATGAAGTAAATTTAAATGTGTGATTAATGAATAGATATCGTGTATGTGCCATGCACCTTTTCTTTCACCTGTTACCTTTTATTTTGCAGGTTGTTGAAGAATGATCAAGTCAAGTGCAGCCGGTCTCGGCCTTGCAGTGAAGTCCATTTCCTGCACGACTACGAGGAAGCTCCGGTGAAGACTCTTTGACCAAAACCGTTGGGAAAGATTTTAATGACAAGTCAATCTAGAAAGAGTGGAGCACTAGATTCTCTCTGGATCAGGTTGAGCACATAAATTAATTTATGAAGTTTGTTCCTTGATTCTGGGATACATGTTACTTCCACGTCTTTATTTGATGGAGTTAGTTAGTTAGTTGTTCTTCTGATTTAAAAATAAGATACTCCTCCTGTGCGAGAGAGTAGAGGATGGATAGAGAGATAGATGATAGCTAGAGTAAGATAGAAACAGAATAGCAGATATCATGTAAGAATCAATATGATAATGAAAGACAGAATCTGTTTGACCAGAGGTAGAGTTTGTTGCTAGTTCCCATATCAAAAAAATGATGTATATCACTCTATTTTTATGAATAAAGTTCAATGAAGTTCTGAGTTTAACATCTGCATAATCAGTAGATGCTTGCTAAGGGAGCCCACTTAGTAAGTATCTGTAGCTAGTTAGTTAGTTATTCTTTTCTGTTGTTCTTCAGTTAGCTTTCATCTTTTAAGTTTTTATGCAAACTCAGTCTTATAGTGCTCCTACAGCATAGAGAGTCCATCCCTGTGACTGTTCCTGCAGCATAAGGCTAGTTCATGGTTTGTGTTTCAGTCATAGTTGTTATGGTTTTTATCATAGTTGAGTTAAAGAGTTCTGCATTACCGATCTGTGGTTTAGATAGAATCTCTTTCCAGTATGTATTTTTGCTAATATTTGATTGAAACTAATTCCTAGTGCCTATATTTTGCTGCACCATTTAAAGTCTACGTCCCCTTGTTTGACAAGTAAATGAACGTTCATATAGAGAGATACTAGTCACCTGTTGGAATGTCCAATTCCTAGGAAAGGTTTTACTAAGATTTTTCATATCCTTTTTGTGGGCGCGACCATTCACCTCCATCTCAAAATACAAACAATGATGTCGTCATAAACAAACTTTTGTAAAAAAATTCATCAAACCAAAAGCAGGTTACTACCATAAAAATAAAAAATCAAAATGGTCAACCTATTGAACAAGGTCCTATGGATACTATTGGACAAGGTCCTATAGATACTATTGAAAAATGTTTTATTACATTAATCGAAACTCAACCTCATAAGGGATAAACTATAAAGCCTCTTTATATTGCTTTCTCATCTAAAGATATAATTAGAAATGCACTGGATGGTCCTCTCTACATAGCTGGTTGAATCAATAACAAGCCCGCTGATGGGATATTAATTGATCTTGTCCATCAAGAGAATGTGATCACCGAGGAATTATTACTTGTGCATGAACTCTATCAAGAAACATTTGATAAACTTAGAGCATGGATAAAAACACGTAATGTTTTTTCTTTCCCTATGATCCAAGATATTCCACCTTTCCTTTAAAAGTAGGATTGAAATAGTTAGATGTCTCATTATCCATAACTACTTAAAATTTCCCTTTGGCAATAAAATTTTCAGTATACACCATAGTGGCTTTAATCCTTTGTCTTCCCGAGGAAGCTTTTCATTAGATTTATTTTGGCTCGAGCTTATGGAACCTATTAAACCTTGAGAAGACTTCTTTTTCAAATCCTACCAAAAAGTTTAATGCAAAATGCATGGGTATATGTAAGATCATCATGGAAAAAAAGGCCCTTAAGTGGCAAAAAATTTGAAAAAATTAGAGGTAATTTGACATAAAAATTTGAAAAAGTTATCTATATTATTTCAAAAATATAATTTGTACAAAATTGAATGCATTTTGTAAACTACTATGTTTATTTATTTTTAAATAAAATCTATTTGGTGAAAATTTGAAATTTCAATGCAATAGTACTTAAATTTTAGGGAAAAAATAAGAATTAGGTGTCTGTCTAACCACCTTAACCACAATAAAATGATAATATTTTTTATGAAATTTTAGACATAAGTAGAAGACTCATGTCCAGATGTGATGCATATTTTTTTGTAATTTTTTTCCAAGTAAATAATTAATTATGAATTTCTTATTACAAATTTTAAAAAATATAAAAACTCATATGTCTGACCACCTTAACTTGGTCAAAACATCATGAAATTCATTTTTTTATTTTTTAATCCAATAGTATATGAATCATAGAAAGTGATGCATGTTTTGGATTCCAAAAATGTGATACTATTTGAAAGCTATAGATGTTTGCCAATCAACCTATCAATCAGGACTTTAGTTGTAATTCAAATAGAAAATGAATAATAATTATTTATTAAATTCAAAGTATAGCATAATTTATATTAGGGGAAAGCTAAGAATATCCTTTAAAAACCCTTTTCATTTCATCAATTTTGGCCTATGATGTATTTTTTAGGAAATTAGGGCATAATTGTGTATAAATACATGATTTTCTATTCGTTTTAACCCTCATTAATCCAAGTGTTCATTATTGCATTCAACCCATCTAAGCATTCACTTCAACATCATAGCATCATTCAATCAAGCAAATATCAAGCATCTTGGAGCAACCATTAACATATCTTTAGACTTCAACAACAAGGGTTTGGTGAGTTTATGACATTTGTATGTTATTTTTTCATCATTCCTTTCTTATTTCATTTCATTATTAAGGGTTTGATTACCAAAGTGGGGTTTGACTAAGGAAAACCTCTATACTCTAACCCTTAACTATTTTCCCCCTCTTTGCATAGGTCTTGTAGGAAGGTTTGTCAAGGAGAGAGATGTTGTAAAGTGGTCAATAATTCATCAAAGTTATCAAAGTCAACATAACCCTAATTGGAGCTTGAAGACCTTTTTTAGCCTATTTTTGTAGATTCAAATCCGACAACTCGATAAGCAGAAAAATGCAGACTAGGACTCACAGAGTTGACCTTTGACTTTGCAGATTTTTGTAGGTGGACTGATTGACCATATGTGGTGAATGAGTTCCACTACCATGCTGGAAAAAGATTTTTCTAAAGTTCTGTGTTCCTGACATCTTGAAACTTGTTATGATAGATTTTACCAGAAGCAGGACTGATTTTCCATTTGTGGTGAATGAGTCCCAGTGGGGATCAACATTTAATTGTGTAACTTTCCAAAACCTTCCTAGATCTACTTTCAATTTCCAAGTGCACCTCATTCAATTCCATTCAATTCTTTTTTCATTTGTGCATGTTTTTAGTTCATGTTTGCATACAACATTGTGTTTTCCAACACTTTGCATTTCTTAGTTTACATTCAATTAATTATCTATTTTATTAATTCATTTCATTTAGACACATTACACCCACCTCACATCCATCTTTGAATGTAACATTGCATTTTGGCCCAAATCTTTACCCTTTTAGGTGAAAAACCCTACAAGGGTCACAAGCATTTCAAGTGCAAAAATCTTTGGTTACATTCTGGTGAACCTAAATTTTGAGCATTTTTACTTCTGATTTCAAGTGCATTTGTATCCTAGATTTAGTTTGCATCAACATTGCATTAGGTTTGCATTATTTTGCATGCTAGGGTTTTCAAAATTGCATTAGTGAAAACATCATATATCTTTCATTTTTGCATTTCAAATCATTTAAAAACACTACATTTCTGCATCTGCATCATAATTTTTCATAACACAATCTAAAACACATAAATTTCATTTAAAATATCTAACAAATCTATAAAAAACTCATCCTTGGACTCATTCGCCACCCTAGGTGAATCAATCCAATTGCACTTTTTGAACTGCATTTTTTGGCACTTTCTGGGAATTTTCTACATTACAGTTTTCTATTATTACATTGTAACAACCTATGTAACAACCTTCCCAGACTACAGTTTAAAATTTCCAACTGACAACTAACTTTCAGCTGAACTGCAATTAAATTGTTTTTGAAACTAGGGTTTCCAATTGATCCAACTAACTCAAACATGCAATTATCTTTTTAATTTTCAGTTTCAGTTTCAGTTCACATGAATCATTCAACAGTTTTCTGCCAACTGATCATGACAGATAAATAACTGAATAACTGCCCAACTAGGGTTTCATTTGCAGCAAGACGGAAAAGAGTATTCAATTCAGATGTCGTTACATTATATACCTCATCAACTAACTTTTAATTTCATTTTCAGCTGAAAAGAAACTATTAACTATATCCATCTAACAAGAAATTGCAGAAGAATAATAATTACTTTTCTTTGCTCCCAGAAGATAACGAATAATTACTACAGCTATGAAACAATATAATAGCTAAATAATTTCAAGTAACTATCTCCCTAAGTATCTGAGAATCTTACTATGTTCATTAACATAAAGAATAGCATTCATGGCATAGATGAAATAGAAGTTCAATTACCATTGCATGTACCTGGATTTATGAGAGAGGAAGTATTCCATTTGACATCATCTCCATACTATCATACTTGGAAATCTTTATCGAGGGAAAGAGAATTATCATCAGGGGCTTTACCACCCAACCAAGACCTACTGGTCTCCTGAGTGTCTTCAACTGAAGAACCCGCCCTTCACGAGGGTAATCAACATGGATCAATTTATCATCATGCCTCTGAGCCTGATGTCCATGAACCTATACTACTGATCGATCCTTCCTCTATAGGTACCTCCTATCAGAAGAATCATCCTGATTAGAGTATATCTGGCCATGGAGGCTGACATTGCCGAACGGGCATCTACCTTGGCCAAGGATTTTTAATTAATTATTTGTGGCATCACTGTGCTGACAGCACGCATCCATGCTCGACATGATAACTCTTAGATCAAGTTTTAATCTTACCGTATCTGGTTTGGTTATCAATCTTCTAGTAGTTCAAGGTTAAGTCTTATCTTCAAGGATTAACGTTACAAGAGCTTGACTTGGAATCACATATTGTTTAAGGTCTAGTTAACTTTTGCAAAAGAAAATAAATGATCTGTTAGCCAGAAACATGACAAGTGAAGAAGTCAAAGTCTTGGTACCCGTAAGGAATTCTCCAGATTTATCAAACTCTGTATGAGAGAGACCCGTACCAACTATGATTCCCAAAACAGAGTGGAAAGGTTACTTATCTAAATTCGGTTAAGACTGTTCTCAGTCCAGATTTGGTTCTCAATCTTTTCTTAATCTTATGGTTAACCTCCTGGTTAAGTCATGTGTATAGAGAGAGACAAAATTTAGCTGATTCAATATAATGTCCTTCCAGTTCTTAACCAATTACAAGCTAGTTAAGGATCTTGGATTAGAGGAGAGGTATACCTTAACCAATTCAGCATTTATGAAAAGCGTGAACTCATTTAAGACAAAGTGAAACAGTGCTCAAGAAAACTTCAAAATGTTTTGGACTACTTACTAATTAGATGGCAGGGTAATTCGGTTCCCTTTCTAGGAATTTCTCAGAAGTTAACAACAAAGTCCAATACTGTATAAGCTTTTGAAGAAAGGATGAAAGACCTATGCTTATAATGTGTGGTACAAGATACATCTATTGATATATATGAATTGCCAGGACATAGGTTGGAGATATTATGCTAACCATTAGCAGCGCAACATCTAAAGATGATACCCATCTCCCACGCTATGCTTGGATATTAGGTTAGAGGATGTGTGCCCTCAGACCAAAAAACTTCACAGAGAAGAGAACTCAGATCATGACCAAGAGTCAATATTGATTAAAAAAAGGTTCATAGCTTCAAGACAGAAAACTTTCACTAACATTTCCAAAATGTTCACCCTACTCAATTCCAGATTGTTAAACAGTGGACAGAGGTTACCCGAATGCAAGGCAATTCTAGATTTGGGTTCAAGGAACGGATATGCAGGTCACCAAATAAAAAAGATTTGGAATTGCTCCTCACAGATCGACCAAGTACAATTTTAAACAATGAAAAGGGTCAAGCCTTGTCTCGGTCCAGAGAATCAAAATAAAATAAATAGGACTGGTGCTAAATGATGGTTCCAGACAAGTTAACAACAAGAATGATTCAACATTGCGTTCCATTAAGGAAATATTACAACCAAAGCGGATTCCTAAGCTAAAATCTATCTGATCAAGAATTTGAAATATCATTTCTTTTTCAAGAACTTATTTTTCTTGTATTTCCACAAACGTAATGAAGAGAACATTTAGACACATAGGGTTTTGCTTTACATGCCTAAAAGAAAAGAACGATTTCCAATAATTGTTAATTCTCTGAAGAGCCCGCTAGCTCCTCACCGTTACAGCTGACGCGACTTGGATAGCAATTATGCTAAGAGAGAGAATTGGATTTGAAGCGTCTATATTCCTTGCTGCGTACGACACTTCCTCTAACCACGTTCGAGGCAATGGCTCAAGGTTAACGCTAGTAAATCAGAGAGCTAAGACGGAACGAGTTCCAGTCCCAGATTCTGAGCATGGAGACTGTGATTGTTAAAAGTGAAAAAGGATTAAGAATATGGTCGGGAGATTTGAAAAACAACTCCCTACTACTTCCCTCCGGCAATGCAAGAGAATCCCCCTTATGACGAAAAAGGAAAAGATTGAAAATGAAGGTCGGATTTCCGAAACAGCTCCAAGAATCCTTTCATCTGCCCAGTCTTGGGCGTTTCTCCACCTGGAAGATGAGGTTCCAGAAAACCGCCTCAAAGACCCCCGACACCAAAGAGGTTTCCTTCAAATTTTATGCCGACTTTAATATTTACAATGCCATTTAAATATTAAAACATGAGTTTGTTCCTCTCCAAGGTTTCCATTGTTTATTTATATCATTTATCATTCAAATTCGTACTTCTTTTTAAATTATAAAAGATGCATATATGTATATATATATATATATATATACATTTTTACATTGGCCTAGGTGATTGATTAATTAAATTGAATTATTTATGACCAAGTTACGACTTAGATACTTGTCATACACCGACTCAAGGTAGATGATAAAATAGATCCATTGTTAACCATGTCCTCTCCCTGACGATGTTTCCCTTTCTCTCGTGGCATTGGCAATCCTGCATCCACTGACAAGGATTATGGTTAGATCGTTCTCAACGGCTAAATAATATGCATTCAATTTAACTCTCATGATCTCATTCAACTTCACATGAATAATAAATTCACTTGCAAGATAAGGAGTTCGTTAACAATTACAGTTACAATAAAAGAACGTTCATTGCATTATCCATGTCGTAATCTCATGAAAGCAGTTATTTGCAACTAACATTGCATTCAAAATGCATAACCAACATATAGTCTGAATGCGAGGGATGTGACATACTTCTCCCCTTAAGAATCATCGTCCTCGATGATTGTTTATTCTAAATTTAAACATAGCCATAAAATAAAGATAGTGTTCTCGTTTGTTCAACGAAAGATAAGGAAATTTTTGAAGGATTTCTACATAATCCTCCTAGGAAACATTTACTTAGCTTTAATAGCTTTCACCAATCTTTTATGATTAGTTTGATTTGTTTTCTATTTCAGATAGCATTTTAGGACTATTGATAATCCTGCCTTCTAGCTTTCCCAGCTTACAAGAATTCGACATCTTTTCTGTCTAATGAACCGTCTGGGTAGCAAAATTATAAAAGTGGTTACAACAACACCTTTAAGCGGAATACTCTTCCTAAGTACAACAATCAATTATTTTTATCACAGATTGACCAAGAGAATTTTACCAGAGGTTAACATCAACCTTCACTTCTCTAGCTGAAAGATTTTCATCAAGCACCAGTTTCATTTATCTAATGCATCCTTAAAATAAACTATTAAGCACTTACAAAATATCAGAATTTCTTTCTAGTTTAATTGTCCTCCAGGACTCGACATGCCACTGAAAAGAAGAAATTCCCCTCAGTTGCCATCTGAGCTTTGGTGTATACTCTCACTTAACCAACTCTGTCGCACTACTAATGATACCCTCCTACTGAGTACAACAACTCTGGTTAGCTAAGCGTCTGAAGTATAAGTTCACCATCCTGCTCGGCTTGGAGAGACTATTCACCTGGGCTTACTGAACTACATGTCCGCCCACATATCCTATCACAAAGTTTCCTCCTTTGTAAAGTTAAGAACATATTAGGTGTATTTTCCTCCAATTTACTTCCTCGTAGGATCCATCAGAGGCCCATCCCAGACATGATAGAGGTGAACATTTCATCAAATAGTGAACAATCAAAAAGGTTCATGCACAATAATTTATCTCAATACCAAAATATAAACAGTTTTGATTTCAACAATAAGTCCAAAGAATAAGCTCATTTTCATCATTAAATCATGTTTTGACCAATGGCCATTAATAATCTTCAAAATTCAGTGACTAGACTGTTTCCTAGTTTAATAAATAAAGTAATGGCATTCCTTGCCAATATTAAAAGGAAATTTTATTTTATTTTTAAATTCAAAGAAGTGTCAAAATCTAGGGAACACTTATCATACACCGCGCAACTTGACTAAGTCTTTAACAAGGAATTAGATTCTTGTACTATAGTCAGTCTCTCCAAAAATTACACTAGGTCAGAGATTATGCTACAATGTATCAACACTTTAGCCCTTCAAGACTTCCATCATGCTCTAAATTTTTTTGCAATAAAATGATTATAACACATCTGTTCCTATTTCTTGGAGTATCCTTCGTTCATCGCTTAGATGACTTCATAGGATTGTGCATTCGCAACATACAAAGATTATAATAGAAACACAAACTTCTTTTCTTCGCTTCGCTCTACAAAGCTCTCATATTTTATTTTTTATTTTTTATTTACTAAATAAACAGCTTTATCATAGTACCTAGATGATAGCAATTCTTATAGTTCACGGTCATTTGACCATAATATCATGAAAACAACTAGTATCTTCACCTTTCCACTGTTGTGGTTAAAGACATCAGAATTATTTATGCCTTTGATAGGAGTTACCAAGAGGATCCAAAATTTCAAGCTTGCTTCATGTATTGAACTGCACACTCTCATTCTTATTGATTCATAACACTCTTCTTCTATTTCTTCTCAGGTAGATAACAATAACTAAGCATGTCTAAGGTACATTTTCTTTTTCAGAGTCATGCATAGACTTTGGTATATCAAGCAAAAATGTTTCACGAATGTACGCATTCACACAAGTTGTCTGCTTAACTGCTCCATCACCATTGTACCATTCATGAACTAAATTTTGAACAATAACCTATGTGATGAGAGGTCAATGAGGGTTTCGAACAATAAACTCTTACCATTTTACTTGGTCCCTTCAGGAGATTATCTAGCAGATACTCACCATCACCTTAATCATGTTGTTGTTGTCTTTGTTACCTCTGTTCATAAGGGAATGTCTCTGTAGTGCCAAACATAGACATTTGTCCAAGAGTTCTACCGGTGATGCTTGTCCAAAATTGTATGAATATATGCACCATGGAATTTACAGTTGCTAGCCTAACCACAATCACTGCTAAGAGGATGAACCAATTTCATCTGAAATTCTTGATTATTAATGGCAAACCATTTATACCCATTGCTCTCTAAGGTACCATAAAAATCAAAGTTCTTTCTTGATGATTGTCATGTAAATATGTTTTGAGACCTGATCAAAAGGTTCGTACGTAATTCATTAAGGAGCATAGTGAAAGCTCTGTTTGTCATATAGTCAATATTCTTCTAACAAGTATTTGTCATTCCAGTAACATTGCAGACCATGCATGTCGCTAACAAACTTGTCACCTTAAGTTATCCATCATCTTGTCATATTATTTCAGCATTTCATGCTGCCCATGACAACAACTTCCTGTCATAACAAAACAATTCCTACAACTCCTGATTCATCGGTCTGATGAAGAACCAAAAGTGATATCCTCAAACAACTTAATTTGTGATCTTACAATATTATCAATATGAGGTAACTCCTCTTCCATAAAGTAATTAAACACCCATTCAATTACTGACTCATTCTTCTAAACTCCACAAAGGAATTAAAAGATAAAACACTAATCTGCTTCCCCTTTTCTCAAGTTATCTCTCATGTACCAACATGTTATCCTTGACTATTGCTTTTCTTTTTATCTTGATCCTTTAATTTCACTTGGCTCTTTCCGAACCATCTAGGAGTTAGACCAGATTTCACCTTATCTTGATATAATTTCAAGGATTTATGATGCTCAGATGCCCCTACACCTGGTTGATTGCTTCTGGATCTTCCAATCCTTTAGCCCATAAGTTCAAATTAAGGTATTATTTAAGTATTGATCACAATCTCGGTACCCTAGGCATACCTTGCCTTAACTTAGAATAATTTCATAATTACTTGATAACTCAAATTATTTATAAGAGCATTTAACAGTTACAAGAAAAATTGTTTACAAAAATTATTATCTCTTCCTGAGACAGATTCAATTCCAATGGTTACAAAAAGGCTATCACTCGCTGTGATAGGCTCAGTACAAGATTGTTTATAGGATTGGCTATCACTTCCTGTGATAGACTCAATCACGTAATTGTTTATAGTAACTATCACTTCCTGTGATAGATCCAATACAAAAAAATTTCAACAATAACTATCACTTCCTGTGATAGATTTTTAATGCAAGATAACTACCACTCACTGTGATAGATTCAAAGCAAAGGTTTACAAGGTTCACCAGGTCAATTTCAATTTTCTGAGTTGCATGATGAGCTCCGAGGTTCAGTGTCAAACCTGGTAGCTATGATACCATATGTAACAACCTATGTAACAACCTTCCCAGACTACAGTTTAAAATTTCCAACTGAAAACTAACTTTCAGCTGAACTGCAATTAAATTGTTTTTGAAACTAGGGTTTCCAATTGATCCAACTAACTCAAACATGCAATTATCTTTTTAATTTTCAGTTTCAGTTTCAGTTCACATGAATCGTTCAACAGTTTTCTGCCAACTGATCATGACAGATCAATAACTGAATAACTGCCCAACTAGGGTTTCATTTGCAGCAAGACGGAAAAGAGAATTCAATTCAGATGTCGTTACATTATATACCTCATCAACTAACTTTTAATTTCATTTTCAGCTGAAAAGAAACTATTAACTATATCCATCTAACAAGAAATTGCAGAAGAATAATAATTACTTTTCTTTGCTCCCAGAAGATAACAAATAATTACTACAGCTATGAAACAATATAATAGCTAAATAATTTCAAGTAACTATCTCCCTAAGTATCTGAGAATCTTACTATGTTCATTAACATAAAGAATAGCATTCATGGCATAGATAAAATAGAAGTTCAATTACCATTGCATGTACCTGGATTTATGAGAGAGGAAGTATTCCATTTGACATCATCTCCATACTATCATACTTGGAAATCTTTATCGAGGGAAAGAGAATTATCATCAGGGGCTTTACCGCCCAACCAAGACCTACTGGTCTCCCGAGTTTCTTCAACTGAAGAACCCGCCCTTCACGAGGGTAATCAACATGGATCAATTTATCATCATGACTCTGAGCCTGATGTCCACGAACCTATACTACTGATCGATCCTTCCTCTATACGTACCTCCTATCAGAAGAATCATCCTGATCAGAGTATATCTGGCCATGGAGGCTGACATTGCCGAACGGGCATCTACCTTGGCCAAGGATTTTTAATTAATTATTTGTGGCATCACTGTGCTGACAGCACACATCCTTGCTCGACATGATAACTCTTAGATCAAGTTTTAATCTTACCGTATCTGGTTTGGTTATCAATCTTCTAGTAGTTCAAGGTTAAGTCTTATCTTCAAGGATTAACGTTACAAGAGCTTGACTTGGAATCACATATTGTTTAAGGTCTAGTTAACTTTTGCAAAAGAAAATAAATGATTTGTTAGCCAGAAACATGACAAGTGAAGAAGTCAAAGTCTTGGCACCCGTAAGGAATTCTCCAGAATTATAAAACTCTGTATGAGAGAGACATGTACCAACTATGATTCCCAAAATAGAGTGGAAAGGTTACTTATCTAAATTTGTTTAAGACTGTTCTCAGTCCAGATTTTGTTCTCAATCTTTTCTTAATCTTATGGTTAACCTCCTGGTTAAGTCATGTGTATAGAGAGAGAAAAAATTTAGCTGATTCAATATAATGTCCTTCCAGTTCTTAACCAATTACAAGCTAGTTAAGGATCTCAGATTAGAGGAGAGGTATACCTTAACCAATTCAGCATTTATGAAAAGCGTGAACTCATTTAAGACAAAGTGAAACAGTGCTCAAGAAAACTTCAAAATGTTTTGGACTACTTACTAATTAGATGGCAGGGTAATTCGGTTCCCTTTCTAGGAATTTCTCAGAAGTTAACAACAAAGTCCAATACTGTATAAGCTTTTGAAGAAAGGATGAAAGACCTATGCTTATAATGCGTGGTACAAGATACATCTATTGATATATATGAATTTCCAGGACATAGGTTGGAGATATTATGCTAACCATTAGCAGCGCAACATCTAAAGATGATACCCATCTCCCACGCTATGCTTGGATATTAGGTTAGAGGATGTGTGCCCTCAGACCAACAAACTTCACAGAGAAGAGAACTCAGATCACGACCAAGAGTCAATATTGATTAAAAAAAGGTTCACAGCTTCAAGACAGAAAACTTTCACTAACATTTCCAAGATGTTCACCCTACTCAATTCCAGATTGTTAAATAGTGGACAGAGGTTACCCGAATGCAAGGCAATTCTAGATTTGGGTTCAAGGAATGGATATGCAGGTCACCAAATAAAAAATATTTGGAATTGCTCCTCACAGATCGACCAAGTACAATTTTAAACAATGAAAAGGGTCAAGCCTTGTCTCGGGCCAGAGAATCAAAATAAAATAAATAGGACTGGTGCTAAATGATGGTTCCAGACAAGTTAACAACAAGAATGATTCAACATTGCGTTCCATTAAGGAAAGATTACAACCAAAGCGGATTCCTAAGCTAAAATCTATCTGATCAAGAATTTGAAATATCATTTCTTTTTCAAGAACTTATTTTTCTTGTATTTCCACAAACGTAATGAAGAGAACATTTAGACACATAGGGTTTTACTTTACATGCCTGAAAGAAAAGAATGATTTCCAATAATTGTTAATTCTCTGAAGCCGCTAGCTCCTCACCATTGTAGCTGACGCGACTTGGATAGCAATTACGCTAAGAGAGAGAATTGGATTTGAAGCGTCTGTATTCCTTGCTGCGTATGACACTTCCTCTAACCACGTTCGAGGCAATGGCTCAAGGTTAACACTAGTAAATCAGAGAGATAAGACGGAACCAGTTCCAGTCCCAGATTCTGAGCATGGAGACTGTGATTGTTAAAAGTGAAAAAGGATTAAGAATATGGTCGGGAGATTTGAAAAACATCTCCCTACTACTTCCCTCTGGCAATGCAAGAGAATCCCCCTTATGACGAAAAAGGAAAAGATTGAAAACGAAGGTCGGATTTCTGAAACAGCTCCAAGAATCCTTTCATCTGCCCAGTCTTGGGCGTTTCTCCACCTGGAAGATGAGGTTCCAGAAACCCACCTCAAAGACCCCCGACACCAAAGAGGTTTCCTTCAAATTTTATGCCGACTTTAATATTTACAATGTCATTTAAATATTAAAACATGAGTTTGTTCCTCTCCAAGGTTTCCATTGTTTATTTATATCATTTATCATTCAAATTTGTACTTCTTTTTAAATTATAAAAGATGCATATATGTATTTATATATATATATATATTTTTACATTGGCCTAGGTCATTGATTAATTAAATTGAATTATTTATGACCAAGTTACGACTTAGATACTTGTCATACACCGACTCAAGGTAGATGATAAAATAGATCCATTGTTAACCATGTCCTTTCCCTGACGATGTTTCCCTTTCTCTCGTGGCATTGGCAATCCTGCATCCACTGACAAGGATTATGGTTAGATCGTTCTCAACGGATAAATAATATGCATTCAATTTAACTCTCATGATCTCATTCAACTTCACATGAATAATAAATTCACTTGCAAGATAAGGAGTTCGTTAACATTACAGTTACAATAAAAGAACGTTCATTGCATTATCCATGTCGTAATCTCATGAAAGCAGTTATTTGCAACTAACATTGCATTCAAAATGCATAACCAACATATTGTCTGAATGCGAGGGATGTGACATACATTCTATCATATTTTCTAGATATTTTATTTTCTTCTCTTTCTTGCATCTTAGTTTACTTTCATTCATAGTCATCATGGCTTTTTGTTTTAATAAGTTTTGGATGTCATTAAAATCTTTAGTGGACATGTCAAATTGTGCCTTTGGAACTGATCCTAATGACCTCGAGCTTTCCCATGCTCCTTGAACTCCTTATGAATGTCCTCCTCATGATGTTGAAATCATTGGATAAGATGATGATATCATGAATAAGATCTTAAACGAATGCCTTGACAACCTTGAAGCCAATGCATCCTTTTATCTGTCCATGAAACAATTAGACCTTCCTAATCTTCACCTATTAATACATTTGGTTACTTACATCTTGAAACAAACAATGTACCTAAGGTCCCTCCAACAAGTGGACCTAGTTCCTCTAAACAAGAAACTCCTCAACCATTCTATGATAACAATGTTACCAACACAACAATCAACCTTTTAGGAAACTTATGGAAAAGGTTTTACCATATTATGCAAACAAGGTTGTGACATAACAACTCAACATGACATTCATCAACTTTTAGAACAAATACCAACAAATGAAAACACAATAGGGTTAGGTTATCAAGATCCCCCTCATGACAACAAGCATCCTTTTGAATATTGGAGACTTCAAGATGATGGCATGGTGATCTTTGATTCTCCTCCCAAATTGAATGTTCTCCTTCCACATGAACAACCCTTACATGATTCCAATGAAAAGGATGACAAAATCCCCGTGGGTCTTCTTCCTCCTTCAATCCATTGAAAAGGTGAATCTAATAAATGCAAACAACCTTACAAATTGAAAAAAATAAAGTTTCCTCTCCATCCACCACCTGAATGTGAAAGGAAACTCCAAATGATTTTAAATAGAGGTCTCATCCTATTACCACCTATGCATAGGATGGTAATCTGTCCTAAATATTCCAATATACCTTATGTAAATACCATCATGTTCTTGGACATCAAACTGATGATTTTTGGACATTGAAGGAAATATTGAGTCAGTACCACTTCGATAACACCAACTGTTATCCTATCATTTCATAGTACCCTACCACCCACCTTACCATGTACTAGTTGTAGAATCTTCCATTCTCACTATTACATGATCTTTCCCACCACCTCTCTCAGCTCCTTTTGGTCTTGCACTGAGTGGAGGCAAGAAGTCGATAGCCTTGTCCTAGCAATACATTTGTCCTTGTCCCCTAGCTATGTTTTTCACCTTCCACTTAGGCTGACTAAGAATGGGAGGTGGATGACTAGCCTAATGGTTGAATTGCATTTTCCTTGCTAGCCTTATATATATATATATATTGTGTTTTGTATGTGTGTATAATGTTCCCCCATGACATGACATTTGATGTTCTCCTCTCTTTGTGAAATTTGTCTATTTGTACCTTCATTCTTCTCTATGTCGTACATCACTTTTTCCTTTTCATTTGTACTTTAGTTTTGTGTTTTCCTTTTGGGGATGACACAAATCATTGAGATGCCCTATTTCTCTTCCATGTTGACCCAATCAGTCCTTTTACTTTTCTTTTGTGCTCTTTTTTTGTGTTTTCATTTTGGGGATGATGCAAAGTGTTGAGATTTTCTATGTCTCTTCCATGTTGACCCAATCAGTCCTTTTACTTTTCTTTTGCACTTTTGTTTTGTGTTTTCCTTTTGGGGATGATGCAAAGCATTGAGATTCCCTATGTCTCTTCCATGTTGACCCAATCAATCCTTTTACTTTTCTTTTTCACTTTTGTTTTGTGCTTTTCTTTTGGGGATGATGCAAGGCACTAAGACCACAATGTCTCTCTCATGTTGACCCAAAATAATTTTTATTTTATTTTAGCTTTTGTTTTCCTTTTGGGGATGATGCAAAGTGTCGAGACATCCTATGTCTCTTGGGTATGTGCATGATCATCATGGAAAAAATAGGCCCTTAAGTGGCAAAAAATTCAAAAAAATCAGAGTTAGGAAAATTGACTTAAAATTTTGAATAAGTTATCTATATTATTTCAAAAATATGTAAGAATAGAATTTGTAGAAAATTGAATTCAGTTTCTAAAATACTATATTTATTTTATTTTTTAAAATCTAATTGGTGAAAATTTGAAATTTCAGTGCAGTAGTACTTAAATTTCAGGGAAAAAATAAGTAGGCATTTGTATGACCACCCTAACCACAATAAAATGAAAATATTTTTTATAATATTTTAGATATAAGTAGAGGAATCATGTCTCGATGTGATGCATATTTTTTTGTAATTTTTTTCCAAGTAAATAATTAATTATAATTTTTTTATTACAACTTTTAAAAAATAAGAAAACTCGTATGTCTAAACACCTTAACTTGGTAAAAAATTCATGAAATTCATTTTTTTTAATCCTATATTATGTGAAGCATAGAATGTGACACATGTTTCAGATTCTAAAAATGTGATACCGTTTGAAAGCTATAGATGTTTTTCAATTAGCCTTTCAATTAGAAATTTAGTTGTAATTCAAATAGAAAATAAATAATAATTATTTATTAAATTCAAAGTAAAGAATAATTTATATTGGTGGAAAGATGAGAATCTCCTTTAAAAACCCTTTCCGTTTTATCAATTTTGGGTAAAAAAAATGTCATCAGCCAGATACCCTACAAAAACCCATCATATCGTCACTTTTTTGCCCATCATGATCCTACACATACCCTCTTCCATGTTGACCCAAATGAGCTTTTTTTCTTTCTTTTTTTCACTCTCTTTGTGTAATTCTTCCAATTCTATGTATTTAGGGAATGATGATAGTTCCAAGCTCTTTAATCAAAACATTGCAACAACAAATATACTGACCCCAAATCCATAGATCCCTTATGTGTTTGGTGTGTTCCTTTTTTGGGGGGCAAGCCCTTTTTCTTTTATTCATTTTCCTTTACATGACACAACCTTACTCAAAAATGTATGACTTGGCATAGGGGATTTCCAAGTCAGCTCTCATGTCTTGTTTCTTTTTGCATTTTTTATTTGCTACTTTAAAGTAATTTCTCACAAAACGGTGTGTAGCAATTCCTTTAAAGTGGGGGCATACATTGGCATTATTCATTTGCATTTTTCTTTCTCATGGTTCTTAGCACAACCTTGTTACTTAATACAATGCATTTGTCACTTTGTGGGTGAAATTTGGTGTGATGTCCTTCATATGAATGATCTATCTTAGCATATTACATTCCTCTTAGTGTCCTAGTGTGATGCACTACATCCCCTAAGTGGAAAATATTCTATTCTTTGATTGGTCCTCTCTTGGAGACATTAGACACAATGTTCCCTAAGTTAAGACCTCATATGAACTAAGCAAGACTCATTTGAAGATTTATTTTGAATGTTTCATTTTGCATTTGCATGGCCACCTTGCATAACACAACTTGCATGCCTATGGTTCCATCACATTTGTTCATGAGTTCTAAGCATACAAAGCTTTGCTTGTCTCATGAATCACGAAATGACATTTTTCTTTGTGGCACCTTATTAAAGTTATCAGGAGGTATAAATTTATTATGGTTGAGTGGGAAAGCCCATCCCAAGGCATGAATTTTCCCCATAGCCACCTTGTGGATTTCCCACCCTAGGGACAACTAGAAGTTTCATTACCCCAAAGTGAGTATGTTGTGGATTTATCAGTCCACCAACAACCAAAAGTTTTGTGGCCCCAGAGTGAGTATACTTGGGCCTTCTCACCTGGTGGACAGCCATGAGTTCCATCGCCCCAAAGTGAGTATGCATTTTCCTTTCAAACAAACAAGCCTAGATCTAATCCACAATGTGCTTGATAGATGATCAAAGCTTGATCTGACTTTCAACTTTCCTTTTCTACACTTTCATGTGTGTTCTTTTGTGCTCATAGATCTTGAGCATCCTCCTTGATTGTTGTTGTCTCATCTTACCAAGCATTAGTACATTTAAACCCCTCCTGAGATGCATTTCTCTACTTTAGTGTGATTTTGAAGCAAGTTCATCCTCTCAATAAAGTAGGGGCTAGCCGTGGACATAGAAAAAGTAACCCTTTTACTTTTTCTTGTTTTATCCCTCCTTGTTCTTATTTGGCTTTATTTTTCCTTGATTCAAAGTTGCAATATGGACCACATATTCACATTAGGTCTTGAATCTTTATGAATCATTAAGACTTTATGATGTCTAGTAAAGGTGTTGTAAAGTGTTGTGATACAGTTTCACACCTTTCTAGACTCTTCTTATTATAATTCACCTACATACCCTCTTTTTATCACTTACCAAGTCTTATTTTAGAGTATTGTAAAGTCTTGTAACTAACTTTCATGCTTTTCTAGACTTCTCATCAACAAATACACCTTTCTTATGCTTTATTTGGTCCCCTTATGCACTTGCAGGCCTTAATTAAGTGTATTCTTGAGTACAAGCCTGAAAAAAATCATTAAAGACAATATACTTTCCGACACCCACTCACATGCCTTCAGTGGGACCCATTTTCCATGGGTGGAAAATGAGTCCCTCTTGGCACAAAATTCAAATTACTAGTGGGTTTCCATTCTTAAAGACCTAAGGTTGGCCTGTGATGTATTTTCAACAAATTAGGGCATAATTGTGTATAAATACATAATTTTCTATTCATTTTAACCCCCATTCATCCAAGTGTTCATTCTTGCATTCAATCCATCGAAGCATTCACTTCAGCATCATAGTATCATTCAATCAAGCAAATAACAAGCATCTTGGAATAGCCATTAACATATCTTCAGACTTCAACAACAAGGGTTTGGTGACTTTATGGAATTTGCATGTTATTTGTTCATCATTCCTTTCTTATTTAATTTCATTATCAAGGGTTTGATAACCAAAGTGGGGTTTGACCAAGGAAAAACCCTATACTCTGAACCTTAACCATTTTCCCTCTCTTTGCATGTGTGTTTGTAGGTCTTGTAGGAAGATTTTTCAAGGAGAGAGATGTTGAAAAGTGGTCAATAATTCATCAAAGTTATCAAAGTAAAAATAACTCTAATTGGAGCTTGACGACCTTTTTCAGCCCATTTTTTTATAGATTTAGATCTTACAACCCAACAATTATAAGGCATAAAGAAGCCAATTTTAGTAGGGAGGACCCAAAAAAATGTGAAAATGTAAAGGGATACATTTTCCTACACTACATTAGGTATCCATGAAAAGATGCAATCTCTCACAAATGGAGAAGAGAAGAAAACCCAGTGAGACAAAACTACTCTCCAAGAGAGATAAAAGACGCAATAACACTAGGAAAAATGAGACTAACAAAAAACCTTGTGAGGAAAAAGAACCCAACCCCATAAGAGAGAAGAAGAAAGACCATGTACCCTACCCTAAATTGGATAATCTATTGTAAAAAAGCACTAAAAGCACACTAGAGGAGCAATCATGGAACCTTAAGCTAAGACAAATACTACAATATGACTTTAATGCTAGAAACACTTGAAACTCTTGATTTTTGGAGCAACTCGAGAATCGTGATAAAGTAATATTTTTCCCAATGCCATGAAACACTAGAAAATTATCGATATGGAGCAACCTATGAATTTGATTTAATCAAAATGAGATAGATCAAATATCTATAATTAAAATTAAGTGCAAGGATCAAAACAAATCCATCCTAAGTGATAGTACATGCCCAAGTGATCAATCAAAATGTAAATACACATAAATTTGAATAAAAGATAACTAGGGCTGAATCTAAAAAGTTTATGGATGGATTGATAGAGATCCTCAATATCTTTACAATACCATAACAATCATGAATATCAAAGATCATGGCAAAACTTTATGAACTCAAGAGCCGAAAAATCAAATTTAACATCAAATAGCCAATTTATTTGTATGAAAAAGAAATTTTTAGAAAAATTACATTGACCACTTAAAAGTACATAGAGTCTACTTTCTGACAATATATTTCTTTAGAAAATATAAGGTCATAATAGAAAGTTGTGAAATATTGAAAAAATGTCATATTTGGGAATTAGGGGGAAAATTTGGACCCTTGGACTTTAAGCCCTCAGGTTCCCATGTGACCTATTAGCATGTGGTGATTTAATTTATAATTATTCCATTGTCTCACTACCAATGGAGCAACAAGCGAGAAGTGGCCTAATGGTGTCAAGGTGATGAGCCTAAGCTACACTGCCTAGGGCTTAGCCCCTCCTTGTAGGTAAAAGCCACCAAGGTTTAAACCTCCATAATTTGTAGCTTATGAGTAACCAAATGAACTAGATATAATTAAAACCAACCATAGGAAATTTAATTCACAAATTTTTAATTAGTAAACAAAAAAAAATGTACCAACTTTCATTCAATGGAAGTGACAATGACCAACCACATATAGAGAAGTATGATGCAAATGCCTATAATACATACAAAATCTCTGAAGATGCTAAAAAATATTCCTTCGAATATATAACAATTGTAGCATATGACATGTACTGCGATTATATGGTATGGTCAGGTACAAATCAATATGGTCGTAGGAAATGGTGACAAGACTAAAAGTTTCCTTGATGCACTTGAGACCAAGTATCTATTTTTGATGACTTGACAATCAATATTAAGGTTTTTGGGTGTTCTGAACATGATAGTAAGGCTTTCTTTTAGCCAAAGTGCCTCCAAAATTTGGTGGCCTTCAGTCAACATGAAACCCTTGTACAACAGACATGGGCATATAATGAAATTTGACAAAATGGTAAAAATTATCTTTCTTTGATACTCTATACTCAACTATAGGTTCCTTGAAACCCATAATCATATGCAACAAAATCTTCAAACAAAAATAGGTCCCTTAGATATGGGAAGAAATTTAAAACACTAAATATATGATACCATGTAGGAGGTAGTGGTGAACTCCCAACACCCCCAAGAATAGTTGCAAGACAAAAAATATTCCATAAGAGAGAAATGGTGAGAATATTTGGCTATGATTAAATGCAATATTGCAATATTGAATGTGTAAATAGACATATAATGTCTTGCTTATAAAAGAAAGTTTTGAGATAGGATTAGACAAGATCTTGACATGTGTCTTAATCATGTACAATAAGGAAACTACCTCAACATTATTAAATGACCTATGACACAAACATTAAATAGATTCTAACTAGATAAGATATGCTAAGATCTTATGTAGGAAACTAAGACTTCTAGAAAAATAGCTAGGACCTAAGTGAACTTAACATGTAAATAGGACCTATTTGTGAACTAGATAGGTAAAACACCTATTTACACCAACAATAATTAGGTTTAAGTATGTAAAGGTGAGATAAACCTAATTTTAAACTATCAAGGGAGATAATTTATGGATTTTATTAAAGATGGAGTTTTGGTTAATATATCCACTTCATTTGATCTTAAGTTTCACAATATTTCATTTCTATTATTTAATTCAATTGAATCCCAAATAAAATGATCGTGGAATAACTATTTCCATCAATTTTCTAATTCACACAACTTTTTGAAAAAATATACTCAAATATTTTACTAGATAAAGACATAGTAGATTATTTTCACAAATCCATTAAATTATTCTTGAATAAAGATAAAAAAAATATATCCTAATATAGATATCTTATTATTAGTGTCACTTCCATAATTTTCATCCATATATCTTATCAAGTAGACTCTTTGGAATATTTTCCTCAAATATACTATAATATTCTATTGTTTCTTTATAATGAGCAATATGAGTAGATGTCATATACCTAGAAACAAAAATTATTGCATGTGCAATCTCTAGTTTAGATATTTTAAAATATGAAAGATTATCCAATAATTGTTTTTTTTTTCAGTAATGGGAACTTTTTGAGGTGCCTAACACTATTGTTGTTCAAATATGTCAGCCCACCAACCCAGTGAAAGCACAACGCCTGCGAGTATAGCGGCCCAATGGGGATTTGAACCTAGGTGGCAGCATCACCAAGAAAGTGTTTCAACTGCTACATTATATGGGTCACTCTAATTACCCCCTAACTATTAATATGAATTACTTTAAACCTTTTAAAAATTAGTTCCAACATTAAGTTTTCTTTAGTGAAAGAATTTTTTTTTTTTTGAAATCTAATGCATATAAGATTATGAAAGTAATAATAATTTTCTTTTTACAATTTGTCACAAGTGCCACGTAATGGCTAGTACTTGCCTTAATAGTATTGTTATTATTATTTTATTTATATTTGATAAAAAATAAATGTAAGTTTTATTAATGTGAATAAAAATAAATGTAATTTTTGTTAATTATAGTGTTTTAATATTGTTAATTAGTTATTTTAATGACCTAACCCTAACCCTATCCCTAACTCTAATATTAACAATAAATTTTCAACCATTATCTTAATCCTAGACCTATCTCTAGCCTTAACAGTGATTGTTCCACTATCCATAACTATAAACGTAATTTTTATCACAAATTTTTAAATAAATAACATATTTAATAAATATTATATTATGAATTGTTATATAATAAATAAATTTTATAAATAAAATAAATATAATATATAAAAATGATGAAGACATAACAAAGAATGAATAATATCATAATATGATATAACACAAATAAATGGATAAAAAAGGTTAAAGGTTAAAGGCCTCAAATAGTGAATAAACAACTCTAAGAAAATTATAAAGATGAATTATATAACAAAATGATTGAGGAAAAATTACCAAAATTATTAAAAGAAATAAAGGAAGATATAAAGGAAAATATACTAATAATAATTTAACCAAAGAAAAAAGAAAAAGGATGAGATTTTATATAAAATATAAATTGGAAAATTAAATAAATAATTCAATTAAAATAAAAAATAGATGGTTAAAATATAATAGATTATAATATATATAGCTTATAATATATATTACTATAAATAGATAAAATCATAATAATTCATATAACATATATAAATATAGATTAAAGGAGAACCTATCATATATATTAATATAAATGTAATATCCATATAGCTTCCAAGTTGGTGGCTCTAGGATTGGTGTCATCGAGGGTATGTGGGTGACGACATAAAGCTTGGCTGGCGTGGTGAAGCAAGGTGGTGGCGAAAGGTGATAAATGTAGGGAAGGTGGTGGGAGATCAAGCATTCTATGTTCATCCACATTTAAGGCTTGTCTTGTCATAGAATAATGTGGGTAGTATTTTTCGAGTTGATGGGATTCCAAAAAATTTTGTGGTGTTTAGTCTACCTTAAATCTCTCGACAATTCTCATTTTCTCCCACAAAAATGATGGAAACTTTGTCTGTCTATCATCTCTTAGAAAGCTATGGGATTTCTATGGAATAATCAAGCATGGATGGTTGAAACTAGTGTTTAACAACTGGGATGAAATGGTCTAAGGGGTGGAAGAATTACTTCTAGGGGAGAAGTTCATGAATTTGGTGGAACATTGGTGAACAAATGCCAACATAGCAGCTTGTTTCCTTGCTTTGCTCCTGGACTTGGAGGTTCCAAAGGAAATGGTGTTGCTTATGGCACGAAAGCTTGTTTGGGATAATCTGCTAGAGGGAGCCATGGATGTGGTGATTATGGTTGAACTAGGTGTGGAGATTCCTCAGCCTTGTGACCTGCAGTGACCTCTTTTACTTGGTGTGAGGGTCAAGCGATATCCTTTCATCTTGGATATCAAAGGCAAGGCACTGCAGTGACATCACGATCAGGCATGTTGTGGATTGATTTTCTTGAGGCATTATTTGTTCTTAGAGCTGCCAGGAGGGGTGGATTGCCATCAAATCTTTAGGGATCTCTTGCTAGTAGAGGGTGTGGTAACAAAGGAGTAACTAGTACTTTTGGGTTTTGGTGTTGTGTTTGATGTTTAGTCTTATTTTGGTGTCTAAAATGAGATTTTTGGGTGTTAGGTTTGAATTGCATGTATGGCATTTCCTAGTAGACTATGGGTTGGGTTTCTAGTCCATTTAGTGTATGATGGTAGCATATGGTCTTGCATAGTTTGTTGGGGGCAGCTAGAGTTGTTTTATAAAATTTTGATGGCATATGGAAAGAAATGTAAAATATTTTTTACAATCAATACAATAATATTTATGAATAAAATAAATAAATATAAATGCAATATATAAATTAATATCTTACCTATACAATGTAGATTAAATTATTTACCTACAAAATATTGCCTTCAATAACATTCAATAACATAAGATATAAAAAATGATCTAAGTAAGCTTAAGTAATAGGGTGTGAATGGTAAAATAAGAATACGTTATAGTCGTGTCTTCTCCCACTCTCTCCAGCTTCTCTCACCCAGGCAAAAATTTGAATTTCCCCATTTCCACGTCCTCTCTTAGCCTCCCCTATTCCTCCTATCCTAGCATTATTTGTGGCATCGAGGCTTGGGGTTTAGCATGTGGTGGATTTGGGTGTTGATGTGGAGTCCTCCTCTACTCCTGTGGTTGGTACAGTTGCAAGCATTGTTGAGGGTATTCTTAAGTTTTTCCCTTCCCGTGAGTAGCTTCCTACTCACTCTTCATGTTATGTTGATGCAATGAA
Organism: Sequoia sempervirens; assembly: GCA_007258455.2. NCBI lineage: Eukaryota > Viridiplantae > Streptophyta > Pinopsida > Cupressales > Cupressaceae > Sequoia > Sequoia sempervirens. The sequence goes on along the minus strand of VDFB02270651.1, from coordinate 304,985,607 downwards.
GTCCAAAGGACCTAAGGAGGGTGTTGTGCATTGTATGTGTGGTACTAAGACCACTCTTTTTGTTTCTCTTGGTAAGGAAGTGGTTGATAATATTGATTTCTATTCAAAAAATTCTCTTATTTATAGATTTTTTCATTTGTGACCTTCTCTACTTGATTTGCACCTTTGGATCACCAACCATTGATCTCCTTTGGCTGATGGCCTAATGGAGATTTACCCTTCTGCACGAGATTTTGTTGTTGTGGGTTTTAGTTCTCCAAAGGAAAGACAAGTTGTGTTAGATCACATTCTGTGGGTTTGGGATTCTCATTCCCTTTCCTTTAGGCATTGGTTTCTTTCTTTTAACCCATTGAAAGAACCTGTGGTGTGATTCCTATAGTTAGGGTAAAAATCTTAAATTAGGGTAAATGTATAATCAATAATAAAACCCTAACAAGCACAATGAAGCACGAGAAAACATGAAAATCAAACTAATAAAAACAAATACAAATTGATCTCTAGATTACGATTGATTTATCTTCATTACTCTTCTTAGCCTCGCATGAGAATGCAAGATTTTGAAGGTTAGATTGTTGGAGGAAATTTGGTTTTTCAATTTAGCAATATAACAATATGAAGGAGGTGATAGATAGAGATGGATGAAAGATTCAAGAATTATTTTGATAGCATAAGGATGCTTGAAGAATTGCATCCCCTAAATGGCTTCTAAGAGGCTATATTTATAGAGCTTTGATGTGGACAAAGATAAGATTTGATCTTGGAGATGAGATTAGATTTTTCCTTTATTTGATCAAAGAGGAATGAAAATGAGATTTGATAACATTTAAAAAGATAGAAAGATCTTATTTTATGTTTTAAAAGAAATAAATCCTAAAATAGATGAGAAGGATAATTGATGAATTATCTAATTAAATAAATTAATTAGATACACATGAGTTCCAATTTTGGAAAGAAAGCGAGAAGATATTTCTAGGATTTTATTAATTAAATAAATATTTGATTTATTTAATTAAGTTGAATTTATGATTTCATTAATTAAATAATATAAATTATTCAATTAACATTATAAGAATGGAGAGATCATGAATAGAAATTATTTAATTAACATTAGAAGAATAGAGGGATTTTGAACAGAAAGGGAATAAATGAAATTAGTGAAATAAATAAGATTTATTTAACTAATTAGATGATGATATGGGTACCTAGGGAAAAACATGCTATAGTATGTCTAAATGATGTAATGTCATGAAAAGGTGTTGTAAGAGGACATTTTTGGGTGTCTACAATGCCTATTTCGGTAAGACTACCCTATCTTATCTTATAGTTATGGTGTTCCTCTACCTTTGAGGGAATTGGTAATGCTATTGGCAGATGTTTGAAAGTGGATATGGCTTCTAACAATTTTACTCACAACTCCTTTGCTAAGATTCTAGTGGAGGTCAATCTATCAAAGGTTTTACCTGGTGAGGTTGTGTTGTAGATTAATGGTTGGTTTTGGTCTTAGCTAGTGAACTACAAGGGTCTTCCTTTTCACTGCAGACATTTTTTTGTTGTTGTCCACTTGGCTCATGATTGCTCTAGAGGCTCCCACTCAGTTTCTTCCTCTACCTGGTGGAAGAATTCACTTCTTGAACACTTAACAAATCACCTTATTATTGACTCTGCTTCTTCTTCTAATGATGAATGTAGGCCTGGTTCTCCTTCTACAAGGCTTAATATGAGTGGTGTGATGGATGCTACTCCTCAAGTACAAGTTAAATTTGCTCCACCTGATACGCTTGAGGTGGTTGTTGGTCCCTCTATGGATAATGTTGTATGGCCTTTGGATTTGGCTATCCCTATTGTTGTTTCTACTGACTCCCCTGAGCTCCATGTTTTGGAAAATGTTGTAGTAAATCCTCCTACCTTAGGCTTAGTTTCTAATTCCTTATATGAAGCTTCTATTATTCCTCTAGTCTGGTACTCCAAAGGGGACTCTTCCCCTTCTGATAAAAATTTCTCAATTTTAGTTTTTGATTCTCCTTGGACAATGGTTCATAGAAAGAAGAAACATTTTTCAAAAAAGGTTATGGTTTCGTTTAACACACCTTCAGAGGCTTTACTTGGTTCAAATGTTATTTTTTTGACTGGCTACTTCTTTTGGTTGGTTTTATTTGGCCAATCTATTTTGCTAAGCTGTTAGGCTCCATTTTTCATTTTGTAAGGGACCAAGGTCATTCCCCTACTTATCTAATAAAAAACATAACATATAAACAGAGATAATAAAATATAAATTATACATTAATATAGGTTATACATATAAATTAATATCATCTATATTAAAATAGGTTGTATATTATATAAAATAAAGACCGATAGGTTATCTTATATACCCATTTAATAACATAAGATATAATAGAGATAATATATATAAATTTTACATATTTTACATTAATATAGGATATATATATATATATATATATATAAAATAAAGACCTAAAATAATATAAGTTATTTTATATACTTATATATTGTAGGTTATAATTTTTTTGGAAAACTATATATAGATTAATATAAAAATATACATGATGAAAAAAATTATTAATGAAAAGAAAGGGAGTATTAATAATTAAATTATACCATAAAATATTAATAACATAGATAACAAAGATATTAGTATAATGGAAAGAATAATACAATTTTTATTTTATTTTATTATTTTAATAGTGTGAATCCAAATCTCTAGTTAATTTTTTATAAAATAGTTAATTGATTTTTGTGATATTTTTTTAAATAAAAAAATAACAAGTGTATTGGTCTAAATAAGTAATTTATTTATTTTAGAAAGATTTAATAAAATGACACTATAAACCAAAAAATGAAAAATCATTCTTTAAAAGAATGTTTACCTTGCTTTCCTTACAAATGGGTCAATTACACATATAACTTTTTAACCAATCATATGCACAATAAATATTTTTTATAATTTGTAAAATTAAATGTTTTACATGTTGAGTCCACAAAATTGAATTTTATTTAAAAATTTTAAAATATTATTTTTGATTGGTTGAAAAGTAAATTATTAATTATTAGTTAACTTAAAAAACCCAAACTCATTGCAATAGTACTATGCCAAGACAAGTATAATAATGTGTATCATTTATTCCTTCATCTATTTAATAGTTGTAATATTCTAAATTTATAAATCTTTTGTATAATAAATATTTATTTCCATTAAATAAATATCTTCATGAAAAGTAAATAATTTATTTTCCTCGGGAGTGGAATGGTGTTGCTTATTGTTTGGCTAAATGGGCTTCTGATCATATTCATGATTGGAATCTGGTTGATTGGTGTCAATTACCCCCTGATTTGTCTCAACATTTGGACCATTTGGTGGAGCTTGATAAGACTATGTAATGTTTTGGCTCTGTAATTTTCTCTTGTTTTAATAAATTTTTACCCCTCTTTTATGTTAATCAATAATATTTTCTTCTAAAACAGTTAAAATTTGCATAAAAATAAAAGAGAAGAAAAGAACCTGAAAAATAAAAAATTATTAATTTTTACAAAATATGCTGAAAGATATGTGCAAAATTAACGTACTTTGCTTACTGGACTTACGTGTGGATTATGCATTGTTGGGTGCATCTATCCTTTCTCCGTAAGCATTTGCTGTATTCTCTGCATTCCACCAGTTGATTAGGATGTAAACTGACATGCTAATAAAGACCACCGTTTGAATGACTTCCCTAGAGTTTTTCCTCTTTCTTTATTTATTTCATGGCTAGAAACGATGGTTGGCAGTTTGGGTCTCAATTAGTATTGCGAAGCTATGTCACTGTGATTTGAAATATAGCGAAACAGAACTAATATCGTGAAGATGAAATTAATGTTAATTGACTTATTTTAGTGTAATATTTATTATGGGTAACAAACTATTTCACTTTTTCTTCCTTGAGTGATTACAGGTTGACAATCTCCATCTCATTTATCATTGTCAAGCTTTGACACTGCTATTATAACTGTCACCAAAGTCAAGAAAATAGGATATCTATCACATTGATGATTTAATTCAGTGAAACCTTCATTTGGATTGGTCAATAAAGTCTCTATTCATCTTCAACTACCACCGCTGTTTAAATTTCTAATCAAATTTAATTAAATGATAAAGTTGACAAATTTTATTAGGTTGGTGATTCCTTTTATAGATTATATACAATAAGTTATGATTATGTACATTTTATTTCTTATTCATGATCTGAAGATATTCTCCAGTTTAAACAGATTTATCATTTTCAAATATTAAAATTAAAAGTTTTAAGATTATTTATTAAAAATTGTTTTGACTAAGTATTGTTTCAATTAAAAAATTTTAACAGATTATTATCAATTGTACTTATAAATCAATTATGTGTTAGTATGTATTTATTATACAAATTAAATATGGGTCTATGAGTTTGACTCATAAAATTACACGATTGAATCCTGATAATAATATCATAATAAATTAAATATTTAATATCATAATAAAATCATTTGGTTATACACCAAATTGAGTAAATTTATTGTATAAAAAGGGAGGTAGCTTAGGAGTTTGGATAGGTGGTGACTTGGGAGAATTACCTTGGCAGAATTTTGCTCTTATCCTGTGATTTCAAGGAGATTGTTCTTGCACACTATAGAGGAGCTTTTCAAAATTTCTTTGTACCAAGGAGAACCTATGCCAGAATTCTTTAACTGTTATTTTGGAGAATTTATCAGATTGGTCCACTTATTTGAGAGGCCCACCCAGAGACGTAGTCGTTCTTATGACAAACTCTGTTATCAATTTTGTTTGCATTCTCTCTCTCTTTTCTCTCCTCTCTCTCTTTTTGATTTTCATCACTTTGTTATTTACGTTTATTTAATTAAGGTTCATGTGTTAATTTCATTTAAATAATTTAGATTTAAAATTATAAACTTTATGCATTCAAATGCAATTGTCATAGATCCGTAAAATAGATCACAAAATTTGAGAGACAATATGGTTTAATAAATCCTTGAGAATAGAGAACAATGGAACATTTTTAAAGATTTGTTTTCTACAATTTAGAGTAATTTATTTGATTCAAATCTTTACTATAATACATCTCATTGGTGTTTGTGTTCTTCTTGTTGATTTGCTAAATTTGCCACATTTCACACACAATTTGTAGGATCAAACACATCTTGTTGTGTTGAAGAACCAACCTCTAAAGCAATAGAAGATAGAATCAACATAGGTCTAAAGAACTCCAAAGTTCAAATGACCAATCTCTCTTGAGGAATTGCTATCAACACTAGCAAGTGGGGTGCAAGGCTCATAAACATCATCATCAACAAAATGAGAAAAGGTGTAGAGGAAAAAATCATGATCATCTTCACCAATAGCAATGACTTTGCCTATATCAACCTCTCTAATGAAAATAGAATATGTAGTGAACTCTACAGTCTTAGGTATCCCACCATGAGTAATCTAATAGATGGAAAGTAGATTTGTGTGCAAATTAGGAATACATAGTACATCTCTAAAACAACCATCACCAATCTCAACATTGTCTATCCCCACAACATCCAAAAACTTACTATCTCCCAACAAAATCTTAGAAATATCATTAGGATGAAGACCCAAAAAAGGATAGGGAGTAAAAACTATGTGATGAGATGCTCCTAAATCCAAAAACCATCTATCATGACCAAAATGAACTGTAGTAGTTACTAATTTTTGTCCTTTTCCCATTTAGAGTTTATCTTCTTTACCTTTCATTCCACTTGCAAATGCTACATTTGCTAACTATGTAGGTTTGGATGAAGGTGAAGGTGATACATATGGAGCTCAGTAGTAGAAGGAAACAAAAATGAGGGAAATGGAATATTTTTCTTTTGAAGAAGATGTGAAAGCTCACTAATCTTCTTCATATAATAGTGGTGTTCATCGTGACCTTTCTTCTTGCAATACACACAACTAAACTTCTCTTTCTTAGGTTTATCCTATTTTGAAGAGGTGGAGGACTCATTAGAATTTGTATTAGCCTTAGATTTCTTCTTCCCTTTTCTCCTAGATGCTTGTGCAACTAATGCACGATTCATTGATACCCCCTCTAACTGGGAAAGTTTTTCTTGCTCCCTCGTCAAATGGTCGCAAAATATGTCAAAAGAAGGCATTTTGAATGCATTGCCCAAAGCATCCATGGTGGAGTAGAAGCTAGAAGAAAAAACTACAAATGGACCTCTTAGCTTAAACAAAATAAAAAATGGAGTCCTTATTAGTTTTTTCCTTCCCATATCCCACCAATTGTGATCTCACATATTTGAACTTGACTAGGAAATCATTAATGGAAGGAAATGCATTAGGGGAAAGAGAATTTGATGTTTCCTCTAATTGCAAAGCACAAAACTCACTTATCTAACCAAACAATTTTTTGAAATCACCCCATACCTCCTTGGGTGTATTACACTCCTGGATGTGGAAAGGAAGATTATCAAAAACATGCAAAGCTATTAGACCCATAGCTTCATCACACTTGTTTCTATGAGAAATTTTTTCATACTCCTTGGTAAAATTGGGTTGCTTATCCTTCAATGTCAACCACAATCCACTACATTGGAGCAACCTACGCATTTTAATCTTCTAGGTATGATAGTTCTAGGGTGTTAAAAGATCAATTGAATTAGGAGTAGCCATGATAAAAATTTGGACCAAAATCAAGAACTAATACATCAAACAATATTGAAATCTTAAAAATAACTTATGAAGCCTCTTAAATTTGACCTTTCCAAAATACTTCAAGGAGCAATAATGTAAAAATGGTTGATTGTGTAACTGAATCTAAAAAATTGAGCAAAATATTATACACCTTACTAGGCATTTTATGGTGAGTTCTCATTCCAAATCACTAAGCCAAATCCCCAAAATCAACTAACCAAGCACACAAGCACTTCATAGGTCTAATGAGAGTGTTGGAGCATACAAAGGCCAAAAAGACACTTTCGGGCCAAATGTAGGATACATATTCCCAAAAACAACCTAAAAAAATTGGGCCCACTTCCTCTTCAGTTGTGCAGTAATTAGAAGACCTAAATAAATATTTTCATTAAAACTTTATAAATTCCCAAATCCATTATGAAGTTTTATGACACTCACCACAAACTTTCCTCTACCTCCACCATGAATTTGCAACCATTTCCTTAGTACCTTCATGGATTTCATGCCTGTCGCTAGTCTTCTTCACACTGTGGGTGCAATGGGTAGGCATAATGGGCCAAAGTTGTGTGTGGGTAGAATAGGTGTATCCTAGCTTCTGACAAAAAATCCTCATCCTCCTTAATGCTTCCATTTTGGAGATCCTGTAAAATAGGAAGATCACACTACTACAAGGGATAATTTTGAATCTAGGAGAGTAAATCATGCCTCAAAAAGGATGCAAAAGTGCAGAAAAAATGGTCCACGCGGGTTCAAGCCTTCACCCTCTAAAAATTTCCTACACAAAGGAATAACAACCTGCATAGGGAAGAAGATGATTTTGGGTCTACATTCCCTTTATCGGCCAAAAAATGTTGAATGGTTGCACAAATTACTCCAATGCTCAAATACACCACTTTTTTAGATGAACCATGCCCACCTTGAAGGATTTCCCACCCACCTCAAAGAAGATCTAGCTCAAAGAAGATTTTACATAGCTTCAAGGAGATATATATGCAGTTGGGGATATGAATCACTACCACCAGTCAGGTTCATGGCCTGCAAATTCCTAATGTCTCCTTCCAACAATGCACAAGTCTCTCAACAATGTGTCATTCCAAAGTTAGATTCAAATGCATCCAATAGGATTAAGATTCCTTCAAATTCATACCCAAAAATTCATCGATTAAAGGCTCCTTCAACCCTTCAATTACGAGTAGAGTAATAAAATTTCAAATGCTAAATAAAATGCAAGCAAAAAAAAATTGCCCAGATCTCCTTGGTAGAAACTCTCCAGGAAGGTCAGCAAGAGGAGGAGGTTGGATACCATGTAGGAGATGGCAACTCCTTCCCAGGATCCCTAACTTGCAAAAACAAGCCACCCTCATAGATACACGAGAGAAGCACAAAACTATTCTACCAAAATATCAAGAGATGATATTTAGAAAAATGAGATGAGATATAAAATACACAGTGTACAAGCCTTTTAAAGTTGTGAGAAATAAGACAAGTGAAAAACTACCTGATATGGGAAAAACTAATTAAGTAATTAACCCTAAGTTAAAACTTAACCCTAACAGATTTACAGTTTAGATGTGAGTGCATTTACAATTTTAGGGCTAGTCTCAATTCTAACACCTATTATTTGATAAAAATTAGAGAAGCAATAGTTGTACAAAGATAAGAGATATATTGAAATGAAAATTTTTATTATATTCTAGTGTTTTATATAGTTTTAAAATATATTATCAATTCTTATAAATTTGATTCTAAACTTGAAAGCTAACTAAATTTTACTTTGTCATTTCTTAGAATCATACTTTAACAAATTATTAGAATTGAAACTTCAACACATTTGAGCTTCCAAACTAGCCAATCACTCTTATGTTACTGACTCTACGATAGTCTCTATCTCTTGTCTTATGAGAATCAATTCTCAAGGTTCTCTCATTGATTTGTACAATCCCATGATAGAGTCACAACCAATATAGATCTAATACCATGTTGAAATTTAGAAAAATAAAATAGTACATAAACAAAAAGATACACAGAAATCAACATATTTATTATATTCTACTTCAAAAGATTATATGCTTTATATAGCTTCAAGAAACATGATCAATTCCTTAAAAAAACTTAACTAAAACTAATTTTTGACCTCTTAAATCATACTCTAATAAATTGATAAAAATTAAACTAACCAACTAGAACATACTTATATATTTATTTGATCAATTCCAATAATACTTGCTTAAATTTTAGCTAGAAATCATCAAACCGACACTTTCCCAAGACTTTGATCCTATCAAAGAAAACAAGAGTTTATCAATAAATAAAAAAATTGAAACCAACAAAACCTAACAAGAGGGAGAAAACTTCAAACAAGCAAGGACATACAAAATAACTCTTAAATAGAATTGCCAACCCCTGGTAAAATATATTTTATAACATACTCTAATATCATCATTATTAGTATATCCAAAAAGAATATCTTGTTGGAATATTAAAGAAATGGTAGGTCTCATAGTTAGTAAATGGAGTTGTTTCTTAGTAGTTAGTAGTTGGTGTCTATTATTAGAATATTAGATCCAGTTTCATAGGTTCTAGATTGTTCGTGAGTTTCCTAAATGTCCCTATATATATGTAATGTCTCTCCAAGCATTTATGTACTAAAGTGTGATCCCACGTACTATGAGATAGTGTGATTTGTGTTCATCTTGTGCATTTTATCTCTTCAATTATTTTTGAGTTGGTATATGAGCAAAGTGTGTGTGAGAGCTCCATTATGAGTTGACAGATTGTTGTTGCTATGTGTTGTCCTGATCATTGTTTGAGAGAGAGGTGATGTTGAATATATTGTAGAGAAGATCAAGAAGTTGACTGACAAATCCAATCAAATTATGTTAATCCACCAAAAAAATTTCTAGTAAAGATTATTGTTGTGATTGTTGTTTGTTGATATATTTATGTAGGATTGTTGTAAGGAGGTATTTTTTTATAAATAATTTCATTATGTCAAATCCTCTAGTTGATTCCTATTTGAATGAATCTACTAAGCTTGATGGTGAAAATTATGTTAGCTAGAAATTTAAGTTGATGACAATATTGGAAGCTTATAATTTATGGTCAATTGTGAGTGTGGGTGAGTCCAAACCCATTGATCCTACCTCCATTCTAGATTGGGATAAATGAGAATTGAAATTAAAGGTGTTGCTATGAATTTCCATAAAAGGACAATATAATTCTACATATCGAAGATTGTAAGACATCCAAAGAAACATGGAATGTGGCCAAAGGTTTCTATGAAAGAACAAACTCAAACAAAATCTTATTTTTGAAAAGAAAACTTTAATATATAAAAATGGAAAGACATCAAGAAAAAGTAGCTTCATTTTCCGTATCAAAGATCTAAGTGATAAGTTAGGTGATATTGGTGAAAAGGTATCAAGTACTAACAAGTGGTAACCATTACATTAAAAGGCTTAGTGGAAGATTATCGAGTCTTTATTTCAAGTCTTTTAGATAGAGAAAATCCCCCTACATTTAATGAATTGATAGGTATTCTTCTACAAGAAGAAGAGAAGATGAAGAACTTTTATCTTGGCTCCAATACTACAAATTTAGTGTCAGTAGCCAAAGGTAAACAACCATGTAGAGGTAAACTATGGGACAAGAACAAAGGAGGCAAGTTTCAAGAAATATAGAAAGGTATGACACAATCTAGATTTGATATTCATGATAAGAGAAATGATGAATGTTATAATTGTGGAAAACCTGGTCATCACTCTAAAAATTGTTATAAAAGAAAATATCATGAGTCCAAATAGAAATAGAAAGCATAATGGAAATTTTATGAACCAAGACATCTCAATTAGTGATGGATTTAAAAATATTAAGTTGTTTGTTTTAGATGTTGCATTGTCTATGGAAAATGATGATGTGAATGCCTGTTTTATTGGTTTTGGTGTCTCATCGCATCTGTCTTGTAATAAGAATTGGTTTGATGAGTACCATGAGACCATTGATGGAACATATGTTTACCTAAGAGATAAAATATCACTTAAAGTTCAAGATTATGGAGTAAAAGGTGTTAATTTTCTTGATGGAAAAATGTGATAGATCCATAATGTGATGTAGGTTATTGACATCAAAAGGAATTTAATATTTTTTTCTACTATTTTTGATGAAGGTCTAAAGATGGAATTTGTTAGGTCATGATGTGTTGTCAAGGATATCCAAGATCGCTACAAGGTCATTTCCATAGGTACTAGACTTGGAGGATTATATAAACTAGATGTAATCAAGGTAGGTCATCAAGCATTGGCATGCACAATAATGTCAAAAGAAGAGCTATGGCATCAAAGGTATGTGCATCTTAACCATAATGATTTAATGCTACTTCAAAAGAAAACAATAGTTGAAGGTCTTCCAATTATGAAAAATGATCATACTAAATGTGAAGCATGTGGACTTGGAAAGCAGTATAGAGAGAAATTTCATGTACATAAAGAGAAAAGACAGAAGGAAATACTTGAATTAGTTCATATTGATGTATGTGGACCTATGAAAACTAGATCACTTGGTTCAGCTTGGTACTTTCTCATTTTTGTTGATGATAGATCTAGGTATACTTGGGTCTATTTTAGAAGAAAGAAGAGTGATGGTTTTGAGTATTTTAAAGAACTCAAAACTATGGTTGAAAAACAAATAGGAAAATACATTAAAATAATCAGACCTGATCACAGTGGAGAATATACATCAAGAGCATTTAGTCAATATTATAAAAGAAATGGGATCCTTCAGCAATTCATGGTGCCACATACACCTCAACAAAATGGAGTTTCTAAAAGGAAGAACACGACATTGGTGGAATGTGCTCGTAGCATGCTTCAAGGTAAAAATATTTCTAATGGTTTTTGGGATGAATCCATTAATACTACTATTTATTTAAAGACTAGGAGTCCAACCAAAAGTTTAGATTTTAAAACTCCTTTTGAAGCATTCCATGGTTACAAAATTGAAGTTAGTCATTTAAGAATATTTGGATGCAAGGCATTTTCTCATGTTTTAAAGGATGAGAGAAGAAAACTTGATGCAAAATCAATTAAGTATATATTTATTGGTTATTGTGATGATTAGAAAGCATACAAATTGTTTAATCCCAATTCACATAAATTTCTTACAAGTAGAGATGTGACCTATTTCGTGAGAATGCAGATGAAGGTAATAATACTGGTAAATGGCATGTTTCTTTTGATAGTGATGATCATATCAAAATAGATACAAGTGTTGAACAAGAATAGGTACAAGAATAGGTACAGGTTCAAGAGCAAGGTGAACTTAACATAGACACTTCAAACAATCAAGGAACTCCAAGAAGAGGAGGAGATACAACATAGAGCACTAAAACTCTAAGGAGGTCATCAGGTCAAATTCAGCCACCTATAAGGTATAAGGATTATGCATTGATGACTCATGTAATGAATGCTATAGAATCTTCAAATAATGAAGAAGCTAAAGAATATAAAGAATGGATAGATGCAATGAATGAAGAATATAACTCTATAATGAAGAATGAAACATGGGAATTAATAGAACTTCCTAAAAAAAAAATTTCCCATAGGGTGTAAATGGTTGTACAAATAAATCTTTAATGCAGATGGTAGTATTGATAAGTATAAAGCTAGATTGGTTGCTAAAGGCTATTCAAAAAAAGAGGTAATTGACTATGAAGATACTTTTCCACCTGTAGCTAAGTTGAATACAATTAGAATGACAATTGCATTCGCTACAAAACATAATTGGAAAATACGTCAGTTAGATGTCAAATCTTTTTTTTTGAATGGTGAGTTAAAAGAAGAAGTTTATTTGGAATAGCATAAAGAGTTTGTAAAGAAGGGACAAGAACATTTGGTTTGTAGGTTAAAGAAAGCTTTATATGGTTTGAAATAGGCACCAAGATCTTGGTATGAGAAGATTGATTCTTTCCTTTTTTAGAAAGGATTTTTCAAAAGTAAAGGTGATCCTAACCTATACATCAAGAAAGATAAAAATGGGAATATTGCTTTGATATCCTTGTATGTTGATGATCTCATCATAACTGGCAGTGCATCTAAATTAATTACAAAAATTATAAGACAGATGTCATAGGTATTTGAGATGGACCTTGGTGAATTGCATTATTGTTTAGGTATTGAAGTTTCGAAGGAATCTGGTAAGACGCTAATCACACAAAACAAGTACAAAAGGGAAATCCTTAAAATGTTTAATATGCATGAATGTACAATAGTGTCTACTCCTTTAGAACAAAATTATAAATTGTATAGTTATGATGGAAATAAAGAGGTGAATGGTACATTGTATTGTCAGCTAGTGGGAAGTTTGAATTACCTTGCCACTACTAGGCTAGATATAGCATATTATATAAGCATCCGTAGTTAGTTCATGGCTAAGCCATGTGAAAGCCACTAGAGAGTAGAAAAGAATGTTCTTCATTACTCGAAATGAACAGTAAATTTTGGTATTATGTATACTAATGCATGTGATGTTGAGTTGGTATGTTTTTCTGATTCAAATTAGACTGGAATCTTGATGATAAGAAATCAACATTAGGATATGCATTCAATATAGGATCAGGGGTTGTGTCATGTTGTAGCAAGAAACAACCAATTGTTTCTTTGTCATCAACAGAAACTGAATACAAAGCCTTGGCCAGTGCTACCTATGAAGCCATTTGGTTGATATGAATTCTTGAAGATGTAGGAGAAGAACAATTAAAGCCTCTTATTCTTAGATGCGATAATCAAAGATCTATTAAATTGGCACACAACCCAATTTATCATTCCAGAACAAAACAAATTAAAATCTGGAAACATTTTGTAAGAGAAAAGATTAAGTCAAAGGAGATTGCCTTACTCTATTGTAATACAAATGAAAATGTAGCTAACATATTTACCAAGCCTCTTGGAAAGATGAAATTTGAAGTATGTAGAAATCACCTAAGCATTGTAGAAAATCCATTTCTTCATTAAGGGGGGATGTTGGAATAATGAAGAAATGGTAGATCTCGTAGTTAGTATATGTGAGTTGTTTCTTAGTAGTTAGTAGTTGGTGTCTATTACTAGAATATTAGATCTGATTTCATAGGTTCTAGTTATATATTTAATGTATGTCCAAGCATTTATGCAATAAAGTGTGATCTCACTTATTGTGAGATAGTGTGATTTGTGTTCATCTTGTGTGTTCTATTTCTTCAATTATTTATGAGTTATCTCTGCCATGGAACAAAGCCCAATTCAACTCAAGCATTCTTGGCAACAATTGTCGAATATAATTTATATATTTGTTACCATTGATGCAGTAGAGACATCCTCTAATTTCTGATTAGATTTTAAATTTTTTTTTGTCTTTTTTATGAAAAAAAATAGTCACCCACAGGCAAAAAGTTGCAACAACGAATGCCATATTCTTTCCAGCACTTATTTAACAAAGTTTTAAATCTACAAAAATAAAAAATATTAGCCACCTCATGTTTCAGCTGATGTAGGTACCAATGTAAACTAATGCTAAAACTGATTACAGAGAAATATTAATCTCCCGCATTATAGGCAGGAACTTCATAAGTCATTAATAATAATAATAATTAACAAGGTTTTCACACAAATACTATAGTTGTGTGAACTTATTCGTAAATATTTAGTTCTAAGTTGTGAATTCTACAAGCCTCAGACATTAAACAATAGCAACTACATGTCCGACAGGGTCGGTGCATTGTTACTAATCAGACAAGTATCTCCCGAGACCAGTGTAGAGAGATTAAACAGATATACAACAGAAGTGTTTCCACTCCAAATCTGCTCTGATATCAAGCTGTAAACTTTTTCAGTGGCATGAATTCCATCCCAGAACACATGTGTGCTTGTATCATTGCAAAACAAGTCTGGTGGATCAGTCTTTCCACAGCTTGTTTCTATACCAAAATCTCCCGAGCCACAGCATGCCGATGTAGTATTGTAAAATCCTGCACCCAAATTTCGCATACATTCGTTACACTGTTTCAGCCACACAATCACTAAATCCAAATGAAGCAAGAAATCTATAAAAGTAAGAGGTTCTCTATAGACAGCGGCTTACCATAGTCTTCACCATTTTCGATAAAGTTCATTACAAGATCATGACCATTAGCTCCGATAATGGTCGATTCATTGAGTTTTTCAGCGAGCTCAGTCAGAGATGAGTTGAAGGCAGTGTTATATGACTCAACAACCCCGTTGACAAGTTTGAAACATCCTCCGTTATTTATAAAGTTTACCAGATTTCTGGCAGTAGGTGTACATCCCACAGGTGGAATGTTGAATACAATGAATTTCCTTGCCCCGCGGTTGTAAAGCCTCTGTCAAGTTACATGGTAATAATGAGTTATTTTTTGTCTGTAAAATGGTTTACATTTTTTTGGTTATCAATGGGAAGAAATCTGTAGATTGAGGAATTCGAAACTTACTGTTATGTATCCATCTAATTTGGAGAGACGGAGAGCTGCGATCTCTGCTCGACTAGTGCCGTTCAGAAGGTAGTCGAAAAAGGAGGGAATGTCGTTGCCTCCAACTACAATGCCAAATAAAGACTTGGGTAGCTTCTCTTGTGCAGCTTCAGTCAGATTATCACAATATTCTTCGAATAGAGATACTTGTTCGCTCATACTCATAACATTCTGCAAGACTGTAGCGGATTAGTTACAAGCACAAGCCATCCTATTTTTTGTTGAAAACATTGAAGGGTAATTCTTACCCTATTCCATTATAATAAAGGATGTAAATGTAAGGGGAGAGGACTTAGTAGTTGTGCACCCTAATTTCGCGCTTCTCAAAATCTTATGTGGAAATTTCAAATCACTCCAAATTTTTTTACAGCAGCTTACTTGGCAAGTCCCCTACTTACAACTTTCATTTCAGGGCCACGTCATCAAATATGATGCCACATCAGCATGCTTTTTGTCAAAGTGTCCAAAAAGGCCCAAAAAAATTTGCTACCAATACTTGTGCATTCACATCATGGGTAGTTGAGCGCTAAAGTTGCATCACATGATTGGTTGCTTTTTAGATCAAAGGAATACATTTTGTTTAAGCTAGGGTAGTCATGTCACAACTATTGGGCATAATATAAACAACTACTATCATAACTATTGGACATTATATAAACAACTACTATCACAACTATTGAAATATACTCAACTACTGTGTCCTCTCCCCTATGTAAGCCTACAAAAGAAAATATTAACAAGTTGTTTTCACTAATAAAAAACATAATGATTGTTTAAGCTTTAACAAACATAATATCATATCAAAGAATGTTGGACTGTTCAATTTTTTAGGATCGCACATTTTGATTTATCATCAACATATAAAAAATAAACAAAAACAAAGAAGAGATCAATTAAATTTATTTTGATTATTAATTTTCTAAAAGTAAATTAATAAATCAGAAAAATAATGAACATTTACCTAAATGATTCATGTAGCTCTAATCACAAATTTGTAACCAAAAACTCAGCTAAGCTACAACATAATTCAGATCGTACAGAGTCTACATAAAAATATTTGATACTTATAACAATCTGCAAGGTTGTGGCAGATTAGTTACAAGCAGAAACGATTCTAATTTTGCCTCTAAATTTTCAAGACTAATTCTTAACCTGCTTCTTTATAATAAAACATCTAAATCTAAATATAAGCTTTAAAGCAAATAATTAGCAAGTGGTTTCTACTCTAATATAACAAAAGCATAGTGATTGTTTAAAGTTTAATCAAATTTAGTATCATAACAAATAATGTTGGATGTTCAATTTTCAATATTCTGAATCATACTTTATGATCTATAAATCAGTAAACATTTATCTATCTGATTCATGTTGCTCTAATCATATATTTTTCAAAAAAACTCTGCTAATTTACAACAGAACTCAGATCTTATAGAGTCTACGTAAAAATATTTGTATTTGATACACACTTTTCAGTAATTTTGGGGTTGAAAAATCATATTAGTAAGTTGTGGAAGTTTCTTTTTAAAAAGAAAAGATTAGAGACCTGATCAGCCCCTGTTGTGTCGAGCAGACCGCTACCTCCTGATGCGAAATTTATGCCAGTTGTAAAATTCGCATCTGGTTGGAGATAAGGAGGGGGGTAAGGGAGCCCCAAACAAGAGGCTGCAACCACAGTAAATCCATTATATTCTCCTTTATACTAAGAAAAGCTGTATTAAAGTATCTAATTTAAAAAAGAGAAAAAGATTGAATAAGACCATTGAAGTCTGTGACAAGAAATTATACCAATGAAGTCGAAAGTTGTGCGGCCATTGGTAAAACGACCAGTTGGGGAGGGAAAATAAGAGACGCCATACGGGATGAAGTCTGCGCGTGCTGTACAGTTTGGAATATAATTGTTATTGCCTGCATCTGCTAACGAGTCTCGAAACACGTACAGGGCTGGCACATAAGGCTCCGTTTCAGCTGCTGCAAAACAAGTGATGAGCCAAAGCCCAACTAAAATACTCAGCACTGAGCTCGCCATTCTCACCTTAACAACTGATTATATCAACCTCGCTTGCTGAATCTCGACCTCAGTCACCTATTTATAGTAAAATGCTGTCGTATGTTTATTGCTTGTGCGTATAAATACTCGTTGTGTACGTACATTAATCAGTATACGCTGATTTCTCTAGAATTTACTTAGCATGTGAGAAACGTTAAGACGGATTTATATGCAATCGTTTTCAAACCTTCATTTCTCGCCATGGAATATTGTACATTTTTTCAATAGATGATTGGACATTGGTGGATTTTTCTGTGCAAAATATTATAAAGAAAAACATATCTTCTTTACTATGTCTTACGTAAGAAAATAATCAATGTAATAAATAATTAATATTTCAGGATTCTGGTAAATTTCTTTGTTTGGCTTTGGCAATGTCTTTTGTTTGTGTTTAGCAGCTCGCAGACGAAAATTGAGAGAAAGAGGAGTTCTCATTGGTTTTGAAAGAATTTTTTTCAGATTGTGTCTCTCTTGATGAATGGGGGAATTCAAATAACCATGATCTTTTCACTTAATTGTATACTTCTTGTTGTCTAGTTGTTTCTGTTCGTGTTGTTTGCACCTGATGTTTTTTTTATAGTTTATAAGATAATAATATTTATTTATTTTATTTATATATATGTTTGAATATTTTTTATTTAATGTTATTTAATGAAAGATAATATAGTATATTATTAAAAAATGGTGGTAGAGAGACATGTTCATAATGTTTAAGGAGATCATGTTCATATCAAACATTAAGTTACATAAATAAGAAAAAATTTAAACAAAATCTATGTAGGTAAAGCAAAGTGAGAAGTAAGAAGCTCTTTATTATTAGGATTGCCTCAAACATCTTTAAGGGTAGAATCATCAATCAACATCCAACCAGTGAAATTGCCTTAGAAGGTTATTTGGATGTTGTTGAGCATAGGTTAGAGAAATGTCCAACTCTACTTGTGGAAACTTGTCTGAGTTAGGCCAACCAAAAACACCATATCACTCACAAGAAGAGGTAATGGGCATCCTATGCTGGTCCCTGGCTCATAAAATCTAGTTTCCAAAAAAGAGATATTTTATTTGGTGTCATTTCATTGCTATAAATATTTATTACATTCATTTATATCTTAGAAACACAGATTTCTTGATAAGTATATTGGGATAAAGATTTTATTTGGTAATAGAACATTTATGGAATTGTGAAATCTATTTGTATTTATATAAACTTATTTTGCAATATTTGAACTTGAATCATAGATATAGATCTAATTTATTTTAGCCCTTATATATATCTCACCTATGAAATAAGATTCAGAATAAAAAAACCCGAATGATGATAAAGTTGACAAACCACTTTTAAAGTGTCGATTAAAATTATTATCATGTACACCCTAAATCCTTTACCTTTAATTAACTTTGTGTTTGGGGCCGGTGGTTTAAAATAAAATATAAACAAACAAACATCATAGAATATTAGATATAAATTCTAAAATATTTAGAAAAGCCAAATCAAGATAAAGAGAAAAAATTAGACCCTTAATTTAGTGAGGAAATTGAATAGTTTCAAATGACCTTAGCAAAAATATAAAAAATAAATAAAATACAACCCTCAAAATTTCCTTCGTAATGGACAATGACCGGCGCCATAGGCGTACTCTTTTATATTTTTACGAAAAGCAGGTGGACAGCTGAAAGGAAAATTGAAAAATGTAAATAGACAAGCAGTGTAAATGGACAAACATGCTGCAGTATAAAACATTAATTGCTTTGTATAAAAGACATGGATGGAATTGATTGAATTAAATGGAAAATCGACAACGTAAAAGCAGCGGGCGCACATAGGTTTCGCAATTCATTGCAGAATGAACTCAATCACAGCTGGCAAAAATTTATCTTATCAATGTACAGTATGTTCATTAAAAACCAGTAACAGTTCCTTAAGTATGATAAGTAACACATCAAAACTTAATAATCGGTGGAATTTTATGTTACAGTTGAGCAAATTATAAAGGAAACTTGCTTAATAGATAAAAGGTACCCCAGACTCCAATCTATA